>CM053606.1:41007208-41022405 GCA_028646535.1 Procyon lotor | reverse complement strand
GAGCACTTGCTATGTTCCAGGTGTTTGCTTTACAGTTTCTAGCCTATTTAATCCTCACAATAATCTATGGGGGGCATTAGCCACCTTTTACAGAGGTGGAGACTGAGACACAAAGAGGACAAGTAACTTGCCCAAGGTCATGCAGCTCACAGAGAAAGGAGCCAGGACTGACTCGATCCCAGGGCATCTGACTTCAGGACCTCCACTCTTCACCACGATGTTACACTGCCACTCTCCACCTTTTTAAAAAAACTTAGTGATTGAACCATCTTTATCGAAAGCAGTGAGAAACCACACGCGTCTGTTAATGGCATGCTTGAATGAGGCACTAGATACGGAAACCGAAGCTCCCAGAAATCTGTACTGTGTGGCCGTTGCATGGATTTGTAAAATAAATGAGTAAGTCACCAAAGGTGCTAGTGACAAATGAATGGCACCTACCATAAGCCTGAGAGGACCTGGGCAGAAGATGTGCATGTCTTTTTCCTGGATTCTAAGGAAATTTCTACTCATAAGGCAGCAGCCTGAGCAAGTAGTACCTGGGCAGTAGAATCCCCCAGGTTAGGGATAATGTTCAAGCCCCTTCCCGTACAGCACCTCTGAACACTGACAGGAGTAAAGAAGGGGGAAGACAGTGCTTTTACCTGATTCTTCAGGCCCACGCATGCGTGAAGAGAGAGGCAGAAGTTCCCGCTTCTCCGGAAAGAGGTCAAGCTATGGAAAGAGACCCCTTGCCACCCGCCAAACTGTAGAAGACTCTTGATTCAAGGCAGTTTTATAGGCTATTGTCTCTGCTTCTCTGGAACAATCTGCCATCCAGGAAGCATTGCCAGCATCACTTGGACCTGGACACTCCTATTCATCCCTCAGGGGCCCCCAGTTTGAATGCCCCTCCTCCCGAATGCCTTCTCGCTCCTCTCTGGCTCCTGCCCCATACTCAAACTAAGTGTAAATATTCTCACCTTTTCCTTGGTTGTGTTTATGGTAGTTGGTAATCACAGTTTGGAGTAGTCATTTAGTATCGACTTGCCCTCCGTGAGCTCCAGCAAGACACGTCCCAGAGCTCCGATCCACCAGCGTATCCCTATCACCTAACACGATGCCCACCACCTGACAGAGCCTCCACGTTCTCTTGGCCTGGGTGCCCACCTGTAGGTGATAACATGAAGAGAACAAACGAAACCCTTCCATTTTGTCTTTCTTGTCCAGGAAAGAACTTAAAGAAAACCTCCGGCACTCCAGTGCAGGCTAACGTCCCCGAGATGTCTCCGGGCAAAACAGGCCATGTGGTGCGCACCTGGCTACACAGAGCTGGAAGAAGGGCTTCACCCATTTGCCTTCTCTTCTCTGAGGCTGGGTGGGGCCTCCCCTTCTGGGTTTTTGGTTTCCACCCAACACCTTGATGTCAGGCTCTCTTTGACTTTGAGACTCTGCTCTAACAGAGAAGGGAGGCAGAAGTCTGAGAGTGTGTGGGCTGGTTCCTGTCCCAGATGATATGCATGCAGAAATTTCTCGACACGCAGTGATGGGCCTGCCGTCTGCCCCAAGGAACTGCACTTATAGCTTGTATACAGGTGCCCTTCCAAAGCCCGTGACCAATCTACCAACTGCCATCAAAATAAAAGATGGTTATGAGACCTATTTTAACATCTTAAGCCCAGCTTCCAGAAACTGAGGGTGACCTTTTCCCCAGACATCACATTTTAAAATGTAATGGGCTCTTTGATTTAAAAAAAAAAAAAAAAAAAACCTGGCAAGCAGTTAAAATCCATTTTAATATTCCCAGTACTTAGCCAAAAGAAGATGCAGACAGAATTGAAAAACAGCCCGAGTTTTTCTGTTGTTGTTGTTTTTTAAATGCCCGGATTAGAACATAATTCATCTCAAAATGACGGGAGGCCTCTTCACGCACTTCACACTTTGAAATATTTTAGAAAATAGTATCCATTTTGGCAAGCCTCTTGCCACGCAAGAAACAACAGCAAATGCTTTTCTCCTTGAGTGTTAAGTCTGTTGTGAGTAAGATTATAAAAAATATACTTTGCTCTTTTATTTTGCCTCTTGTTTGAGGATTTTACTGCATCTCTGCAATAATTGATCCTTCTCACATTCCCCTATGAGCAGCATTCACTGCCCCAATTTTAGAGAGTAAAATTGAAGCAGAAGTTTGGTAAAGCATGTTTCCTCTTTTCCCAGAAAAAATCATTTATTCATTCCCTTATTCATTCAGTAAACATGTCTTTAGAACCAACTATGTGCCGACCACTAACCAGAGCTTGAAGGTCCACAGATGCCTGCCTCACAGGCCCAGTCTCTAGATCTCTGGTAGAGGAGAGAAATACTCTTAACAGTCACAATATCCTCTAACAAGTGCTGTGATGGATAAAGGGGCTACAAGGAATCACCCCTCATACCACCTGGGGCTTTGGGGAAAGCTCCCCACAAGAAGTGAAATATGAGTTGGGTCTTGAAGGATGAGTAGAAGCCCAACCAATCAAGACATGAGTGGTAAGGAGGGTTCTCATGACAGAGGGAATGGCATGTATAAGGCATAAAGGCATCATACAGCTTCATTTTTTGTTTGTTTGTTTGTTTTTCTGGAAAAAGATGCATACATAGGACTGAAAGAAAAGAAGCAAGAATAAGAACTTGAATGGTCTTATGTGCCAAGTAAGGAATTTGGAGTTTATCCTGATACAGTGGGACCAAAACAGTATAGAGCATGTTACTTACTTACTACTTACTTATTTAAATGAGCCTAATTCAGGTCCATACAAATCCCCACCCCCCACTGCCTACAGTGGTCAAAGAGAATGTTGAACTGTCTGAAAGAATACAAAAATTTATTTAAAAACAGCTTCTCAGATCCAAGGACCTCTCTGAATTCTCTAAAATCATCCACCAAAATCTATGCCAATGTGCATTTAGCTGGGTAGATAATCTTAAGTATTCATCGAATTTCTAAAGTGGTCCAAAGCTCTAAAAAGTATAATAATCCTATTTATTTACTTTATGAAACTTTCAGCTCTCTCTCAAAATTGATTTTATCAAAGTAGAATTCTTTTGTATTAATCTCTTAACAATTTGCTGGTTGTTGGTCATCCATATGGTTACAATTTCATACAGCTTTCTATTCTTTCAAACAAAACAGCCCTTCCCATTCCCCAGCAGAAGCTTAATGAATGTTTGTTAACAAACTCAAAACTTAGGGTCTTAAAAAAACAAAAACAAAAACTTAGGGTCTTATTGCAATTCCCGTTCTTTAGAGCAATGGGGTTTTCATAACTTATATGTGAGAAGTTTGAGACAAAGGTACAAAATGAGAAATTCAGATATTTGAAAATTGGGGAAAGCACAGATTTACAGAAGTTAGAGACATAATTCTATGGCAAATTGGTTAAGATTATTTGTATTGAGGTGAACAAAACCAACTCTACCAATTTCATATTACCTAAGGACAGACCTGTAACAATGAACTAAACTCAGGAACTTGGACAACATCATGACTTCCCTTGTCTTTTCTCTTCTCTCTTCTGTCAGCTTCATAACCTCTATCTACCTATCTTTCGAACTGTCTCAGGAGACCTTTTTTTTTTCTCATTTCCAATACATAAAGTGGAAAACCTGCTAGAGTTCTTAGATCTCACAGAGAATGGCCTCTGTTTTTCTATCTTTCTGTCATTATCTCTCACAAATAGTTCCAAAACCACTAGACAGTGTTTACTGGCCCATTTTACATTCGATGCCCAGGCCTGCACCACGTACTTACACACATGGCGATTCTCTCCACAGCCCTGAAGATAGGAGGATGGGAAATTTCTGGAGCAGTGGGGTTGGGCAGATCAAACAGGTGATGTCCACTCTCTCTCTTCACAGTAGATGATAGGATGTCTTACATGGTGCAGAGGGGACCCATCTAGTTGTTCTAAAAGTATCTCTATTTTGTGTTGGACATGGCGTTAGAATACCAAAATAAGCTAGATGTAACCTCTACATCCTCCTTCTAGTTTTGTGTCTACCATTGGCTGTATGATCTCAGTAAGTCACTTCCACTCCCTGGGCTGCTGCTTCCTCTGTTAAGTGGGTAGGATTGACAGAGCACAGAGGGGCTTTATGATCTGTTAGAATGAGCCCATGAGCTTAAGATAGTATCAGTACTGTTTCATTCACCTTTTGTCAAGAATCTCATGCTCATGATGCATTTCCCATCAAGAAATTATAAGGATTGCCTGAAGCCTATCTCTGTGTATCCCACTAGTATAAAACAGAATAGAACATCATGAAAAGTCTCAGTTACAAAAACCTTTGTTTTCTGTGAACAAGAAATGTAAACTGAATAAAGTCATGATTCCACCCTTCCCTTAAAAAGAAAACAAAACAAAAATCCAACATAGTATTTACATTCAGCAAGAATTGGCAGATATGGTCCTATGGCACTGAGGATCTGAAACACATTCTCTAGCTTTACAAAGCCAGACCTTGCGATAAATTTTGCTAGCTGTGTGGCCTCATCCTTATCCAAGAGACTGGAGGAGCTCTATGTGGTGAACGTATTGCCAGTGAGATGCCTGTGTTGTTTTGGTAGAAAACTTTAGAAGAGGAGCCACAACCAGAAAACCCTCCTGCTGAGATTTCAGCCCCCGGAGATCCCCTGGATGCTCTGAAGCTCAGGCCAGTCTCACAGCCTTTTGTGAGTCCAATGATGAAGAACAAGTCTGAAGAATACAAGACATGGATCGATAGGTTCCGGAAGCTGGAAAATCCCCTCTACCTGTGTGATCTGAGTAATACAGGTAAAGTGAGAAGCTTAGAGCTGATATGACTTTCTCTGTGTGTTCTAGTCTGGAAGGGGACACCTTTTCTTTCACTTCTTTAACAAACACGGTTTGTATATAAACCATGTGCACTGGCACTGGGAGAACAATTGGGAAATACAAAGATGAATCAGAGTCAGACACGAATCCCCTACTAGGTTATTCACAGTCTGTTTGTCTTTGATCTCCTTCCATCCAACTCCTGGAGTCTAACCTACGATCCAGTCTTGTAACTCCCACTGCAATCTTCAGCGTGCCCAAACTCCTTAGCAAGGCAAAGGCTGATTCTGTCCACCTACCCAGTCTCTTTTTCTTCAGTGGGTACTCTCTCAGTATATCCTTCCCGATCATAATGGATAACTTGCCTTCCTCAAACATACCATGCTTTCTCCTGCGGCTGCTCCTTTTCTCACCCTGTGCTCTCCATCTGAGTTGTCTGCCTCTCCTCCTCCTATCCCACCCCCTGCCAACTCCCCCTCTTGTCCACCTGGCTAACTCATGCCTAAGTATGTTTCAGGTTAGAACTCAGGCTCTACTCCTCTGAGACCCCCAAAATTTCCCCAGACAGATCTAGGCTAACCTTTACCTGGCCTCCTAGAGTTCTTTAACAACCATTACCATATTTGATGTATTTTTTTTCATTTGGGGACTTATTACAATCTCACCAGCAGACTATATTCCTTTTTTTTTTTTTGCCTTTGCACCTTGCACAATTCTGTTCAACTTTTTCTTTTTGAGGGAACGAAGAAAGGAATGAATGTAAATACATAAATAAATCCAAGATGGTAAATAATAAATACCATTACAGTGTGCAATGTGGGCATTGAGAGAAAGGAGTATTCTCCTAGGGAGGTGATCTAGACCTAGAGAAGGTTATATCAGTGCAAAATTAACCAGTAAGGATAAAGTGCAGTTTACATACAAAGGAATGAAATAGACCTTTCTGGAAAAGGTGTACACTAGCCAAAGTGTTATATGTGAATCTCAGTGCAAGAAGTTTTAATCGGAAAGAATATAAAGGCTATTAAGAAGAATATTAATGCTAAGGGTAGAAATCGAAGATTCCAGATCTAGGAAGATCTTAGATGCCAGACCAAGGAATTTGAATTTAGTTCAAAAAGAGTGAGTAGCACTGAGAGTTTCTAAGCAGGGAAGTGGCATGATGAAGTTGTATTTCAGAAAGATCCCTGAGAGCTGTGCGCAGATTGAAGGAGAAACTGAAAGTAGAGAAAGGTGTAAAGATTTGCAACATCCAAGTGAAAATAAAGTCCAGAACAAGGTCAGAGACCTGGGGAAGAGGGAGCAGGTACAAAAGCACATGGACTGAAATGACGGTACTTAATTACATTCTGTAGTTATGGTGAGTTAGCATGTTACATGTGGAGCCTAAAACATGGAACTCATAGAAGTTGGTTTCCATGTCTGCGAAACCAACCCAGAATGGTGGTTGCTGGGAAAAATGGGAAATATTGGTCAAAGGCACAAACTTTCAGTTAGAAGATGAATGAGTCCCAAGAATTTAACATACAGCATGATGACTCAAGTTAACAATGCTGTATTGTATACTTGAAAGTTGCTATGATAGTAGAGCTTTAATGTTCTCACCACCATAACACAACCACAATAAAATGGTAATTACATGTGATAAAGGATATGTTAACTAACCTTATTGTGTTAAACATTTCCCAATATATACATGTATCAAATCATTTGTACACCTTAAACTTATAAAATGGTACATGTCAATTATATCTCAACAAAAAAATAGTGGATACATTAGCACCCTCTAAAAGTAATCGCATAACAGTAGCAATGCATATCTTTTTTCATTTTGTTTTGAATTTCCAAAGCACTTAACTTTAGACCACATAAAGTAAAACTACCATACAATACTTAAGAACTTCTAATAATCATACAAGGAGGGAGATGAAAATTTTAAACGAAAAATTAATCCAGCTTATTAAACATGTGTTATGAGCTCAGCACTGTGCTAGAGGCTGGACCAGAAGGGAAACCAGAAGAATGAGACATGATCTCTGGCCTCAACGACATTTGAGGTAAGACATCTAAGGGGCACCTGGGTGGCTCAGTCGGTTAAGCATCTGCCTTTGGCTCAGGTCATGATCTCAGGCCTGCATCTGGCTCCCTGCTCTGTGGGGGGCCTGCTTCTCCCTCTCACTCTGCCTGCCATCCCCTCTGCTTGTGTTTGTGCTATCAAATAAATTAAAAATCTTTTTTTTTTTTAAAAGGAACTTTAGGTAAGACACCAAGATAGACAGCAGTCAAATGCTGAAAAACAAACATTCTCAAAGTATTATAACCGAAGACACAAATATAAGCTGAGTTTTCAGAGAGGGTTCATAGAAGAGTGAGCCTTCAGGAGAGGTTGGGATTGACTTTGGATAGCTGGAGAAGGCATTCTGAGTGGAAACCATCTCCTGCAAAGCTTAGAAAGTTCATGTGAGATTACATAGTAGAGACTCTACTGTGAATCCTGAGTGCTAGGATGAGGCTTAATTCTCTACCCAATGTTTACCAAAGATCTGACCAGAGGAGAGCATCATAAAAGCATAGATGTATAATTTAGGGAAGATACTAGAGAAAAGGAAATCAAAAGATTACTGAAATAATCACGAGGATGGAGTAATTGGGTGATGGGCATTAGGGAAGGCACCTGATGTGATGAGCATTAGGTGTTATATGCCCCTGATGAATTACTGAACTCTGCCTCTGAAACGAGTGATGTTCTATATGTTGGCTGATGGAATTTAAATTAAAAAATAAATCACGAGTCTAAGTATTCATACCAGAGAGTGGTGATGGGGTTACAAACAAATACAAAAAAAAATCAGGTGGAGAGGGAAGACATTTCTAAAGGAACAAGTGCTGAGTGGCACTGATGGATGATGGATCATCAACTTAGTTGCTAAGAGACTCCCCAAAGACGGGGACCTTCTCATCCTTCTGAACTGCTCTAAGGAAAAACAGAGTTTTGTTGATTTTGGAGGCAGATTCCGGCAGATTTGAAATGCCTCTCTCATGGCCTCTTCACTATTTATGCCTGTTTTCTCTGTTTCTATGAAATTCGTTAGTTCCTCGTCAGCCAAGGCATGTGTCAGCCTGATCTGGGAACATCTATAACTATCTTTAATGAGGAAAGAGGATTAACTGAGGTCATTTAGTAGGTTTACTAACCACAGTCTTTAGCGGACCACCACAGCCTCATTCGAGACACTGAGCATATGATACCTTCTTGGCCTATTGATGAATCAGTGTTCTTTATTATGTGCAAGGAAATATGTAGGCCAGGGTGTTCTTCGTTCAGGGTGAAGACAGACCATCCATCATCAAATTAGTGTTTCTGGGAACCTACTCTGTGCTTATGTTCTAACAGGGGTTGTCAAGAAAATATCCTTGAGGAGAAAGAATAAGAAATGACTGTGAATAACTGGTCATGTTTTCTAAAGAAGGAAGGGCGGTTGGGATAAATGTTTGGGTGAATGGTAGATTTGGAATTTTCCCAATGAACTGAAGGCTAGATAGAAAATGTTTTCCAGTTCAAGGAGGCCGAATGCAATGAGAGCCCCCCTCAAGGACATTCTTTGCATGAGTCTGGCCTTTGCACACAGTGAATCACTAACTCCTCACATCAACCACATCCTGAAGGGATTAATGGCCTTATTTACGGAGAAAAAAGCCAAGCTCAAAGTGGTAAAAGACTCGCCAGTGGGAAGTGGAACCATAACTCAAACCCAGTTCTGCTGGACTTCCCACTACACTGAACTCCCACACCATGCCAGAAAGAACACGAGGTTTTGCTTGTTGCTGTGTTGGTTGTTTCTTTGTTTTTACCGAGAGACTTAGATTCAAGTCCAGATTTGACTAATTGCTGAGCCCTGAAGGCCAGTTATTTATATTCTCCGAGCCTGTTTCCTCATCTATAAAATAAGACTGATAATAATAAAACATATCTCCCCGCGTGGAGGAAGGATCACAGGAGATTTGAAAGTTCTTTGCAAACTGTAGGACAAAGAGAATGTTAAGGAGTTCTTTCTTACGCCTTTCATTTTGGTTCTGGTGGGACAAGAACAGGGTTATTTTATGCAGCTGTCCTGGGCAGCCCCTAATGACAGTAAATTAGATATAAATTTCAGTCAATGGACTTTTGTTGGACACTAGAATTCCTCTACCAATGGTAAGGCTTAGAAAATAGTAGAAAATGCCCCTACTACACCCAAACACAGTGGTGATTCCTACATGTATTTTTTAAATACTACTTTTAATTTTTAATTAAAATAAAAACTGAATTTTATGTTTTTTAAAAATTTCTTCCTATTAAGACACATTCTTATTTATTTTGAATAATATTGGTGCTATAACTATTATAATCATCCTATAATACTGCTAGCATGATGGGTACTTAATAGTTCTGAGCACTGTGTTAAGATTTCATTATTTTATTGATTTTCATACAGTTCAATTATCCCTATTCTGAAGTTGAGAAAACTGAGGAAAGTTAAAGTACCTTCCCCAGTCAGACAGTCCAAAGCCCATGCCTTATATTTCCAGAGGTGGAATATGAGGAAATATCTTGAGGGATCCAATGTAGACCAGACCAAGAGCAGCCACCCGATGGAGAGAATTGCAAAGATGCAATTGGCCAACTCACAGAAAGATATTTCTGCAGAGGAAAGGATCGACATTCTAATAGAAGAGAGAGACAATAAACAAGCGACATAGACCAGAAAATAAACAGAGATGGATGGGATGGGATAGAACTGAATTAGAACTGGATAGAATAAATCACATTAAGACCCTGCCTATCTGTAGCCCACTATTAAGAACACCCGTCACAGAGAGGTTCAGAGGGGGCACCATGCACAACAGTCCTTGCTCACTTAAATATGGACAATATTTGGCAACTTAAACAGAGTTAATAGGTGTCCAGTAAACCCAAACTCTAATGGACTGGTTGTGGCATTTCATTTTGTAAATGAAATGACTAGGAGACCGCACCTGGCCTCTTCCAGAAAGAATTTCACAATCATTATTACAGCCTGTACAAGTATAGGATAATGGAAGATCAAACTGCAAGGGATGTATCTTCAATCCCTATAAAAGATATTGAAAAGCTTTTCTTGCTACCTGTGATATAGATCTCCACAATTCAAGGAACATCTTTAGGAAACGATCTGAGCCTCACTTACAACAATCTCTTCCCCCTTACCCTATGATGTAGTAGTGGGTAAATGCATGGATTCAAGCAACATTGGGCAAGTGACTTACCATTTCAATGCCTCAGTTTCTCCCTCTGTAAAATGGGTTGTTGTGTTAAATGAGTTACTACTGGTAAAATGTTTGGAGGCATACCTGAAATGTAGTAAATGTTATATACACATGTAAATATCAGTCACTATTGTGATACTCCAGCTAGTTTTCTGCATATCTTACCCTCTCGAGTGGTTGGGGATCTTCCTGAGGTAAAAGGTTCCTTCTCTAAATCCTCTACATTCCTAAGAATAGCATCTGACATATATGAGTTCACAATTAGGGACTTATGAATGAGTTATTCATCTTTGCTGATGCCATGCTATCCACTTAAAGCTCCCCTCTGCAACTACCCAAGTCCACTGACCCTTAACTTGGAAGGGACCTTGGCATTGATGCACATAACACATGGGTATGAGAAAACACCCCGTAGTGATACAAACTACCAGCCCTATTATGCAGATTCAGACTCTGAACCATGAGAAATGAGAGGATTTACATGTGATCACCCAGCAAGCCGGAGGGAGTCACAGTAAATACATTTCCAGAAATGCATTAAAAAGAGCGGTTTGAATCCTGCATATTTAGGAACATGTTTGGCTACTTCAGTAAGATTTTAAAAAAATAAACCAGAAAAATTAGAAATTGATTTTAACGGGCACCCGCCTGTTTTAAAAATTGGCCTTTAAAGTTTTAGAGCCACAAAGAAGAAGCTTAAATTGCTGTAAGAAGCTGAGAGTGTCAAAAATATTAGCATCTTGGGGCACCTGGGTGGCTCAGTTGTTAAGCATCTGCCTTTGGCTCAGGTCATGATCCCAGGACCCTGGGATCGAGCCCCGCATCCGGCTCCCTGCTTGGCAGGAAGCCTGCTTCTCCCGCTACCATTCCCTCTGCTTTTGTTCCCTCTCTCGCTGTGTTTCTCTCTGTCAAATAAATAAAATCTTTAAAAAATAAATAAATAAATAAAAATAAAAAAATATTAGCATCTTGTTTTTACTCGGAAGTCATTCAAGCTAATATAGATTTTTTTTTCTTCTTTTTTGCTTTCTCCAGCCTCTTTTCAAAACTTCCCACCCACCCAAACCAATCGCAGGAGTCCTGGAGAAGGAATGAGCCAGACGCCTCATTCACAACTACAATCTCATTTACAACCTGTCCCTGAGCCCTTGGAAAATTGACCAAGCCTCGCGGAGATTCCGTGTGGGAGAAAATATGCTCTTGGAGCCAGCACTTTGGTACTTAAAGGAGCTATGATAACAAGCCCATATTGTGAGAACAGATGTGTCCTTTATCTTCTTTTTTACCCAGACACGTGTTTCTCCCCAGCCTGAGTGAGGCAGATACAGTGACTGGAGATGCCTTGGACTTGGACTTCTTCTCTGGCTATGATGCTCCCTCATAAGCAGCTCAGAGTGACCCAAAAAAAACAGGTTTGGTCTCGCAAGGTGGCAACAGCCCAATTTCTTAAAGTCCCCTTCTATTCTAATAAAGCTCCTTATTAACATTACATGACTTTTTTCTATATTGCTGAGGAAACTTTGTTTTTGCAAACCCTGCAATTCTACAGAGTAAAAAATATGCTAGATATTGTTGTCAACCCCCCAAAATGCCTATCACATAAGAGACCTAGATACGTTATTTTTAGACGAATAAACTAGACTTTCCTCTAGTTACTATTCTAGCAAGGATTTTCACATTATAAGAAAAATAAAGAATTCCAAGTGAGTTCTCTGAAAAAGTGAGATATTTTTCTCTAGTATAAAAGTAGATGATGTTACACTGTCCCCAAGGATATTTTCCCAGAGTATTAGGTAGAAGGTTTAATGATTGACACGTGGGACAAAGGGTTCTGGAAATAGGTGACATCTTTGCTCTCTTTGGCAGGAAAATCAATCAAAACTTTCCACAAGTTCCCATAGTTCTTCTATCCAACTTTGCATCTCCCACAGAACACAAACTCACATGCACGTCACGCCACACAGATAGCGTGAGCTTACCAAAGGAATACTGACCCAGAGGAGGAGTTAGGTCAAGGAGGAGAGTAAAAGCTCTCTGAGCATCCCTTTTTATCCATTTTATATAGGGGGTTCTCATAAAATCTTATAAACAAAACCTTAAGAACAAAATAATTTTGATCTACTAACATCAAAGATCTCTAAGGGCTCCAAGTCTGACCTGCTTTGGTTTTTATAATCCCCGTGTAACCCAGAAAAATGCCTCCTGAGGCCAGCTGACCTCATCTCTCTAACATTCTAGAACGCTTGGACCTGCAAGCTGCCTTTTAGGTCAGAGAAGTAAGCAAACAAGCATGGCTTTCTCATGCTACCGAAATGTCAAATGAGAAAAATTAGAATATTAGATCAGACAAATCAGCATACGCTGGGTGACTAACTTGTGCTGGGAACTGTACATACTTTGTTTCACCCAACTCTGACAACTCAGTGTGGTGGGTTTTACCATATTGAGTAAATGGTACTCAATACCATTGAGGAAAAAGAGGCTCAAAGAAGTAAAGGGTAGAAAACCTGTTGGGCTGTGCCTGTTGATAATTGGCCAGAGAGACAGAGCCTTCAGGAGAACATGGGTCACATACCTAAGAATGCCCTGTCCACCCTACATCTCCGTGGGGAAGTGGACTGGAAAGAGGGTTGGATGATGGGAGGCCCCAAATGTGAAGCCAGGGTTATCAGACTCAATCATGAGAACCTGGAGGATGGAACCTTACTTTACCCAATCCTGTGTGTGCAACATCTAGATTAGCTCCCGATGGATAGCCTCAGCACCCACCAACTCACACAATTGGAGGAGACTCTGTTGACACAGAATACAACACGAAAGGTGCCTGAGAGCTACGCGACTACAGGTCACACACACCCCGTCCTCCTGCAGAGCTGGCTGACTGAATGCTTCTGGAAGTGGGGGAGCCATGGCCATATCTGGATCCACAGTCACCCCACCACCACTCTCTACCCTTCAACAGAGAGCAGAAAAAGAAAGGCTTTAAAACCAGCCAAAATCCAGCTCTGGCGCTTGTAGGTGGTAGGCTTGGCAAGTGTTTAATTTCTCTGAGCTTCAGTTCCTTCAACTGTAAAACAGGAATAATATAAATACTGAGTGCTTCACAGGAGTGTTATAAACACTGAGAGTCATGCCGTTTGGAAAGTTCTTGCACGTAGTAGAGATGGACCTTTCTCATGCCCTTTCCCTAGCGGTAGAACATTAGGATGCTCGAACAACAGTCTCTGAAATGACAGGGACATAAGGCTACGCCTATAGCAAAAACAAATTTTGAGATATATCTGCCTTCTAGAACCAAGGGACAATTGTTCTTGGATCATCTTCCATCTGGAATAGTCCACTACCTTACCCCAAGGGATGTGTGTCTGTGTGTGTATGTGTGTAAGTGTGATTGTGTGTGCACGTGCATGTGTGCGTGTGCCGGCCTTTGCAAGACTTCCAATTTGCAAAAGTAAATACTCATTAGATTTTCTCTGAGTAAACATTAAAAGAAGCAAAATTCAACTTAAGTCATTGATAAAGCTAAGATAGTAAGGTGACAGTGTGACAGGAGATGTTAAATGAGGCCTTGCCATGAGGCGAACCACTGGACACAGACAGGAAAATGCTACGAGGTCACTGTGCTTTAGAATCTGGTAATGACCTCTATCCTAGAACTTCTCCGTGCTTTGCTTATGGAAAATCTGTTACCTTTCTCTCTCTCTCTCTCTTTCTCTCTCTCTCTCTCTTTTCCCCTCAGATCAGTGTTGTTTTGTAGATTCCCTGTGACTGTGTAACTGTGAACTAATACTGGGGAGAGAAGGTCTGGTGTCTGCGGTCTTGACCAGGTTCCTCTAGCAGAGCCTTTCTACGTAGGTATCTGTGTGCAGTGGACTGTTCAAACTCTAGTGTGCCCTGGAGAGACTCCCGGTCAACTGTGTCTGCCCCAACTGTCCAAAAGCCTCAGCCTCTAAAGATGGATCACGGAAAACATGGTAGAGACTGAATCTCACCAGCTGGGCAGACTTCTTCCCAGATGTATGACCCTGAGCAATTCACTATCTATCTCACAGAGGCATGCATATTAAAGAAGATAATGGTGCAAACCGCCCAACACTATACCTGTCACATAGACATACTCCATAAGGGGAAACTGGCATCCTATTTTATTCTTCTATAGTATCTCCATTTACCCCATTCAATGGAACAAATCATCAAATGTCTTCTCCAAGTACAGACCCTCTCCAAGCTAACAGGTGGCTCAATGATCGTGTGGTCCTGGAGAGCAGAGACCATGCCCTCCACATTCCTGTTCTTCATTCTCTCACCTGTTCTGACTCCTCCCAGTAACCCAGCCAAGCTGGCATCACTGCTATACCCATGGTACAAATCACAAACTGAAGCTCAGGGTGATCAAGGTACTTGCGTAAGGGCTAACAGCTATTGAGTGACCGAGGCAAGATTAGAACCCAGTGCACAACCTCAAGTTCAACAGTGGCTTGCAGGTCGCAGAGCAAAGAATCTGCAAAATTCTCTCTAGGCTGCATGGTCTCTCTCCCCAGTAAGTCTGGAGGTCATTCCCAGAAAGGGCTAAGCTTTACCCCAGCTTTGTTTCCGGCACAGAGCGCAGATTCACCACCAAGTGGGCACCTGGAAAACACCTGTAGAATGGAGCCCCCATGAAACTTTGAAGCCCCGTGGCCTTCTGTCCTCTTCCAGCTCTCCCAGCTACATCACTGCCTTGTGGGGACTGAAAGGAAAGGTGTTTTCAGGACTCTTGGCATTGTGTGTTCACACAAGCAGAAACACAACTGTATAGATCACGCAGTCCAAAGAATTTGCTAAGTGCTCCCTGACTCTTCAGAGGAATTTCCCAAGATCATTAAGAGAAACAATACAGGGTTTGATATTCTAATTGGGATCGGCAACTGGACAGCTTTGGAGCAGGCCAGAGAACTGTGGAGCTCTACAAACAAATGCTGGCCTTTCTTCTCTTTCTCTCCTTGCCCCTCCTCCTTAGAGCCTTTCAGCTACAGTCCCAATGCTCCCTAGCAACAAAGGCGGGGGACCCAGAGCTGCCTGGTCCCAGAGTGCCTCAGGAATGCCAGCCATCACTCT
>CM053606.1:40984818-41006708 GCA_028646535.1 Procyon lotor | reverse complement strand
GAATTGTGTAAGACTGAGGGTTCACAGGCCTGCACCGTGAAGCAAATAATACGTTATATGTTAATTAAATAAATAAATAAAAAGAAAAAAATTTAAAAAGAAAGAAAAAGGTGATTCACCCCATTCAACCCCCATCCTAGCCCCCATCCTCCCACCCCCTTCTTTTAGTAAAATCTCACTAAAACCCCCATCTCTAGCGTTCTTCAGCCGTGCCAAGGACATAAGGACAAGAAGAGGTAACTATGCCTGGTCCCGAGTATGTGACGTAGAGACACCTTCTCACCTCTGCCCCATAGGGCCAATGAGATGACTGTATGAGAAGGTCGTCCAAAAAATGTGACCACTGCCTGACCAGTGAGCTGGCCCCGGGCATTTGGAGGGCATAAGGATACAGCCTTGAAACAGTAATGCAGTACTGAGAACACCTGCCGGGCATTCGTGACTGGACCCAGTTAAGATGTGGTGGGTGGGCGGGTGCAGGGGTTGCCCCAAGCAAGCCTCACGGTGTAGGTTCCCTTTGCTTATGAAAACGGCCACCTACCAACCTGGGGTGGAGTGCCTCTCGGTTCCATCTCTCCCTGCACTCCTCGTAGGGGGCCTGGCTTCAGATTATGCCCGGAAAGCCTCTGGGAAGTTTTCCAACCAACAGCGACAGTAGCAAGGGAAATGGGTTGAGGAAGGCTATGTCTGAGGCAGTGATGGGGAATAATTAAGAGCAAGCCGAGGACAGAGAGCTCCTTGGGTTGACTCTCAGAGTTGTAGAAATACCCACCACTGGTCCCACCGTCCTGCTTTATGCAAATATTATATGGGAAGTTCTGCCCAGTAAATTAAGCAACCATTCCTTTCTCTACCAAAAACTCCCTGCGGGTCATTGGGCAAGTCATTTCTCCTCCTCTGTGCCAGGTGGTGTCGAAGGTCCCTTCGGTTCTGATACTCAATGAGCTCTAACAGAGAATCACTAGAGCAATTTCAAGCATCCTGCAGACTCCTGAGAGACTGGGCCATGGGATTGCCAGGATTTCATGGCAAAATACAAAATTATACAGAATACATTTCCACGGAACATGAGCCACCATCAAATACTGATTGAGCATCTACACTACTCCACAGACATGATGTTTGACACCATGGTTTTCTTCCTTCGTGGAAACAGGTCAGTCTTTAAGAAGCTGAGAAAAAACAACAACATGAAGGATTTTTCTTGCCTTCATTGAGCATCCTTATAACAAAGGGAGCTTATATGTAGGAAAGGAACTCGAAATTACAGCTGTCCTACCCCTAGGTAGGGCTAAAGAGCATCAGCTTTCCCTGATGAAAACTTTTCAGTGGTTTAAAACCACTGAAACATAAAGTTTTGAAAACTTCATAAACTACTGAGTCCCACCGTGGATGGAACCATGGGAAGAGGTACATGCCCATCATAAGAAACGCCACATAATTGCCCTTTATGCATTTTGTGTGCTCTGTCCCTATACTTGTGCCCTTCATGGCTCCCCACCCGTCCCATAGATCCATCCTCTGGTGACAACTGGTCCGTGGAACTGCACACACGGTCCCCATCCATGCAGCCAGAGCTAAAGACCAGAGCTGTGGTGCCCTAGGGCTCTGCTGGGACCCTCCATGGAGAAGCTCTGTGCAGTGAAAGCCAGCCACTAACTGCCCTGGCTCCCTTCCCCATCTCTCCTCCCTGGTTCTCCAACAATCCTGCCAGCTGGCCTCTGCCAGGAGAGTCTAGCTGCTCCCTTCTGGGGGACAACTGGGACCAAGAAGGGAAAGGAACGAAGTGGGGATGCAAGAGAGAAAAGACACAGGACAGAGAGGAGGGGACCCAGGGAGGGGGAAAAGAGAATGATGAAAAGATGGGGTTATGACATAATCTCAGATGTATTTCTGCCATACTCAGGTAATCCCATCTCTTGTTTGAGAACTGTAGAGCTCTTTTATAAGCAAATGTTTGGAGGAGGGTGCAAAGAGGGGCAGGCACCACAAGGTTTTTGTTGAGAGCATAGTGTTGGTTTCAGATAAGCCATTCTCCAATCATCTCTGCTTCCTTCAACGTTACCATCTCCCGCAGGAGACCCCAGTGGGCAGGGGGCTCCCTGCATCACTTCCGGTTCGCTCTCCCCCCACTTGGGAAAGCACAGAGGAATCATTCCTTCAATAGCTTTGGGGTGGATGACCTGGGGGCTTCCTGGGGATGTGAGCCAAACCGTTCTGGCCAGGCTGGAAGACTGTCTGGCGATATGTCTTTTTACGTGCCTTGAAAAAGTCGAGCCTTTGAGCTTGATCTCAAGACACAGGTGATTCGGATTTGTCAAAATACCAATAAACGAGTATGGTACTACCCCAAAAAGCCAGTATTTCGGTACTCAAACACAGCATGTGGCAGCGCAATCCCCTCCTGTCTACACCCAATGCAGCCCATTCTTTCTCATGAGATACGAACATGAGCATGAACTTTGCCCCACGACCTACACGCAGGAGGCAGAGGCTGTGCTGAGTGTGTTTTCCATCTCATTCAAAATTAAAGCCCAGAAAGCCAAGCCTTGCTCACAGATACACACCCAGAGACGGCGCACACACACAAGGGCGCAAGTCTCATCTGCAGGACGCAGATAACAAGGCAGGTGCAGGCAAGCAGAGGCTGCTGCAGCCCGGAAAGGAAACGCCAGCCCAGAGGACGCCTTGATAACAGAAATCCCATCCCTGCTGCTCCTGGTAGGCCACGTTAATGCAGCTTAAGGGTTATTTTCTCCTTTAAAGAATAGGTCAGAGTTTTAAAACCTCATCTTCTTCCAGCTGACAAGCTCATGCTTTGCCAAGCTCTGTTAAATACTGACTCATTGGAAAGGAACAGCCCTTTCTAAAGAAGAAATTGGATGTGTATTTGTGTAAACCTCCTTTAAGAGGTTTGCATAAACCCCTTGTGATTACATGGCCTGGAGATTTGTTCCTGGCTTTGTGGCTCCTCCGGCAAGAGCTTTCTTTAGTAGTTATCACAGCTCATTCTTAAAACTTGTGTAAGCTTTTGTATCTGGAGTTCTCAACCAAAGCCGTAAAACTGCATCTGCTCAAAGGCTGGCTGGTTTAGAGACGGAGGCCAAGGTCACATTTCAACAGGAGAAAAAGAGAGAAGATGAGACAGACATTGGGAATGCAAAATGATCAGTTTGGGGAGTACTTTTGCCTGAAGACCTCAGGTTTCCTTGATCGAAATATCTTGTCCCTTTCAGCCACCCACCACCAACACTGCCTGAGACATGAACACCATATATTTACAGTGCATTAACAATCACCCAGAAAATAAAAAAATCAGTCATGAGTATTTGGTTTGGAGACATGGATGACAACGTATACTATTTACCTCTTTTTTCCAGCGTGAACTCATTCAGCTTGGTCGAAGGGGATAAGTTGGAAGTGTGAAGACAGACACAACCGGAGCTTTCATCAGCCTTCATTCCCACTCACTGTTGCAAAGATGTTCCTACTAAACAAATCCAGCCGAGGGCACCTGGGTCGCTCAGTCAGTTAAGCGTCTGGTTCTTGGTTTGGGCTCAGGTCATGGTTTCATGGGTTGTGGGATCAAGCCCTGCATCCTCTGATTCCTTGCTTAGTGGAGAGTATATGTGAAAGATTCTCTCCCCCTGCCCCCTTCCCTGCTCACACTCTCTGTCTCTAAAAATAAATACGTAAATAAATCTAAAAAAAAAAAAAAGAAAGAAAGAAATTCAGCTTCTGTTTTTTGTTTGTTTGTTCATTTGTTTTTTTACCAGCCACACTTGCATTTTTCCTAGAAAAACCTACTTAGTCCTCACCAACAACCACTTTTGGTGCGTATCTTCACTGAATACTTAGGTATGTCATTAGGGCAATAAAGCAAGATGAACATGGGCTTTGGAGTCAAACAGGCCTGTACGCAGTTCTTGGTTCTGCCATTTACCTGCTTCTATCTTCCACCCTCTTGCTTCTGGGTCAACTAATGACAGGACAAGTAAAGATCTACGATACATGTCAGAAGGTAGATCTTAAACATCACAACTCTTCCAAAATAAATTAACCCTGCCATATACCAAAAACATGGGAGCTTACCAACTAACACGACTAACTGGTTACCAACTAACAAAGTCATAATACCTGTGATGATCAGAGTTACACTCTAACACCAAGCTCACTGCCATTGTTCCACAGAGATGCTGATGGTAGGACCATCACACAGCAGCCACAGGAAAGGGGTATCTGGGAAGTCCATGCTGCCAAACCGACAAGCGGGACCACTCTGGCAGTGGCTGACCACTCAGTGTCTCTCGCACTCTGGGCCTTTTCTCACAGGCATAATAGTTCTGTTCTTGGGTTAGTGGCATAGAGTTGGGAGAACCCAGGTGTGCGCTCTCTGAACACTGCTCTTCTCGCTCCACGCACACCTTCCGGTTGATTCCATCTAGCCCATGGATTTGTATACCACCTACATCTGGTGTTTCTCATTTACATTTCCAGCCTGGTCCTCTCCTCTGCACTGCCAACATCCAACTCCCTACGCGATATCTTCACTTGCTTGTCTAAGAGTTACCTCAAATTTAACAGTTCCAAAAATGAACTATTTCCCCGACACCATCACAACTCCAAACCTACCCCACCCTCTTTCAAAAACATGACAACTCAGTTGATCAAGCCAAAACCTCAGAATCATTCTTAATGTCTCTTTTTTTCATATACTCTATATTCATGCTATCAGCAAATCCTATAAATTCCCATCTCCAAATACATCTTCATTCCAACATATTCTTGTGACCTTCCAAATATCATTCTAGCCAAAGCTCCCATACATTATTACAATAGACTCTTAATAGACCCCAAGCTTCAACAGCACCCCCTCCCAATATAAATCTTCTTTCCATATAGCATGAAGAGTTAGTCTTTTAAAATATAAGCCAAATCATGTCATTTCTTGAACAAAACCTTCCATTGGTTTCCCATGGCATTCAGAATAAAAGACAATCACATTTTTTTAAAGGCAATCACTCTTTAAATCTTTATAATCACTCAAATTTTACTGAATTAATCAAACTGTAATTTTAAAGTAAATTTGTCATATGGAATATTCATCCCACTTTCCAGAGGAAGGAAATCAGGACTTCAGGGGACATGGGTCTAATTGTAGCCAACCATGAACTTTGGATAGCTCTGTATTTGGGGAACTCCCCATATTACACATGGTATCTCCCCAGAGTAGAAGCCAGGACTCAATTTTTCCAGTCTCCCTTGAAACTAGGACATAGGCATGTGACCTAGGCCCATCCATTAGTTGCCTCTTTGGCAAGACTTACATTCATAGTATGAACTATGAGGAAGCAGGCATTGGTTGAATCCATTCCTGGAAGTGGGTAGGTGGCAAAAAGTTCTGATGTGAGCTTCCATGGGCCTCAGTGCCAGTAGTCCCCCAAGTAGTACTCAGTCTCCACACTGCCAGTGCCTGGTAGAGGTAAGATGGCAATTAAAGGCATTCCAGAAGGCATTTGGGTATTGTTCTGCCTGGGCCACATTAGGCTCCATTCTCTATCCAACCTGGAGTTTCTTTGACCTGTCTAATACTTTTCATACATTTTGCTTAAACCAGTTCAGATGGGTTTTCTTTACTGCCACGATTAATCAGAGATCAAATCTCTTAGCATCTTGAAAGAATTAGGTGGATGGTCTCGCGCTTTCAGAAAGAGATGCATCAATGGGCCAAAGAGCTAAAAACTGTCATTTAATACTCTCATATTTCATTTCTTAGGTATCAAAAAAAGAAATTTAATACCAAATTTCTTAGGTATCAAGGTATATTATAAACTTGAATTTATTAAATATGTTTGTACTAATAGAATACAACTTTTATGTGTTTATTTTTCAAGTGAAATCTTATGTTAAACCCTAGTATCTAAAAGTATTCTAGGGGCACCTGAGTGGCTCAATGGGTTAAAGCTTCTGCCCTCGGCTCAGGTCATGATCTCAGGGTCCTGGGATCGAGCCCCACATCGGGCTCTCTGCTCAGCAGGGAGCCTGCTTCCCGCCCCCGCCCCGCCTGCCTCTCTGCCTACTTGTGATCTCTCTCTCTGTCAAATAAATAAATAAAATCTTTTTTAAAAAGGTCTGTTTTTTTAAAAATAAACAAATAAAAATAAAAGTATTCTAATAAAAAATTTTAGAGCGATCTTGTTTATAGATGAGAAAACTGAGCCCAGGGAGAAAGTTATTTGTTCAGGAACTTGTAGCAATTCACAGACAGATACAGGGCTAGCCTTGAGGTCCCCTGACTCCCCATTCCATGTAAGTTATAATTCAAGACGGTGTCTCAATGGAAAGTAGGGATTCAAACAGATACTACACGACCATGTTCATGGCACCATTAATCACAATAGCCACAGACGGAAATAACCCAAATGTCCACCAACAGATGAAAGTGTATATAACATGCAGATCCATATACAAAATGGGAGATCATTGTCTTAAAGAGAGATGAAGTCCTAATATAACCCACAACACGCACGAACTTTGGAAACATTATAAATAGAAAAGTTTTAGAATTAACGGGGATGGTTGCACTGAATTGTACGCTTGAAAAAAATATATTATGGAAAATATTACATGTAAATATAATATGTAATATTATATTTATATATAATTTCATTTTATATAATTCGATAATGTGATACCAACAAACATTGAACCGCATACTCTCAAGGGGAAAGCTGCATCTCAATTTGAGATTATACATATATAAGTAAGTGAACTATATCTCAATAAAACTTTAAAAACAAAATGTTGAGATAACATGAAACAATTTTAAAAATTATTGGAACATTAGAAATGATACTGTCTCCTCAGTTCTCGCTCATTGGGACCACTTTTGAGTTCACAGGGGAAAACAAGAAAGTATTGAAGAGCCAAAGAGTTGCAAAGAGCTAGAACGGGCTTTTCTCAGAGATTGATGGGATAAACACCCCAGAATAGATTTTTGAAACACCCTAAAGGGGAACCAATATCACTTTTAAACCTGTGGGATAGACTGTCAGCCCAGAGTCTGGCAGACGTTGAACTGAAGCAATACCCAATTCAATCCCAACTTGACCCTTTGCTCATTGGGCTGCATTGTCTATTGTCCACAGGGCAAGGCCGATTGTATCAATACTCAGTTATTCGTCTGGATAATGAATACAAGCTGCCAGCCTTTGAAACAGCAGGTAAAAATGAAGCTGGAATAAATTAGCACTTAGAAAACTGGTGCGGTATATCGCACCAATGCAGAGGAAGAAATGCCTGTTTTTCCTTGTACATTTTTTCACCTATGAAAATTAAGTTTGGGTAAAAAGACAAAACATAAGCAAAATTTGGACGTTCAAAAAACAGCGCTGTGCTCTTTTCAAAATGCTCTCCTTGTGTGTCTAAATTCAAACGTAACACAGGTTACAAAAAATATGCCTGCATTCATTGTATTCAGAAACACACAGGACTATGGAGACCTGCAATACTCCTTCTGCGAAACCCTCCAGCATCTTCCCAACACTCCTGGAATACAATCTATGCTCTTCACTCTGGCTTACAGCTCTCTACAAGATATACCCTTGACTGTCGCCAAGCTTATCTTCTATTCTCTTTCTTGGATTATACCCTGGCCACACTGGTCTCCTTGCTCAGGGTTGACACTTACCAAATTTTCACCGTGTCAGAAACACTTTGCACATACTTTCCCCCACTTGGGATGCCTTCCCCACTACCTTCACATGGCCTCCTGCTTCAGTCCAGTTAGGTCCCCATCCAGATGCCACTTTGTCAACAAGGCCATCCTTGACTCAAGTAGTCCTTCCATGCCCTCTGACAGCTCTCTTTGGCCACTTCTTCCATTTTCTTTCACAACAGTTATCACTACCAGAAATGACACCAGGTATTCGTTTGTTGCTCTTTTCTTTGGGTTTTTTTTTTTCCCTCTAGAACGAGGGCAGTGTTTTTATTGTATCTGTATAACTCATCATGGTAACTAGAGCAGAGTCTAGCACAGAGAAGATGCTCAATAAACACTGGCTGGACACATAAATGAATGTCTGCCCCACTCATCACCAGAACGTAAGCCTCAGTAAGACAGGTTAGAGGGGCTTAGTAAACATTCTAGGGCGAGCAGGCCTGGACTCTGAGACAAAGGACAGTCTCCCACTGTTGTATGGGGTTTTACTTGCTCCCGTACATCTGGCCATCATCTGTCCTCTAGCTCCAGCAAGAGCGACTAGGACCAACCAGAGGAGAGCTTTTCCTGGACTCTCCTAGGATTTTGCCAGCTCTGTGATCTTCCTTATTGTTCTTATTCTGCTGACAACACAAACTTTGAGTCTCTTCCAGTTGCTGAATATCCTTCCCGTGCCAATTGCACCGCCTACCTGAACCTCTTTCTCCCAAGCTAAGTGACCCATTTGTTTGCTTATGATACTGCATGCATGTATTTAATGATGCTCCTGCAAACCAGCCACAGATACTATATCTCGAGTGCCTGGCTGCATTCGATGGAGCTTGGTACCCAGGTAGGATCTCAGCCCCTATTTGTTGAATGGCAGAATATGTGAATAAACGGCAGGTCCCAGTTCATATTCCCTGTACATTGATTGTATACCTGTATGTATAGTTATAGTTCTAGACAATGAGCACTCAAAAAAGAAAAGAACTTGTCTTTGCTCTGGGGCTGCACCTAATTTCCACTGCCATTGCCTTCTCTGTTTCTGCCTGGCTCCCTGATTAGGGTTCTTTCTAACCCCCCCCTCGGCTGTCCTCACTGCCTCCAACACCAATTAGACAATGCCTGATAACTTCACCTGGCATTCTACATGTTGGCATCTGGATTCCCCCACCCCTAACAAGTCCCATGCCTCCTCTTGAATCTGCCATTGCTAAGCACCAGCTGATGATTGCCCAGACAGAAGCCATCTGCTGGTTATTAAGGAAAGTTAAATAAGCAAAGGAGCTCCAGGGAAGTTTCACAAAAAAAAGAGCACCATATGCATAGAGAATTGGCAACCGGTTGGCCCCTCTGACACAAGGTTCATTATGGCTATGTTAAGCATGCCTCACTCGAAATTATTCAGCTTATTGGCTCATGGGAAGCCCGTCTGATAAATCTGCCCTGGTGATCCTCCCCAGTGCAAAAGCAGCCCTGGGGCACTTCATTATATACGTCTGTCATTCACTCTGTCTCAAGCAGAGGCTCATCAGGGACCAGGGTGGGCCTGGCGCAGGGCACCAGTTAGTTCAAACTACATCATACTTTGTGAACTTTGCGTTCTGTAGTGAGTCAGTGGTGGGTACAAGAGACACTGTCCCTGTTCTCATGGAGATCATAATGGAATCATCGAAACCAAGGTCTCCAAGGCAGACAAGGGAAGCGAGGGAGGAGATCCAATCCAAAGTGGTTCTCAGAGGTCATTAAAGGTCAAGACCGAGGATGTCAAGACCATCACTTAAAAAATGAGCCGAAGCTATGGCACTAAGCCAAAGGCAAGACATTAGCTGGATATGGAAGGGGAGAAGAGCAAGATCAAGGGAGAAGCCAAGAGTATCCTGAGTGACTAAAAAGAAAGAGTAGGGCCCAGGCTCTTAGAGCTTCCGTTCAATGACCACACATTTCCCAATGCATAGAGAGGCCAGAATAGTGTTTAAGACACAGGGTGGGCTCATTCACATGTTTCTTCCTTCAAGATTTGTTCGTTAACTATGATACACTAGATCTCGTGCTATATGATCCAGAAGACAGAGGCAAATAAGAACCAATGCCAGCCACAGGGTTCTTTCAGGATTAAGTAAAAACTAAAGACACTAAAATATTGAGACACTCAGAAGTGTCTGATTTAGTTATCTGAAGTAGAGACCATTTTTTTTGCTTTTTTTAATGTGAAGGACCTTAAAAGAAATGCTTTTTCTTTTAAGTCAATTAATGTGAAGGGTTGAGTTGAAAGACTATTTATTTCAAGGTTAGAATAATAGATAAGGTCATATTTTTTTTTTCCTGGGCCTTGAAAGCCACATGGAAATTGGACACACAAACACATAGCCAGGAAAAGCCTTAGAGATAAATAAAAGGGAGCTTGTAAGGCGGTATTGTGTAATGGTAAAGAACATAAACATGGACATCAAATTGATCAGGGTCAAATCTTGGCCCTGCCACTTCCAAGTTGAGTGACCTTGGGCAAGTCATTTAACCTCTCATGTCTCAGTCTTCTCAGCTAGTGTGGAGATTTTCAAATGTGGCTGGAACATTCCCTCCCCTACTCCCTATAAAGTGTCTTTGCCACTCTTCCCTTTTTAAGGAGTCAAGAGAATGTGGCAAAAGTGATGCTGTGCCCATCAAAGCTTAGGCTTGAGGAAGCCTTGTGGCTTCTGCTTTCCCCTCTTGGAGGCCAACCGTCAGGGAAAGAAACTCAAGCTGGATGACTGCGTGAGGGCAGACCACGTGGAGAGAGAGGCCGCGTGGGGGAGACTTGAGGTGCCCCCGCCGACAGTCAGCAGCCAGGCCACTGGTGGTAAACGGCATCATTTTGGATCTCCCCGTCTCAACCAAGCCACTGCAGGCAGCACCATATGAAATTGAGATGAACATCCTCGCTGAGCTTGGGAAGTGCAAAGTCCTGATCCACAAAAACTGGGAACCATGAAAGGCCATTGTTCTAAACCACTATATTTCGAGATGATTGAGATGCCTGCCGTAGCTGCTCAACAGCCCAACTGTCTAACTCATTTGATACACCTCACTACTTCAGGAGGTGGCAGAGTTTGGTCACTGAAACAGAAACAACGCCACATCTGCTGGCTATAAGGAACTCGATATGGCCGTGAGGACTTACGCATCCATTGCAACAGCTAGAGGAGCAAATGTCAGGGAGAGCAAATGTCACGGAAGACTCAGCCTTGGGAATTACAGGGGTGGTTCTAAAGAATGTGCCATGATGTTGGAAAGCTCTCTGGGCAGTTCCCACTGTGTCAGCCTGTGGCAGTAAAGCAAAGGGTCCCAAGAGCTTGCAGGAAAACCTCTGAGAATCCCTTATCTGCCCTTGCTTATGGCTGCAGCTGACCCTTCTCCTTTTGCTTCGCCTTCCTTCCATCTTCCCAATCTCCTGCTAGTGCCACTCATTGGCCAGTTCTGACCTGAAACCCCCTAGGAAGAGGATTCCAGCAAATGGAGTCCATAGCTGCTTAGAATCCCTGGATGGAGTGCTGGTGGCATCGAGCTGACCACAGAGTGTGCAGCCCAAGATGCAGTGCCTTAATTGTTAGAAAGTCCCAATTCTCCTGTTTGGTTTCTGGAATTGGACCATGTCCCTCCCCTCTCCCCTCCAATCCTCTCAGGTTAGGTGATAGAGAACAAGATGAAAGAAAGAAAAAAGAAAGAGAGGAAGGAAGGAAGGACAGAAGGAAGGAAGGAAAGAAGGAAGGAAGGAAGGAAGGAAGGAAGGAAGGAAGGAAGGAAGGAAGGAAAGAAAAGAAAAGAAAGGAAGGACTAGAAACTTGAAAGGAAGGCTGTAGGGTAGGCAGGGTTAGAGAGGAAGAGAGGAAGGGAAAGAGGGAAGGAGAGAGGGAGGGGGGAGAGAAGAGAGGAAGGGAAAGAGAGAGAGGGAAAGGAACACAGCACAGATAATAGCAGCAGCCCTAGGGCAGAACAAAGACAATGGAGCAGAATAACCCTGGGTGACTAGGACCATTATGAAAAGTCCCTGGCGAGAAGTCTCCTGCAAAGGAATAGTAGTGAAGGCTTTTAGCCACCGGAGATCAAGGTGTCCCGCTACAGAGATTAGGACCTGCATCTCTCGTGATTGGAGGTGACTGAGGTTTACTCATGATGAAATTATTTGGGAGACATATGCAGTCTGCAGACTTCATGGTAGTTATTGGCATTCATTCATTCACTATGAAACCATTTTCTGAACTCCTCCCATGAACTAGGAAGGCTGTCAAAGATAGTTTCTTCCCTTGTCTTTCAGAAAATTGGGCAAATAAATCAAACATCTATAATACACACACAAATATATATATGTATATATGTATATGTATATGTGTGTGTGTGTGTATGGCTGGAGGGGAGGGCACTGTAAAGATGTTATCCAAGCACCAAATAAGGAAGCAAATGATTCTAGGGTTTAGGGGTGGAATTTGGAAAAGCTCAAAGACAAATGACTTTTCTTTTTTTTTTTTTTTGACAAATGACTTTTCTATGTGTACTTTTTAAGATGTCTAGAAATTCACCACAAACAAAGGAGGTCAAGGGCACTTCATGAATATGCAAAAGCATGGAAATGGGCAAGTGTACGGTGCCACCTGGGACCCATAAGTTGTCCAGAAGGTCTGAGATCAAGTATTTCAGAGGAGACAATGCCCAGAGCCAGGATAGAAGAGTGGGTTGTGTCAAGCTTTAAAGACTCCTGAAAGCCATTTGGGAAAGTTCAGGTCCCATTCTTTAGGTCGGTAGTTTCCAAATGGATTTTCATTTGTACCACAAGACTCTCCACTGGGATACTGAAAAAATGTTTGAACTTCTATTATTATTGATGACAATAGTCATGAAATGGAGTATCCAATAAACCAAAACAGAGTAACGGTGTTGAACAAAAAATTTCAAAAATAATCAAGTACATCCAATCATATTGCTCTCACCATAAAATGTGATTATTAATACAGTAAGATGCCTTATACCTCTAATTAAAACATTGTAAGAAGTGTTTTTATTTTAAAATTTTGTTTTTATGTGTTTTATAGCATATATGATTTATGACTGTACTTGTACCTAATAGGATTTATAAATAAATAAATAAATCTATGTTGTGGGTGCATCCTGAAAACATTTTACTAATAAATATGCATAATCATATGAATATTCGAAGGGCACTCCAGCAAGTAATGGAAAGCCAGCAGAGAGTTTCATGTAACTTAGTAGTCGATTAATGTCAAATTTTGGAAATTTCACTCTGGCATCTGTTTGGAGAATGACTGAAGGAGAGAAAGAAAAGAAGCAGGGAAACCATTTTAAGAAGATGTTTCAGTAGTCAAAGTGGGAAGTAAGGGTGCCTGAATTAGTTATTTTCCATCGCTTAAAACTCTTAGGATAAAAGGCAGTTAAGACTATTTGAAAGCGAGGGCACCGATTTGCTTAGTGGGTTATGTGGTGCTAGGGTCTAGGGTATGCAAGATTAAAGAAGCACTCCATCCCTTAAAAATAACTTGGGCTCTTGGTAGCAGGGACACAGAGGTCCCATGGAATTTTTTAGCTTGGTTTTTTTAAGATTTTATTTATTTGACAGAGAGAAACACAGCGAGGGAGGGAACACAAACAGAGGGAATGGTAGCAGGAGAAGTAGGCTTCCTGCCAAGCAGAGAGCCCGATGCGAGGCTCGATCCCAGGTTGCTGGGACCATGACCTGGGCTGAAGGCAGACGCCCAACGACTGAGCCACCCAGGCACCCCTTTAGCTGGGTTTTCAAAGGTTATTGAGATTTCCTCTAGTATAAAGTGAGCCAAAGGGCATTCCAGGCCATGGGATCACACATTCCAAAGCCCAGACTGAGGAGTGTGCCTGGCATGTGCAGAGAATACAGATAAATACCCTTAGATGGAACCAAGGATAGAAAGGTTAGCTAGCCTCAGATCACAAAAGGCTAGGAATGCTACGCTCCCTAAGGAAGTTTTATGCTGTGATGAGTTTAAACAAAGGATGTTCTCTGAAAAAATACTGGCATGGCTAGATTCTCACCAACAGCCTCAGATCAAGGGACTTGGTTGGAAGGAAGCAAGGACCCAGCAAGAGTTCTTCCAGCAACTAAACTTCTGTAATTTCACCACATGACCACAGGGAGGCAGACTCAACCCACTGCATGTCAGAAGTGCTCGGCCTCAGCTCTGAAGTTCCATGCGATTTCACCTGAGCTTCCCAATAATCACAAACTCGGGTTCAGTTGCCCATCTTTGGGAGAATGCATTTTTCAGAAATTATGGGTGCTTTGGGATTTTCGTTAATAGTTCTTGGGATTCCCCAGGCCCAATTCTTACCTGTTCTTTTTGCTTTCAAAATGCACAAACAACATCCCGTAATGTCCGGGCTCGGACAGATCTTGTAAACATCACTTGCTTTACAAAATTCAGGACACCATGTAGCCTCACCCCATTCCCTCCACCTTATAGATAAGAAAGATAAGTCCCAAGCAGGGCTGTGGCCGGAGAAAACAATACAGTTGGGAAATGCACGTAGCTGGAGAGGCAGAGCAATAAGAAAGATTAGGAGCACAGGTCATCTGGGTCCAGTCCTGTCTTCACCTCTTACAGATGAATAACCTTCGTCCAGCTCCCTCATTTCTGTGCCTCTGTCTCCCCATCTCACTGTCCTCTGGTTAAATTAGTTTCTAAAACTCTTTTCAAAATGCTTCCAATGATGCCAGTATTTAACAAGCATCCCATGTACTACGTGTTACTACATCAAAGGTTATATTTTCCTTTGTAGAAGTTCTATTGGTGCTAATGTAAATAGAGCAGTTATTTTATTTTGCTATATGTGAGAAATGTTATTTTTACCTTATGAGAGGTAATCTTTTCACCATCTTTTGAATATTTGACCTACCTACCTGAATGTCTCCTTCAGATTGCTTTATTTTCTCTATTTCCAAGACTATAAATTCCTCTTCTCCCCCTTCATCACCACCACCTTATTCCTCTCCTCTTCCTCCTCCTCCTCCTCCTCCTCCTCCTTCATCTGCTGACACTGTCAGTCAACAAACACTTATTGAGCATCCACTATGTGCTAGTCACTGGTGATACCACAGTGAATGAAACAGATTAACATTCTGGTTGGGAGCAGAGGGAGAGAATAAGCACAAATCAGAGCATATAGCATGCAGAAAATGAAACAGGGAAGGAGAGTAGTTGTTATTTTACATAGTGCATTTAGAAAAATCCTTTTTGGGGGCGCCTGGGTGGCTCAGTCGTTAAGCGTCTGCCTTCGGCTCAGGTCATGATCCCAGAGTCCTGGAATCAAGCCCTGCTTCGGGCTCCTTGCTTGGCGGGAAGACTACTTCTCCCGCTTCCATTCCCTCTGCTTTTGTTCCCTCTCTAGATGTGTTTCTCTTTGTCAAATAAATAAAATCTTTAAAAAAAAAAAAAAAAGAAAGAAAGAAAAATCCTTTTTGAAGTGATAGTTTCTGAGCAAGGACCAGAAGGAGGTTAAGGACAGAGCCGTGCAGGTATCTTGGGGAAGAGCTTTGCAGGCAGAGAAAAGAGCAGGTGCAAAGGCCCTGAGTCAGGAGTGTGCCTGGCATATTCACAGACATTAGTATGACGGCAGCAGACTGAAAGGAGGGGGGTAATAGAGAAGGGCAGGGAGATGACAAGAACCAGATGACACTGGGCCTTTCAGGACATCACGAGACTTGAAGCCAGTCAGCAGCTCTCTGAGCAGCTGAATGATGTGACCTGATTTTGTTTTTTAAAGAACTGCTCCGGGCAGATAGTCTCTCCCTTGCTGTTCCGCTCACTGCTTCCTTACAGTGTATTCAATAAACATCCATCTCCTTTGCTTTGCCTTGAGTGAGTTCTTTCACCGCCCGCACCACCGGCCTCCCCCTAATTGGGTCCACCCACATCTGGTGGCCCTCATGGGGACCTTCTGCCAGCCGCGGACTTTGACAGAATTTGCCGGGAATTCTTCAGGTCTTTCCCTCAGTGGACTGGCTCTAGGACTCCTCAGGGGAACTGACTACTTCTTGCCAAGCTTACTCTTCAGGGAGGATCTGAAGGCCCAGGAGGGACTAGCCTAACCACCCTTGCCTGAGAGGGTGAGGGATTTCCCATCTGGCCCTTCAGAGGGGTCCTTCCCTCCCGCTCCTCTCTGTTTTCAGCCCTTTGGAGGCCTAACCCTAGTCCAACTGGAGATCTCAGACAGCTGGAGCTCTCTGGCCAGGGCAGCTCCCTGGTGTGGTCTGAAGGTCTGAGGCCACACTGCCCACGCCTGTGAGGGCAAAGAGCCCCTCTCCTCTCTCTCGCACTCTGTTCCCAACTGAGGCCTCTGTTCCCAGCATGCGGCGCGGTTGGCAGTGGACCCTCATCCAGGGTGAATCTGCCCAGGTTATGGGCTGGACTGGGAGCTTCTCCTGATCCTGGCTGACTCCCAGCCACCTGGGAGAAAGCCACCTTGCAGCTTTCACAACCCTCCCTTTTTGCCTTGTTTCTGCAGATCCAGCGGCCACTCTGATCTGCAGCCAAAATCCGTTTCTACACATTTGAGGAGCTTCCTTCTCCGGGACCACACAACACAGTCATGGTTTGCCTAGAAAGAAACCTGGTCGTGTGTCTCCTGGCTTCTTCCCTTCTTAGGACCCCTGGCCTCAATACTCCTACTCCTACTTAGTAGTCCCCTTCTCTCCAATCTCTTTGTTCAATTTGTCTCTTCCAGAATCCAACCATTCTGTATACACAGGATGGTTCCACAAGGATCCCAGCCCTTACCATTGGAGGGTCCCCTCCCCCAAATAACTCAGACCTGGTCACCAGGGAACTTCGCTTCAGTTGCCTACTGTCAGGTAAACACAATAGTCTGGTCTGCAACCGCACAGAAGCCCTAGTGGGCCAACCGGTCTAGGCAGGGACAGCGCACCACACCCCGCCTGCGAGGGGCGCCTACTGAAGAGGGGACTTCCATCCAAATGCCAAAGATCTGACACTATCGATTGGTCAGGGGGAACCTAGAGGCCCTCTCGGGCAACAGGCTTAAGCCATGGAAACATGAGTAAGGTAGAAGGGTCCCCAGTGGCCACTGGACTAAATGTAAACAGGCTCCTTAGGAAACCCACCTCAAAATAGCCATAAGCCCCGGCTGACCAGCAGGTCACAGATACCAAAAAAGGGAAATTCGAGGCATCCCCACACCTCCTCATCCCCTGCCTTAACGACAGCCCCCACCACTACCTCCTGGCAGTCTGTCCTTTGCTGTATATTTGATAAAGTTCTAGCTCCTAAACAACAACAACAACAACAACCCTGAAGACCTGAATGTGTTTAAATGCTCAAAAGGCGACCACAGAAGCAGGAAGACCAGCCTTTCCAAAAGGCTGTCAGCAGTGGGGGCGGTGAGAAATGACTGCATTCTGGATGCAGTCTGGATTTCCTGATTTACATTTGAAGCATAAGGAAGAGAGAAAATGAGTTATTATTCCACAGCTCTTTGCCTGAGAACCTGGAAGGATGGACTTCTCCCTTCTGAGAGCCAGGAGACTCTGAGAGGTGTGGCTCAATGCAATGGAGTCAAGTTACCACCAAGATGTCCCTTGTGCTCGGTGAGGTCAGCGGACACCCAAGTCCATAATGAAAATCAAAATGAAAAGAAAAGGGGCGCCTGGGTGGCTCAGTCATTAAGCAGCTGCCTTCAGCCCAGGTCATGATCCCAGGGGCCTGGGATCAAGCCCCGCATCAGGATCCCTGCTCGGCAGGAGGCCTGCTTCTCCCGCTGCCATTCCCTCTGCTTGTGTTCCCTCTCTCGCTGTGTTTCTCTCTGTCAAATAAATAAAATCTTAAAAAAAAAAAAAAAGAAAAGAAAAGCCAGAAAAATACGAAGTAAAGGAAAGTTGTAGAGTAGGGGGAATAAGACTAAAACTCTATTGAAGGAAATAATTAAGCTTCTGTAACTGCAAAAACAAAGGCTTCTATTAGCATGTGAGTAGATAAACTGATCTACGATGAAGGGCCCACATAAACCTAAATCGAGCACAGGTAGACACAGGGATAAAAGAGAAGGAGGCATGGGCACCTGGGTGGCTCAGTGGGTTAAGCCTCTGTTTTCAACTCAGGTCATGATCTCAGGGTCCTGGGATCGAGCCCCACATCGGGCTCTCTGCTCAGCGGGGAGCCTGCTTCCTCCTCTCTCTGCCTGCCCCTCTGCCTATTTGTGATCTCTCTCTGTCAAATAAATAAATAAAATCTTAGAGAGAGAGAGAGAGAGGAGGGAGAAAGAGTACTTTACTCTTTAAAAAAAAGACTATTTCAAATTGATAGGAAGAAGATAAGTCAATTAGCAAATTGGATAGCCATTCCGGGGAAACATGAAGTGAGAGCTACACCTTCTTCTCATAGCAAAATAAGTGTCAGATGGGTCAAAAATATTAAAGTAAAAATCAAACCATAGTAGAATTCAAAGAAAACGTGGGAAAATTACATTATTACAGTTGGGATGGTTTTTCTAGGCATGACAAGAAGCTGGGAAGCCCTGAAAAAAAAGATCGCTAATTCTGACTGTGTGCATTAAAAAACAAACATTTCTATATGGTAAAAAAAAAAAAAATACTATAATCAAAGTCAAAAGACGAGGAAAATTGTGAGGAAAATATTAACAACATAAATAATAAACAAAAGTCTACTTCCTTTAATATGTTATGGTATATACAAGTTAGTAAGAAGAGAACCAACTAACGAATAAGAAAAAAACTGAGTGAAGGTCATGATTTTAGAGAAAAATAAATGTAAATGTCTTTTACAAAGATAGGTACAACATCACTTTCAAGGTTAAAAATAACGTAATTAAAAATAATAAATAATAGGGGCGCCCGGGTGGCTCAGTCAGTTGAGCATCTGACTCTTGATCTCGGCTCAGGTCATGAACTTGTGGTCATAAGATCAAGTCCCGTGTGGAGTCGGCTTGAGGATTCTCTTTCTTTCTCTCCTCTCTCTCTCTCTCTCTCTCTCTCTTTCTCTCTCTCTCTCTCCGCCTCTCTCCCTCGCCTCCCCTCATGCTCTCCCTCTCTCTCTATCTAAAATAAAATAAATACAATTTTTTAAAAATAATAAAAAATAACAAAATTGAAGTCGAATGCAATCATTTCCCATTAATCCAATTAGGAAATAACCATTAGCTCTAAGCTGGTGAGTCAGTAGGTGAACTGATACCCTTTTATGTAGGCTGTGGAGAGGAAAAACCGGTCATATCAGTATTTAAATGAACATACTCTGTTCCAATTAGTTTACTTTTATGAATTTAACCCCTAGACATATTCACACAAGAAATTTTAAAGTGCAACTATAAGCACCTTCCCTGAACATTGTGATTAAGCTGCTAGAAACGACATCAATGTCCATTGGAGTAATTTTTAAAAACTTAGAACTACACGTACTTACATTAAATGATTGTTGAAACATGTTAGCACCTGAAAATTTAGGATCCTATCTATGGTAGACGACGATGTGCACACTAAAAGGAGACAAGTTTGCACAGACATACGCAGCTACACACTGAACCCTGAGCAGGGACCCTCTTCTTCAGCTCCCGGTCCTTGAGGACACCGCAGTCAGAATTGCTTGCCACTCCACGGGGCCACACTGAGATGAGCAGTGATTTCCACCGTGACTACTACAAGCGTCACTTGTTTGTTCTTATCTGACTTTACCTCCACGGATTCAATACACTTCCTGTGGAAAATCTTTTCCTCTCTCCTCTCATTGTCCTCTGGACACCAGTCTCCTCTTTCTCCTCTTGTGTGGGTTTGTGATCTCTGTTCCCACATCTTGGCAGGAACTTGCTAAACCTGAAATCATGAAGTGAAATCCAGACTTGCTGACACTGTCTGCCTACTTAGAGAACTTCAACTTCTAAATGCACTTTCCCAGATCTGTTTACCCTACTTCTGAGAACTACTGGCTCCCCTCTGCATTGCCCCAATGTCATATCCCTCTTGCTCCATGTCTATTTTATCATCAACCTATGTGCTGGTAAAAATAAGTAAATAAATAAACAATTAAGAAATTGCTCTTTCAGAGTTTCCCTAGTGCTAGCAATTATGAAAGCCTTTCTCTGTTTCTCCACTTGGCTGGTCGTCACTTTGGGATGCTGGTTTGCTCCTTCTCTCTTCCACTTCTAAGCGTTGGCATCCCTGAGACCCTCTCCTGGGGCCTCTTTATTTCTCAGACATACTCTTCCTCAGTGATCTAGATCATCCAATCCCACGATGTAAACATACTCCTTCACAGAACACCAAACCCGAACATTCAACTGTCTACTTGACATGTCCACTTGGATAGTCAATAGATACATCAAATTTAACATGGCCAAAAGGGAATTCTTTATAAACCCGATCTTCCTTGAGTTGTCCCCATCTTAACAAATAACACCACTACCTACCATCAAAACATTAGGCTAGTTTTATTTAATTGTTAAAAATTAGATACTTTATTTAAAAAAATTAGATATTTTACCTCTCTGTGCCTCCATATCTGTGCCTTCATTTGTCAAATGGGGTTTAAAACGGCATGTAATTCAGAGTGTGGTCACATGGACTGAGTAAAATACCAAAAGATATTGTCATCATTATTTTTGATTACTCTTTTTCCATCACCAAGCTCATCTTACCAACTCTACTTCCAGAAAACACACCCTGAACCCCTAGTGCTTCTCTTCATCCCCACTACAATTCCATACTAAGCCATTATCTCTCAGTTTCCTTACTACAGTGATTTCCCAACCAGTCTCCCTTCCTCTCTCTTGCACTTAAAACCCATTTTCTTCAAGGAGGATAGGGTCGTTTAACTGGAAAAAAAAAAATCAGATCATGTCCCTTTTTAATTAAAAAACCCCAATGGCTTCTAATCAAAACTAACATAAAATCTAAACTTCTTATCCTACCTGACAAATTCCTTGCCTGACATAATCTCCCTCCTCCTTCCTTCCCCACCCCCTCCTTCTTCTTCAGCCTCTTCATTCTGCTCTGGACACACAAATATACCAAGATTCTTCCCATCATAGGGTCCTTAGTCCTTCTGTATGGATTCTGCTCCTGTCCCCAACAACTCTAGCATTTCAGGCTCCTTAGCACTCAGGTAGAAACTCCCTGCTCTGGGAGAACTTCTTCTGCCACCAAGCCTCAGGGAACAACTAATCCTGTTCTTTGGCACTGTTATCTTATTTTTTCTGACTAGTGCTTCAGGCTATCTGTTTTTTTTTTTTATTGGCTTGTTATAAGCTTCCTTCAACTAGAACGTAACATCCTTGTGAGCTAGGGTCTTGTCTATCTTCTTCCTTATTGTATCGCCAGTGCCCAGAATAGATACTGACCCATGGTAAATGTTCAATAAATGGTTGTTGAGCAATAAACAAATAAAACTCCTCAGCATCTGCAGTGCTCACCCACACCACCTCACCACACTCAGCAATCTAGGGCAGGGTTAAGGGTGCTTAGTACCTGGCCGATCTCTAGGGTGTGCAACAAGTGTCATCAGAAACTGCCTTGTCAGGCTTCACCTTATTGAACTTCCAAAAGGGGTACAAATTAAACCAGATCAACAAATTAGTATTAAGAATTCACTGTAGTATCTACATTCTATGTAGTACGACATTCATGTAGTAACAGTTCACAGACGGGGAACTTTCCAACCCAAAGCTGATGTGAAGCTCAGAGACATGTCTTTGGAGAATGTCTTATAAAGTCAAAACGAGGAGGCCATTTAACCATTACAAATGATGAGTGTTGCAGCAGGGGTTTCCAGAAAGCAGGGCTTGGTAAAAGAGATTACCTTACAGCATTTCAGGAAGATGACTTACGTTTCTTTTAGGAGTATCAGAGGCAAAGAATAATTCAAGCTCACTTTGAATTATGTTCATGAAATAAGCTACATTCTGTGTTGGTCATATGGCTTAAAGGGTCTTGTCTGCTCAGGGAATTTTCAAGTTTGGGCTCATTTTGTTTTTACTTTAACAACCTTTGAATGTAACTCCTAACCTTTTCTGGACCAACATTATGATAAAATTGGCATCAGGCACTGATACTAATCCTCTAACCACATCCACCTGTTTTCCTATTTTACCCATCCTATTTTGCCATCTCTTGTTGATTTTTATCACCTGTAAACATGTGTCC
>CM053606.1:40939861-40984318 GCA_028646535.1 Procyon lotor | reverse complement strand
TAGAAGGCATTCTTAGAGCCAGGTATAGGCAATTCAGGACCAAGAAGGCTGAATAAACAAACTTTGTAATCTCTTCATTAATTTGCCATCCTGAACGCAAACCCCTTTGTTTTTTCAGTTCTTCACAAATTATTGTTTCTTTGTCTAAAAGGTATAAAAACAGTCTGCTTTGGTTACTTTGAGCTTCCTATCTTTGAAGGTTTCCTGTGTACAAAATTAATTTTTTTTCTCCTGTTAATCTGTCTTATGTCAATTTAATTATTAGGCCAGCCAAGTACCTGAAAGGGAAGAAGGGACATATTTTCTTCCCCTACAGGCTTTAATCCAGACCCAGATCTTGTCCTGTTTTGAAGCCTCTTCTCTGAGTCTTCAATTAGTTCTCCAGTCCTGTCCCTTTGTAAGTTTTCTAGAATTGTTTTTTGGGGTTTTTTTTCTTACAAGATTGTTCCTTTATTCTTAAGAATTAAATACTTTATTCTATGTATTATGTAATACACCTCATTTTTATCATTTCAGTTTTTATCTCCAATAGCTACTGAAATAATACCTTTGTCATATTAACACTTCCATCCTCCCCCCTAATTTTTCTGTATTTATCAGATAGGTGGATCAATAATATTTGTAAGTCATTTCAAAACTAAATAGAACAAAGCAAAGAACCGTAAAATAATAAAGCAAAGGTAGGCAACACCTTAAAAGTGCACACAATCAATAACATCATTTGCACAGGCACACGTGTGCTTGTGTGATGGGATGAATTGGTAGGTTCTGGAGCATAGCAGTATTTGAATTTATGAAAGTTCCAAGTTGCATCATTTTAGTATATAGAGAATGTCAACTAAGTGCTGCAGAAAGCAAATGCTAAAGAGAGAGAAATTTTCCAAAGAATGTAGAAATGTAAGATAAAATAATGAAGATCCTTCACAGATCATTTTCACCCTCTTTAGCTCCCTGGAGTTGCCCTACAATTTCAAGGAAGATAATTAAGAATTGCTGGTCTGGGGCACCTGGGTGGCTCAGTGGGTTAAAGCGTCTGCCTTCGGCTCAGGTCATGATCTCAGGGTCCTAGGATCGAGCCCCACATCGGGCTCTCTGCTCGGCAGGGAGCCTGCTTCCCCCCCCCCCCCCCCGCCTTCCTCTCTGCCTACTTGTGATCTCTCTCTCTGTCAAATAAATAAATAAAATCTTTAAAAAAAAAAAAAAAAGAATTGCTGGTCTCCATTTTAGGACTAAAGAAAGTACAGTTCAGAAAAGCTAAAGGATTTCCTGAAAACCCTACAGGAATAGGCCTTGAGTTCTTCACCTACCACCTAATTCTCTTTTCTTTACATTATAGTCCCCCTTTTATCTTTTTTCTCCAAAAAATTTCTATCTTACAGAAGAATCTTTCATAATACGCCGTTCAAATCTTCCCCTAGATTTGCTAGTTTTTCACTTTTATTGCATTTGTGTTCCTGTATTCTCCCCTGCTCTACCTCTCCCTCATCCCCTCCCCCGTACCCTCTCCCTCATCCCCTCCCCCCACCCCCTCCCTCCCCACATTTCTGCTCCTCTGAACCTTCTGAGAGTTAATTACAGGCGTCATAATATTGAAACCCTAAACACTCTGGCACGTATATACTAAAAAGAAGGATGTTCCTACATAATCATAATAAAATCACATTTAGAAAAATTTAGCATTGAGACAATGAAGTTTTGTAATTTGAAAAGACTGTTTTCTTAGAGTTTGAAGTTTACAGAAAACTGAGCAGACACTACAGAGTTTCCATATATCCCTTCTCTCCCTCACTCCGTGTCCCCTATTACTAACATCTTAACATCTTGAGTTAGTGTTTCATTTGTTACAATTGATGAACCAGTATTGCTACATTATTATTAACTGAAGTCCAAAGTTTACATTAGGGTTTACTCTGTGTTACACAGTTCTGTAGGTTTTAACAAATGCACAATGTCATGTATTCACCATTTAGCATATCAGTTATGGTTCTTTTTTTTTAATTGGTTGCCCTAGAGTGTATAATATACTTGTCCAACAGATCCAAACCCACTTTTAAATAACAGTTATTTAAAATAACTTTTAAATAAATACTGCTTTATTGGTAGTAAAAGTACCTTAATAGTTTTCCTACTTCCTTCCCTTAAAACATTTCATCAGTTTTATCACTTATTTATAAGCTATAACCACTGAATAGATTATTTTTATTTTGATCTGTTATTAGATCAATTAAGAATAAGAAAAATAGAAGTTATTTTACCTTCATTTATTTCTTCCCTAATGCTCTTCCTTTCTTTATGTAGACCTGAGTTTCTGACCTCTATCTTTTCCCTTTTTTCTGAGGAACTATTTTAACATTTCTTGCAAGGCTGTTCTATTGGCAGCAAATTCCTTCAATTTTTCTTTGAAAAAATCATTACTTCTTCACTAGAAAAACTTAATAATTTAAGATTTACTTTTGTAAAAGCATACCAGCAAATATTAAAATGTTATACTTGCAATGTGAATACTATAATATAAACACAAGACACAAACTATCCAATGTTAAATACTGGTCTCCTTTGCCTGATTCTATGTAAATATTGAGTATTCTACATTTTATAGAAAGGAACTTTTAGAATTTTGTCAATATTTATATTATGTACTATTATTCCTCACCAAAATCCCATGAAATCTAAAAAGGTAGTTATTTTTTCTTTTTGAATATTTTAAAACATGCCAGTTTTTGGGTTTTCTCTTAAAGATTTAATTTATTTATTTGACAGAGAGAGAGATCACAAGTAGGCAGAGAGAGAGGGGGAAGCAGGCTCCCCACTGAGCAGAGAGCCCAATGCTGGGCTCATCCCAGGACCCTGAGATCATGACCTGAGCCGAAGGTGCCCCAGCTGAAGGCCCACTGAACCACCCAGGTGCCCCAAAACATGCCAGTTTACTTAGCCTTCAGGGCGCGACAGATATACTAACACAGGACACATGACTATTTTTTTGCCCATTTAAGTTTGTTTTCAGTATGACAGAAACACCTTCAAGTTTCAGATAATGGGAAAAAAGCGTCCTAAGCAAATAAAAAAGATATGATAGGTCAAGTTATTTCTTAGTGAAAACAATATATCATATCAACCAATTTTTAAACTAAATCCTTTAAATCATTTGAAAAACATTTGTGTCTTCCAGTTGTCAATGTATTCATGTCGTGGAAGAAGATATAAGACAAGTCACAGAAATTTTAAAAATGTCAAACTAAGTCCTAAAATAAAGAATTTGCAAATTAAGAAATTATCATTGTTGTTTAGAAAATAGGCCTTGCTCATAATCTCAAATTCAATTTAAATGCTTGATATGTAATTTAATATCTAAAAATACTCTAGCTAAATTATTAATATTTATAGAGTGTTACTTCTCTGGATAGACAGGATTCACAACAGTTTTCAACTAATGCTGAAAAAAAAAATCACTTGATAGCTGTTATCATAGTTACCGATTAGTTTATTAGTGGCTTACTACTTTACTCAGGTTTTATTGGCATGAGGACCAATGAAGGGAATAATTTGAAAATTTCTCTCATTGTGCAATTCTGCCCATGAGCAAAATTAAGAATTGATATATATTCCACGTAGTTGCTTTACATGTTTCCATGTGTGTGATTTGACCAACTAAAAAATGATTTGTTCAACAATAACAACAAAAGCCACATGTCAAGATTTTTCCTTTTTCTTGCTTTCTTTCCTTTTCTTTTTTTTAAGAGCAAATCAGTGATTTGGGAGATTGGTTAACACAAGACAGAGAACACAGGAGAAAATCACAAAATGGCACTGAACACCAGTGCCAATATTTACCTCATATGGTTTTAACTAAGGATGTTAATAATGTTTGAGCTATTCATTATTCTTTAGAACAAAATCAAAGCCATTAACTTGAACCTGAGGTATACACAACCTTATGCAAGATACTTTTCATAAGTCATGTTACATTTCAAAACATTAGGAACCAAATACCTGTAGTGATATTTATTTTGACTTAAAGGGAAAAGAAGAGAACAAAATTCAGCGAGGGAAGGTTATATTAATAATAATAAGTTCTTAAAGTTTTAAAAATGTCTTCCTTTTCCTTTATACTTTCCACCTGCTACACAATGCCCTGAAAGTAGTCATCACAGGAAAACAATGTCAATCACAGCATTTAGACTTTGCTTTGGAAGGAACTAATGAGAAGCAAATTAGAAGGTGAGGCTTCATCACCGTTTTTTAATAAGTGGTCTTAATTTTTCTTCTTATAGAAGTTTAAATTGGTTTATTATAAATACAACTAAACATCAGTTTTTGTGGCTTTCAGGTAAAGCCCAACACTTCATTTATATAGTCTTGTGAGAAGAGGTCCTGATTTTGGAAAGATAGAAAAGAGACTTCAATTCTGTTCTATTTTATTTTATGCAGGCTGCATATCTGTATGTTAAGACCATAAGTGTATGCTATACTATTTCAAAACTGTGCTTCATGAATTGAGTATCTCACAAATGGGGAGACACAGGATGGCATGGAACGTTGGAACCTGGGGCTCTAACACTGTCTTGGAACTTCAGAGGAGGAATCTCACATGGCAAACCAAAAAGGAGGAGGAGGAAGACATCTTACAATGTTAATTAAGCACTTGTTAAAGACTAGGCTCCGTGCTAGGGGCTTTGATGTAATGCTTTTTTAAATTAAAATTGTATGTATGTATGTATGTATGTATGTATGTATGTATGTGAGGGCAGGGGGCAAAGGAAGAGGGACAGGGAGAACCTTAAGCAGGCTCCACACCCAGCCCTGAGATCAGGACCTGAGGAGAAATCAAGAGTGGGTGGTTTAGGGGCGCCTGGGTGGCTCAGTGGGTTAAGGCCTCTGCCTTCAGCTCAGGTCATGATCTCAGGGTCCTGGGATCAAGCCCCACATTGGGCTCTCTGCTCAGTGGGGAGCCTGCTTCCCCTTCTCTCTGCTTGCCTTTCTGCCTACTTGTGATCTTTCTTCTCTGTCAAATAAAATAAAATCTTAAAAAAAAAAAAAAAAGAGTGGGTGGTTTAACTGAGCCACCCAAGCTTCCCTTGATGTAATGCTTTTCAATCTTCACAAAGTTATAAATACAGAATCTTGTTCAGATGTGTTCCAGACCGCTGGATTTATTTATTCACCACCTATTTGCCACTTAATCCCTAAGTCTCAGTTTCCTCAACTTCAAGATGGAGCTAAGAAGAGCATTTTCTGCCTGACTTTGTCAAAATGAAATGATTCATGTACAGAGGTGAGTGTGCTGCCTGGCATTTAGTTACACGCCCATGAAATGGCCAGGTGCTGCTCTTACCATCACTGTTTACCTGGCAAGATTCCAACTGTGGGATGAGTGAGGGTGAGTGAAAAGCACAGAGCTCAAACGCGTGTGGTGCGCCCCGAGATGCGGAAGTGCCCTGAAATCATACACCCCCACAGCTCCGGTGGTCTGAGAGAGGAGCTTTCCAAAGAGAAAAGAGCAACCCTCCTAGTCTGGTCTTTTCCAAGACCACTTCTGGAGGGCAGCCTGGTCCCTCCCTAAGCCTCGGGGCGCTGCACCAGGCGGGCGGGGCCAACAGCTGGGACAACGAACAGCTGGGCCACCGGGGTGCGGTGGGGAGGGCGGCAGGGGCGGGGCGGAGTGGGGCGGGCGGGGAGGGGCGAGTTGGGCGGGGCAGGCGGGCGGTCCTGCAAGCTCGGCTGCAGGGACAGGAGGGGACGTCGCCTACTCAGAGCTCGGCAGAGCCAGAGGACCGGAGAGCCATGCTTGCGGCGGTGGGCTCCCTAGCGGCCGCCGTCTGGGCAGTGCTTCATCTTCGCACCCTCCTGCTGGGTGCCGTCGCCTTTCTGTTCTTTGCTGAATTCCTCAAAAGACGGCGCCCAAAGAACTACCCGCCAGGTCCCCTACCCCTGCCCTTCGTGGGCAACTTCCTCCATATGGACTTTGAGCAGTCGCACCTGACGATTGAGCTGGTAGGAGCGGGAGAAGGTGCAGGGCTGTGCCCGGACCCTAACCTGCAGGACAGGGGCCATCCCGGGGATCGAGGGCGGGAGGCTGGGTGGCTGTGCAGCTAACGCAGGTTCCTTGGTAAACCCTGCTATGAGCCTCGTTTTCCTCACTGTCAGCTGGTATGATTACACCTGTCCTTTCTAGAAGTGAAATATTATTCACTGATTACTATTTAAGGCTGCCAGACATGTTACCTTCTTTAGCCATTTAGTTGTGTATCTTGTTAAATGTTATTGGAACATCCTATTTATAACATGATCACTTTGTCCTCTTTAATATTTTTGTCCTGCGCTGGGGGAGGGAACTGTGGTTGGGGAAGCTGTACTTTCCTTCTCGGCTGTATTTCCTGCGTGTAAAATGGTAACAGTACCGCCTAAATCCTCACCACTTTTCAGTAACTGAGCCTCCCCCTTTCAGTCTCCTCTCCCTGCGATCAGCTCTCACTAAAGTAACTTGTTTTAAAATGTCCCTCTGCTTACATTTTCTTAGTGCTTCCTACTGCCTTCCAGAGTTAGGGATCTACTTGGAACTCTTCTTCTTCTTCTTCTTCTTCTTTTTTTTTTTTTAAAGATTTTATTTATTTATTTCACAGAGAGAGAGAACCAGTAGGCAGAGAGGCAGGCAAAGTGAGAGAAGGAAGCAGGCTCCTCGCTGATCAGAGAGCTCTGACAGGGCTTGATCCCAGGACCCTGAGATCCTGACCTGAGCAGAGGCTTTAACCCACTGAGCTACCCAGGCATCCCTCTTGGAATTCTTCTTAACTCAGCCTCTTTCCACCTTTTTATAATCATGTCCCACCAGGGTTTCCTAACTCTGTCCCCTCTGATTTCCTTAAAATTCCCTCCAACATCCAACCCTCTCTCAAAAATCCTTCGCTGGTTCCTATCACTCAGCTAGGTACCTCTGCTACCCGTCACTACCTAGCTGATTGACAACACTGTGGTAGGTGGCACATTAGTAGGGGCACACAAATATTTGTTCCTCTTTTCCCAGACGTACCCAGAGCACTTTAAACACATACTTCTATATGCAAGTACAGATGGAGAAGCTTTTATCACTCTCCTGGAGAAACACCCAATCGGTAACACTAAATGACAGGATTAGTAACAGAATTTTAAAGCTAGGCTCCTAAACCTATGCCCTTGTTTAAGAAATATGTTAGGGGTGCCTGGGTGGCTCCGTTGTTAAGCGTCTGCCTTCGGCTCAGGTCATGATCCCAGGGTCCTGGGATCGAGCCCCACATGGCATCGGCTCCCTGCTCAGCGGGAAGCCTGCTTCTCCCGCTACCATTCCCTCTGCTTCTGTTCCCTCTCTCGCTATGTTTCTCTCTGTCAAATAAATAAAATCTTAAAAAAAAAAAAGAAAGAAATATGTTGTTTAGGGGTGCCTGGCTGACTCAGTCAGGGAGTGTGCGACTCTTGATCTTGGGGTTGTGAGTTCGAGCCCCAGGTTGGGTTGTAGAGATTGCTTAAAATGTTTTTAAAAAAGAGAAAGAAATATATTGTTTAATTTCCAAGTATTTGGAAATGTTCCTGCTTTCTTTCTATTAATGATTTCCAGTCCGTTGTCACTATGGTGAAAGGACATATCCTGTATAATTTCAGTTTGTTTTATAACCCAGGATATAGTCCCATGCATACTTGAAAAAATGTATATATTCTGCTACTGTTGGGCTGAGTGTTCTATATATATCAATTAGATCTCATTGGATGATTCTGTTGTTATAGTTCTTCTATACCCTACTATACCCTGACTTCTTATCTATTGATTCTGTCAATCAGTAGGAGAGGCATATTGAAGTCTCCAACTATAATTGCAGGTTTATCTATTTCTCAATTCAGTTCTAGCAGTTTTTCCTTTATGCATTTGTCATTTCTGTTATTTGGAAGATGCACATTAAAATTATTATATCATCTTGTTGAATTGACTCTTTTGTTATTATATAATGTCTCTCCTTATCCCCGGTGATTTTCATTGCCTGGACTTTAGCTGATGTGATACAGACACACCAGCTCTTTGATGATTATCTGCATGGTGTGTACTACATTCTTTCACTTTTAACCCATTTGTATCATTCTATTTGAAATGAGATTCTTGCAGACAGCATATAGGTGGGTCATTTTTTTTTTTAATTCTGTCAATCTCTGTCTTCATTTTTTTTTAAGATTTTATTTATTTATTGGAGAGATGGAGAGCAAACAAGCAGGGGGAGCAGTAAGCAGAGGGAGAGGCACACTCCCTGCTGAGAAAGTCCCCATGCGGGACTCAATCCCAGGACCCTGGGATCTTGACCAAGCTAAAAGGCAGATGCTTAACCAACTGAGCCACCCATGTGTCACAATCTCTGTCTTTTAATTGGTGGATTTAGAGCATTATATTTAATGTAATTATTGAAAAGTTAATACTTAAGTCTGCCATTTTATTATGTTTTTTTCTATTTTTCCTTTCTATTTTCCTTTCTGTTTTTTATTCCCATATTTCTCCTTTTCTGTCTTCCTGTGAGTCACTGGAACATTTTTTAAAGAATTCCATTTTAATTTATTTGTAGCACTTTTTAGAATATCTCTGCATCATGTTTAAGTGTCTGCCTAAGGATTACAAGAGGCACACGTAGCTTAATGCAATCAACCAGTATCACTATTTTACATCAAGTACAATATGGATACCTTACAACCATTAGGTACTTTTATCCTCCCTGCTTTACAATCTTAAATATTATGTCTACATATATTGAGAACCACATTAGACAATATTATAAACTTGCTTTTAACCGTTAAACACTTTTTCTTTATTCAAGAAGAGAATAGTCTATAATTTTTACCCATTTACCCTTTATGTTGCTCTTCATTCCCAAAGTTCCTAATTTTCTACCAATATCATTTCCTTTTTACTTGAGGAACTTTCTTTAGCCCTTCTGTTAGAGCTAGTCTGCTGGCAAAAACCTCTCTTACCTTTTCTTTACCTAAGAATGCTTTTATTTTGCCTTCATTTCTGAAGTATATTTTCACTTAATACAGAATTCTAGATTGATAGTTTCTTTCATTCAACATTTTAAAATGTTGTGTCACTTCTTTCTGCCCACTATGGTTTCAAATGAGAAATTTTCTGTGATTTGAATTGCTGCTCCCCATTAGTAATAGGTTGTTTTTCTCTGCCTCATGTCAAGAAGATTTTTTTGCTTTTATTTTTTTAAAGATTTTATTTAGTTATTTGAGAGAGAGAGAGAGAGAGAGAGAGAGAGAGAGAGGATCTGAAGCAGATCTGTGCTGAGTGCAGAGTCTAACCTGGGGCTTGATATCATGACCAAGAGATCATGACCTGAGCAGAAATCAAGAGTCGGATGCTTAACTGACTGGGCCACTGAGATGCCCCCAAATATTTTTAAATTTTTTGAGAATATTTGTAATTATTTATTGAAACATTATAGCTGATTTAAAATCTTATTCCTATAATTCCAACAACTGTCATCTCAGTATTGATATCAACTCATTCAAACTGAGATTTTCTTAGCTCTTGGTAAGGTGAGTAATTCTGGAATATGTCCTGGACAATTTGTGTTTTATATGACCTGGGACATGCAAATTCTTCCATTTTGGCAGAGAGTCAACCTGTTTATGGTCAGCAGCTCACTTTTGTGGATTGTGGTTCAAATGTCAGTTTAAGTTATAAAGCCTCTTCAGCGCTCCTAGTCTTCCCCACTTACGTGTTATCCCCTCACAGAGGGCTCCATCCCCACATTCTCATCAGTGCAGGCTAGGGAAAATGAGAATGGGGACAAAAGACCACCCCCCACCCAAGCCCTGGGTAGAGTAGCCTCTTCCTTACTGCGGGGAGGATGGAAGTCAGAGATCTACCATATCTGCTCCATGGGGAAGGAGCATCTCCTTATTTCTGTAGGAGAAGGTCAGAAATAAGAATTCTTCCTCTTAACCCCTCCAGTTTGGGGGTGACAGTTACAGTTCAGCTCACAGACTGGGCAGGCAAGGGGCATCACCTTGTTACTACAAAGGTAGGTTAAAGACAAGTTCCCACCCATGTTTTCCACTGATGCAGCACTCATTAGGGTGGGGGAGAATCACATCTTTTTTCATGGTATTGCCTCCAGAATAGGGGAGGAAAAAAGTTAAAAAGTTTCTGTCTTATTGGGCCAAGCTTTTTCTGGCACTTTGGCTAGAGAAAATGGTATTGCTTGGAGTTATTTTTGCTTGTGCTAATTAGGGTCATGATTAGTAGAAGGAGTAAAATGGAAATGCTTTTCCTCAATCTTGTCTGGAATCAGAAATTTGACCTGTGCCCTTGTTCTACCATTAAGATAGAGATGATTAGAAAGGGTAAATTATTTACTTGTCATAAAACTGGCTAGTAATGAAACTAAGGCTAGGATCTTATCCGTGGCCTGATGTTTACTCATCAGATCAGACTTAAATTTTACTCCATATAGGTTTGCATTTTTTATATTTTAGATTGTGAAACAAATGGAATCAAATGGTTCATTCAGTTATAATGAAATTTACATTCTAACAATTTGGAAACATTAAGTACCAACTACTTGCTAGGTCTTGTATCAGGATTTATATGTTCATTTTCATTTAATCTTCACAAAAGGCACACAAGTTAGGTATTATCTGGTGGTGGTTCCATTTTGCCATTGAGGAAACTGGCTGAAAACAATAAAGTCTTTTGCTTGAGTTATTCAGCATAGATAATGGCAAAAGAGGGAATCTCTGGAATCCAGGGCTATTTGACTCATACATCTATTCTCTACTTATGCCACTTGACTTTTCATGATAGAAGATAATGGATTTATTCATGGATTCATTTATTCAACACACATTTATGAAGTGTTTACCATAGGACAGCCACAGCACAAAACACTGTATGATGAAATGTTACTCATGGTAACCAAATGAGGTATCAGGAGATGAAATCACAGAGTGGGAAGCCCTAGAGAGAACCTCTTGTAGAATGTTGGGATAAATTGGGCTGAACTTTAAATGCATGTTGGGCTAAGTGGAGTTAAGGGGACAGGAGATTTTAAGTGCGAGGAAGTGGCATGAGCTAAATAAAACATGCACGGTGAAGACACTCGTCTGTTTAAATGGCACGATGGGAAATTTTCTTGTGTTATTTCCCCTATTTTCTAAACTCTATCATAGCTATATGACCTATTAGAGAAGCATTTATCTAAATAAGAGAAAACTTTATTGGACTAAAGTGGGAGAATGGTAGAGGAGGTGGATAAATGTATTAGTTAGGATACATATTGAGCTGTTTATAATAGAGACCCCCAAATGCAGTAATTAAAAAAAAAAAAAAAGATTGAAACTTACCTTCCTTCCACAAATGAGTTCAGATGTAGGCAGAAAGTGCAGGAGCGAGAGGCTGCTTTATACCTCAAGGTCATCCACAAACTCCAGTTCCTTCTATGTTGTAGCTCTTGTCCTGCAACACGTTTGTGTCTGAGTTCTGCTCCAGAGAGAGGGAAGTAGGGAAGGTGGTGAGCAAGCAGCTTTCATTTAAGGCTGAGACCCAGAAAGGGCATACATCACCACTACTCCTGTGCCAGGGGCTACACCTGGAGAAGCTGGGCAATGTGGTTTTTGATTGGGAAGTCACGTGGCTCGTTAATACTTAGCGTGTGCCATCACTCAGAAGAAGAGAGACTATCTTCATCCTTCATTTAAAGATGAAACCTAGAGAGTTAGAAAGAGCCCAAACTTTATGCCCCCAAGCTCTGTGCTAAATCTCTGTGTCTCCTTTTCTGAAAACTGAAAATGCTTTCTAGGATTGTTAAAAGAATCAAATAACTCCATGCATATCAATTTGTTGCCAGGGTGCCTAGCCCTTGATGCTTATTTCAGTAACCAGACCACTCTTTCCTTTTCTTTAAAAGTTGATAGCAAGAAATTAAAAGAAAGCCACTTGGGGTGCCTGGGTGGCTCAGTCATTAAGCGTCTGCCTTCGGCTCAGGTCATGATCCCAGCGTCCTGGGATCGAGCCCCACATCGGGCTTCTTGCTCCGTAGGAAGCCTGCTTCTCCCGCTACCATTCTCTCTGCTTGTGTTACCTCTCTCGCTGTGTTTCTCTCTGTCAAATAAATAAAATCTTTAAAAAAAAAAAAAAAAAGAAAGCCACTGTATTGCATAGCAGACATACCTTGTCTGACCTCCTTGCTGGATGGGTTCCATTAGGCCACTTCCTGGCCTCTTCCCCTTCATTACTTTATCAAAATCTTACCAGAGTTCCTTTGCTAAAATATACTACCAAATAGATCAATAACAATAAATAATTTTATTATTAATATTAGTATTATGGCTAATCCTGCCATAACCTCCATTTTATGGATTTGGAAACTGAGACACAGAGAAGTCAGATAACTTGCCCCCAAATCACACAGAGAGTCACAATTGGATTCAAACAGATTTGTAGGACTTCATAATTCAAACTCTTAAATACTCACTTACATTGTGTCTCCTATTTAAACATCTCCAGATTTCCAATTACAAACAAAATAGGATTTAAACTATTTCGCCCGGTGTGAAGATTCTCCTCAATCTAGCTCAGATCACCTTGCCAACCTTATCTCCTATATCCTTACTCAAAAGAAGAGATACTTTTCCCAGGAAACTGTGTGCTTCTTAACTTTCCCCCATCAAATGATTTCTTGTACAGAATAGTAAATATACGAACTGATTATTTTTCGGTATGCTCCTTTAGACTGAGTTTCTTTAATATGAGAGCAGATTCGTGCGATACACTAGAATTTCAAAGGATTCTGTGACTTAGAACAGAGTAGGAACCATCGTTAATGATGCTTTATTCCTTATTTCCTTAGGTCTGTTTTCCTTCTTTCCTCCCTCCCTCCCTCCCTCCCTCCCTCCCTCCCTTCCTCCCTTCCTTCCCTTCCTTCCCTTCCTTCCCTTCCTTCCCTTCCTTTTCTTTATCAGATAGAAATACTTTTGAACTATAAAAGCATTACAGGATGCCTGGGTGGCTCAGTCAGTTAAGCATATGCCTTCTGCTCAGGTCATGATCCCAGAATCCTGGGATCCAGAACTGCATTGGGCTCCCTGCTCGGCGGGGAGCCTGCTTTTCCCTCTGCTGGCTACTCCCCCTGCTTGTGCTCTCTCTCTGACAAATAAATAAAATATTTAAAAAAGAAAAATAAGTAAATAAAAACAATACAAACACATTAAGAAAATATTTAAGAATATAATTTAGTGAATGAGAGGGAGAGAATCTTGCCCCTTCTTGTGCCAACCCATCCCCCACACATACCCAAACATGCTGAGCAGTTCCTCTATAGGATTTGGTATATATCTCTCCAGACTCCTGTAATAAAATAAAAATATTCCTACTTGTAACTTTTTATTAGAGCTTCTACCTATCGGTGAGTAAAAGTTGAACTTCCCAAATAAAAAATGGTTAGAAAACATAAATGGACAATTTTTAAAATATAATATATATATTGGAGAAAAGTGTTAAACCTTAGTAACATATAGAAACAGCACTGTTGTTTTGTTTATTAGAATGATATGTACACATACACGCACACGGGCACGTGCACACACACACACACACACACACACACACACACACACACACAGCTCAGGGCTGGTCACAGTTTGGAGGAGCAGATCTTTTCCCCTCCTGCCTGGGAAATGAGAATGCTATACTTTTCCTCTTTTCCTTTTCCTCTCTTTGTGTCTTTGTTCTGTGGGTTTTTGAGTTTAAGAACTTAGAAGTGGAATCTCTCCCAGTTGTCTGCCTCGTGGGTATCATGATTTAAGCTCTTATCTCACTAACCCTCCCTTCTAATTTTTCTTCATTCTAAAAATTTATTTTGGGGGTTCCTGGGTGGCTCAGTGGGTTAAGCCTCTGCCTCCAGCTCAAGGTCATGATCTCAGGGTCCTGGGATGGAGCCCTGCATCGGGCTCTCTGCTCGGCAGGGGCCTGCTTCCTCCTTTTTTTCTGCCTGCTTCTCTGCCTACTTGTGATCTCTCTCTCTCTCTCTGTCAAATAAATAAATAAATAAATAAATAAAGTCTTTAAAAAATTGAAAATAATAAATAAAAACTTATTTTGTTCTACCTTATTATGTAAGTACTTAATCCCACATTTGGAATTTTGACCATTTGTCTTAAATTTCCTATCTCCTATTACTTTTGTTCACTTTTTATAGTTCCTCTGTGAATTCTTTTCTCTTTGTTTTTCTATCTTCCTTTCTGATATTAAGCCTGTTTTAGCCTTCTGAATCATCCTGTTTTTAAACTCTTTTGTTCTCTTGCTCTCTCATTTTTGTACTGATTTGGTTATTGTTGTACATTGGACAGTATGCTCTACTTTACAGTGTTCTTAGATGCCTGGTGTGTTACACATTTACATCCTGTAAAGTGATAGGCAGAATGATGGGCACAGTGCACGTGAGAACTCTTAGACACCACCATAGTTAATAAGAGGGCTCTGGGAGGTCATTTGACCTATCTGAGTTTACACAGTTGACTATGCCGTGAAAGTTTCTTGTCCAGTTCTTTTCGACTAGAAATATGCATGGGCAGAGAGCTGGTAGAGCTGAAACTCTGAAAAAGCTTATTTCAGTAAACACTAACGGAGTGCTGTGTCCCTGCCAAGTACAAGCTAAGATTCTAGGTTGTATATGCACATTGTTAGTTAGAAGTCCTTTAGCTAAACCAGAGATTTTTAGCCATTCCAAAAACATCTTTTCTGGACATTCTAAATTAGTCAAGAAATCCTTTTTATGAAGCCCTAAGAAGTTCATCCAGTCAGCGAGATGAAACAAACAAGCAAAAAACACATTTGCTTGATTCATGGACCCATTCCTACCATTTATAAGCAAATCTTGGCTCCACCCTTTCCAGCAAGATAGAACATACTGTGCTAGAGACGAACAAAGACTGATGGAAGACTGAGCTAAAAGGACAAGGGAGGCATTGAGTTCAGGCTTGGTTTTTAATGTGAGAGCAGGGTGGTAGAATGAGACTGGTGTGATCCATTGAAGTTGCTCTGATGAGGGGGCGGTGGGGTCCAAGGCACTAAGGATGGCAAAGGGGAGCACGAGTGCATAGGGACCCTGTGCAAGGGCTGCAGACATGTGGAGGAAATGGAACCCTTCTGTTTGTTACCACTACCTGCAGCTAGCCACAGCCCCAGTAGATGAGAGGCAGGGGTAGGGTCTACTCAGAGTCAACTCTTGAATGAATAAGTCAGGATATACCTTGATTAGTAGCCATTCCCTCTCATCCAACTCACTTGCACATACCTGCATATTTGTGCGTACTTGTGACACACCACACACTCTTCCATTATCTTCCTCCCACTCCTCCTTCCTCCCTTTCTTTCCCTCCCACTAAACTCTAAGGGCCTGGTGCCTTCTCAGGCTTTGTCTGCAAATCTTACATAATGTATGACAAATTCCCTCCACCACCCAACAGCTTTGTCACCTTGGTGATGTTACTTGGGCTATGACTCATTTTCCTTTTCTGAAAGACAAGGAAAATCATTAATGCCACAGGGTGGTTGTGAGATTAAATGAAATAAGCAGTGAAAAGGGCTTCACATGGCACCCAGTGTCCATGTTCCTACCTCCAGCACATCACCCATGTGCTCTCGTCCTCTCCGTTGCCCTGAGCCCAGTCGTTCCTTGGAGACTCAAGCAGCTCTGTGCCAGGTACCAGAAAACCAAGTGCCTTTCACAATGTTGCTTTCATTCTTCCTCATCGAGCCCTTTGAGGGACAAATAATTTTTTCCTTTCTGTAGCTGAGATTAAAAAAGAAATTTAAAAAGAGTGAAACAACTTTCCCAAGAATTCACAGCCAGTGAACCATAGAGCTAAGGTGCCCACATAAGGTCCAGAACTAGAGTGCTTTTCTGCATAGCTGACCCCAGCTACAAAATGAATCTTCAGCCACCTTGTATCCGTGTTGAGGAAGGGGACATTCTCTTCTACTTCAACAGTTATGATTTACTAAGAAGTCCATGCTTGCAACCCCAGACTTACATTAAGCATATCAGCCTTCTTTGGAGAGTCACGTATTCTGAATTCTCTCCCCTCACTAGACTGTAAGATGCTTCCGGGTGAGAGACCTGGTTTGTTTTATTATAGTTACATCTTCATGCCTCGTTTTGGGGACAGTGGTGGATGCTCACTCAATTTGTGTAGGTTGAATATATGAATGAATATTTATAAGGAACATCCACATCCTGTAGTGGATTCAATCCAAGTCTAGTAGAGAAGAAGGGAAAAGGAAACAGGGGAGAAATGTTCCCATCATGCCAAGGTGCACACGGACTCTCCTCAGTACAGGATCTTCCCCAGCTAAACGAACCCCCTCCATTCCCGGACACACAAACATGTACACATTCAATTGTGACTAACTATTTTTCAGTTTGTGAAGAAATATGGAAACATTTTCAGCATGGACTTTGGTAACTTGCCTATAGTTGTCGTAACTGGATTGCCCTTGATCAAAGAAGTCCTTGTTGACAAGAACCAAATCTTTGTGAACCGCCCCATGACTCCTATCCGAAAACGTATCTTTGCGAACAATGGTGAGTTTCTTAACCAATATAAGATGTCTGTTTGATGTTTTATTGTCTGTTAAAGATGTCTCTGTGGCTATAATTCTCCAACACTCTCAGGGAGCAGGCCCATTATAAAATACTGGAATTTGAAAAAAGCTGGATGCCTACATTTCCCTATTGAAGGCACCCCCTTGGAGAACTTGGCAGGTCCTGTCAGGAATTAGAAGAAGCTATGTCTCTTGCATAAACACACTCTGGAAACACTGGTAAACAAGTAATTGCATTATTCAGTGATAGCAGAGAAAGAGGCAATGCATTCTTGTTCTCTCTCCCTTTATGCTTCCTCATCTAATCTCTTCCCCTAGGCAAATTGATCTGGATCTGCTTCCTTCTACTGCTTATGTAAGTCCCTCTTCTTGCCTCTAGTTCAGTGCTTTCTTGTTATGGCTGTTCCCACATGGTATCTCAAGCCTTCCATTCTGTGTTAGAACAGTTTGGCAAGAATACTTAAAATTGTCATTAATAGATGTAAACACTACTGTATGTTGGCTAACTGAACATAAAAAATAATTAATTAATTGACCTATCTATGTAAAAAAACCCCCAAAATAAAAAAAATAGTTTATTCAGTTTCTTTATTGGTTATATAGATATATTCAAGTTTTTTGTTATTTCTTGTTACTTTGAGTAATTATTTCTTAGAAAATTAAAAAAATAAATGTAAGCATTTAAAAATCTAAATGGGTAACTCAAATCTATTACTCTACCAAAGCACCATTTCTTTCAGGTGCTTCCCAATTCCTTTCTGAAATAGTTTATCTTCCAATTCTACATCCACATACTCCATTTATTATATGAAGCACAGTTGGTAGTGCTAGGCACTACCAACACAACACTGAGTAGTGAGGATAAAATCTGTGTCCTTGGGTAACTTACATTCTATTCAGAAAGTACGAATTAGCTCTCAAAATTTAAAGCATCAGTCTTATTAAGATATGTACAGGATGCATTTATTAGGGGCATCTAATCCAGTCCTGGATTCAAGGAAAGCTAATGTAAATAAATGACAATCAAGTTAACAAAATGAAGATGCAATCAGGCAGATGGAATAGAATGGGAAATGTAGTGCTGAGCGGGGAAGAACAGTGAACTTAAGGAAATAAAAGGTGGCCCGTGTGGCAAGTACAGGGATTAAAAGGAGAGAGCCAAAGGAAGATAAGCTACTGAGCTTGGCCAGGAATTGTTCATGCAAGCTCTTGTTAAGGGTTTTGGGTTTTACGCTACTAACAACGGAAACTCTTGAGTGATTTTAACTAGATGAAGGAATCACCATATTTACATTATACATTTTAAAATTGTATGTAGGTTGCACTGTAAAAATGGCATACAGGGAGCAAGAGACTATGGTAGCATTTTAGGTTAGAGGAGGTTGTAGTTTAGATTAGGAAGATGGCAAGAAATAACAATAGATTAGACCAGGTTAGTAGCAGTGAAGATTCACGAATTTAAGGTATCCAGAGGGGTAAATAAGATATGATGATCTAAATAGAGGGAGATGGAAAGCTGAATGAGGTGAGGTAGATACTCAAGTGGGTAGATAATGGAGAGGAGGAATATTTGGAGGAGGACAGGTGTTTAGTTTGGCTTGGATGTGGAGTTATATGGAGAACATCATGAGTCCAATCATGGATATGCTGAGTTTGAAAGTCTTCGAAGTAGGCAAAGTCAGTCAAACAGTTGTGTATTTGTATCTGGAGCTCAGGGACAGAAATCAATGTGCACTATCAATAGATGTTATTTAAAAATTTAGGAGTTGATGAGATTTCCCAGGAATGGGGTTTTGGGGAAGAAAAGAAGCGGCATTATGTCTTATCTTGAAGAACTCCATCATTTCAAAATTTGATAGAAGAGGATGAGCCAGCAATAGGTATGGGAATGAGGAAAATCTGGAGGGTGTGCTGACCTGACCACCACTCGAAGGGAGGGCTTCAGGAGAGAAGTCCCTTGTACTGCTGAAAGATCAAGAAAAATAGGGTTGAAAAGTTTCCCTGGATTTGACAAAGACGGCTATCTCATGCAGATTGTGGAGGCCAAAGTCAGGCCTAAAAGGAGTTGGAGAGTACTCTGGAGGTGAAGAAAAGAAAGGAGGGTGGCCTTATCTGTGTTGTAAAACAAATGATGAATTGTTGAACATAACAAGTTTTTTCCTTTGCCTTTCCATGTGCTCTTCTATCTGCACGGAATAGTCACTCTTCCTTGCTTTCTTGAGTCATTCCTTCATCTTTCAAGGTCCAGTTTAGATGAGACTCTCCTGGGAAGTCTTGCCTCCTTATAAGTATGTATTTTATCTTATCCATGAGTGCATTCTTACTATGTAGCATAAAAAATATTCCAGTATACTTATGTGACTAATCAAAGCATGGGCTTTGGAATCCAGCAGACCTGAATTTGAATGCTTCTTCAGCGGCTTACTATGACCCTGCAAAGTAAGGATTATACCTATCTCAGAGTTTCTCTAAGTGCTAACTTACATAATGCAGTAAAAACACTCAGGTGCCTGCACTACAAGCAATGAGGCTAGCCACTATATCCACTACTTTGGGATTATTTCCCTGAATAGTTTTCAAGAGGCTTAATGCCCTTCCTCTTGGCACCAATACATATTTCCACACCATTTGCCATATATTTACATAATAGAATAAGACTACGATAATCTTGGCTTTTTTTTTTTTCCAGGATTGATCATGTCCAGGGGTCAAACATGGAAGGAGCAAAGAAGGTTTACCCTGGCAACACTAAGGAACTTTGGTCTAGGAAGAAAGAGCTTAGAGGAACGCATTCAGGAGGAAGCCCATCACCTCCTCCAGGCCATAAAAGAAGAGAATGGTGAGTTGTTTCCTAGGACAGGTTCAGGAGATTGTGACTTATTCATCCACTGAGCAGATACTTATTAAGTGCCTAAGTACCTATCCTGTGCCCTGCACTGTGCCAGGCACTGAGACTATTACAGTGAACAACTAACCTGCCCTCACGGAGCTCTAGGATTAAGCACAAGAAGACTGGTATTAAACACATTATTAAGTGCTGGTCACCAGTTTGACTTCCCAGGTAGTGGGAATGGAGTACTTGCTGTATGTTAGACCCTGTGGCCAGAGCCTCACAGGCAGGTCTATACTCAGTATGTTAAGTGTCATGTAGAGCAGACTCTCAGTAGGAAATAGAAACGAGCTAATCTAAAGGATCCATCTCTTCTTCCACTGCCAGGACAGCCTTTCAACCCTCACTTCAAGATGAACAATGCAGTTTCCAATATTATTTGCTCTATCATCTTTGGGAAGCGCTTTGAGTATGGGGATGAACAGTTTCGGGAATTGCTGAGGTTGCTGGATGAGGTCATGTTTCTGGAGGCATCAATGAGATGCCAGGTAAGGGGTTCTCTTTCTGCATCTTGGGGAATACTGAAGGTGATGTCAGACACAGATGGGTTCTTACTAAAATATCACCTTTACAATTGACTTCAACTCAAAAGTATTTGAAACCAATCTATTGCTTTTAGTGTTTTTTAATATTATCATCGGATATTTACTACATACAAAGAACATTTCTAACCTGCATGTAAAGTATAAAACTTTCCATGTTATACACCTATACATCCATGTCGTTTTATCTAAAAGCCCGATATTGCCATTGCCTTTGGGTCCCACATGTCCCTCCCTAACCCAGCCACTCTGCTGGCACAGAAGTACTCTTCTGTGCTTGGCTTCTCTCTTGGCAGATTGTTTGCAGACTTCTCTGTGTCAGTTGCTCTTTTCTTTTTTAAATTCTGAATATTTCATGGTATGAATATGCCACTGTTTGTTGCTCCATTCTCTATTGACGAACATTTGGGTTGTTTCCAGTCTGGGGATGTTATGAATAGCTGCCAGGAACATTCTTGTACACTTGTTCATGTGGACATGCCCACTCATTTCTCTTGAATTTATACCTGGACATAAAAGATGCCTAAAGGTCTCAAAAGCAGTTACACTACTTACATGCCCATCCACACTTGACATTATCAATCTTCTCATTCCATAGGGTATAGACCTTTGGGGTTCAAACATCACCCCTTCCTTGGTGGACCCTGCTCTCCATTTTGTCCCTCTGGGTCTGTGAGTCTGTCAGAAATTCTGCTCAGCTTCTTGGGTCTCTCAACCACTTTTCTGGAGTTGGAAGACACTTCTATGGGAAAAGTGGCCCTGTTAAGGCCACCTCTCTAGTATCTAGAAGTAGATTTATTTTTATTTATTCCTGACAAGCATCTTTGCCGGGAGCTTTATGGACCTATCGCATCAAAACCAATAAAGCAGTTAGCATGATTCCTGGCACATTCGAAGGGTGCAATGAATATGAGCTGTTATTATTATTGTCAAAGCTATTTTTTAATTCCTTGTTCTCATTTCTAGTCACAGTAGTCCCAATTCAATAATTCCATGTTCTTCAGCCCTATTAAAACAAAGTCATGACAGTTCAGTGGGTAACCAGCTGATTTTCCCCAGGGAAAAGTAATTCCTGAGAGGGTAAGAAGGGGCACTAGGGTAAGGTTATTAAGCATTTCTTGGAGTCCCAAAATAGGCCAGGCATCTCAGTGGACAAATACACATTCTTTATCTCAATTAAAAAAAAATAAAACACAAAAACCTTTAAAGATGAAATGAAGCATCTTCATGTGTACACACATCTTGGTGTGTACAAGCAGATATGGAAGTGTGTAAGCAAATCCAGATAGTGGTGCACTGGCTCTGTGCTAGGTGCTGTATGGATCTCATGTCATTCAGCCACCAGAATAATCCCAGGGCCCCATTAGTAGCTACTTAAATTAAGGAGCAACAAATTATATCATCATCACCATCACCACCACCAAAATATTATAGCTAAAAGCAGCAGAGCTAATGGACATGTTATCTGTCTCATTTTAATTCTAGGTGACTTTCCATTATGTCATGCTCCTTTCTACCAGATATTATTAGAGAAAATATTTTTTAAAATACTTTATTTCAGTAAAATATGTCTTACCTACATGGAGCTTATGTCATAGCGGGGCAGACAAATACATATACATAAGACATGTATATGTATCTTACACACATGTATACATTAGTGATAATTACCATGAAGGAAAATGAAACAGGGTAAGGGAATGGAGAGAAGGTGGCGGGGTGCTTATGGGATCATCAGGTTAAGACCACTCCAAGGTGGTGATATTCGAGCAGCACTTCAATGAAATGAGGGGCTAGAGTTCTACAGATTTCAGAGGAAGAGCGTTCTAGGTAGAAGGAATAGCAAATACAAAGGTGCAAACAAGAACATCCTTGATGTCGTCACAGAGGCCAGTGTTGTTGCACTGGAGTGAGTGAGAGAGAGTAAGATGGCAGGGAGTGATAGCAAAGGAGGTGACCGTTGTGTGTGTGGTGGGGGGTGGCTGGTGCATGCAGAGCTTATGTCAGAATGATGTAGAGCTTTGTCAAAGAGTCATGGAAAGTCACTGGAGGATTGAGAGCGAAGGAGTGAAATGATTTGATTAAACTATTAAATGATGCCTCTGGCAGCTCTGTGGAAAACAGACCGGGAGTGGGTTAAGAATGGAATCAGGGAAGCTGATGGAGGCTATCACAGCATCCAGGTAAGAAATGGTGGTGGTTTATACTAGGGACAATATGGCTGGGGCAGTGAGATGTGGTCTGAAACTGAATACATTTTGGATGGACTGCTGAAATGCTCTGCTAGCAGGTGAGAAGAGGGTGAGAGAGAAGAGTTAAGGTGAACCAAGATTTAAGAGTGAATAAATGAAAGATAGAGAATAACTAATTATTTTGTCTTGAAAAATGGGCATCAAATTGTCTCTATGAGTGTTTTGTTTTTCTCAATTAGCTCTACAATCTCTTTCCATGGCTTATGAAACTTATTCCTGGACCTCATCAAACACTCTTCAGCAACTGGGAGAAACTGACATTGTTCATTGCTCATATGATTGAAAACCACAGGAAAGACTGGAATCCTGCTGAACCAAGAGATTTTATTGACGCTTACCTCAAGGAAATAGAAAAGGTGAGGGAGCCAAAGTCATTTCTTTGTTCTTACAGAGCAAACGGGGGTATGCTAGTTTCCCATTGCTGCTGTAACAAATTACCACAAACCTGAGGTTTCCAAACAACACAGATCTGTTCTCTTTCAGTTCTGGAGGTCAGAAATCCGAAAGCAGTTTCACTGGGCTAAAATCAAGGTGTTGACAGGGCTGGTTCCTTCTGGAGGCTCTAAGAAAGAATCTGTTTCCTTGACTTTTCCTTTTAGAGGCTGCCCTGACTTATGGCCACTTTTTCCATCTTCAAAGCCAGTATGTAGCCTCTTCTCTGCTATCGTTCTTACATCTTCTTTTTATGACCCCCTTGCCTCCCTCTTATAAAGACTCTTGTAATTACTTTGAATTATCCAGAATAATCTTCCCACATCAAGAATCTTAACTTAATCATAACTACAAAGTCCCTTTTGCCATATAAGGTAACATCCACAGGTTCCAGAGATTAGGAGATGGGCATCTCTGTGGGTCATTATTTAATTTACCACAGGAAAGTCAAAATAGTCAGCATTTCATAGAGTGTAGGGGCAGCATTAACTCAGGATTGACAAGGTAAGTAAAAATAAAGATATTTGACTTGAGGCCTTGGGGATGCCCAAATATTGCCTGTTCATCTTCTGTTCTCCACCCTTTACCCATATCTGAAGGAGCTATATGCAAAAGGAAAACTAATAAATGAGCTTCAAAGGACCCTTTCATTTTTAGCTGGACCTGTGCCCAGTTGCCTGCCCCTTCCCTCAGCCCCCAGCACAAAACACAAGAAAAGCTGAGCTGGATGCCAGAGGTCAGGCGTAGGGCCCAGGTGGGGCTTTTGCCTTCCTCCCTGATCTTCCTACCACCCACTTCCCAACATTATAGGAAAGATGCAGGGAAAAGCCAAATTGGAGGGATTGCCTTTAGCACAGTAAACCCTGTGGTCAATAAACGTCCAGGCATCAGTGGCAGTGTCATAATCTTTCACTCGTCAGCTTAGTTGAGCCTCCTCTTGGAGTTGACAGAATGGTGGATTTCTATCCATCCCCTTTTATTTCACCATATTGGATAACATCAGTAGAAGCACTGATCTCTCCACAGAGGAGACTCTCCTTTCTAAATGTTGTGCAGGTATGGGGCCACACATTGAGAGGACTGTTGACACATTGAAGCTTCCGGGGGAAGGTGATAGAGATGATGGAGGGCTGTGAGGTTGATGGAATCAACCTTTCTTGGTTTCACCTAGAAAGGAAGAGATTAACAGGGAAATATGAGAATTGTTTTACATAAGAGGAATTCAGTTTATTCTTCTTGGAATCAGTACAAGCACGTGTTGAGAGTTATGTGCTCTTTACATCTGATCTAATTCACAATGCCATCTTAAAGGGCATGTGTATTTCATTTCTATTTATTAAAACAGGAAACTGAGGTGCAGAGAGATTAAGTGACTTGCCCATGTGGCGCAGATAGTGAACGATGTAGCTAATGTTGGAATCCAGGCTTGTCTTTCTACTAAGCGGTTTCTCTTCCCACTGACTAATAGATTCTCCCAAATTGTAGGCATAAAAGAAGGAGTTGTCTTGATTTTCATCCACCAAAGCTAACAAAAGCTTCCAGCACTTGGGGCAGGAGGATGCTAGTAATATTGCTTTAATAAGCCTCAACCTCTTGAGTTGGCCAAAGGGAAAGATATTTTTCCTGGGAACTTTTCTTCCATGTTCTCACCCTAGGGTGAAGCCCTTGTATGTTGTAGTAACCATGAACCAAGTGAATAAACCAAAAAACATTGTGCTTTCTAGAATAGGGGCAATGCTACTTCAAGTTTCCATGAAGAAAACCTCATCTTTAGCACCCTGGACCTCTTCTTTGCTGGAACCGAGACAACTTCAACAACACTGCGCTGGGGTCTACTTTACTTGGCCCTCAACCCAGAAATCCAAGGTGAGCACGTCAGTGAGGGTGCCGGGGCCAGGACAGAATGGTGCCTCCTGCAGCATGCTGCCCCCAAGCTGGGGCTAGAAGAGAGCATGGTAGAATGAAAAGCGAGGACAATCATGAGGTGATGTGGACCTGAGAATGGATACCTTTTTCAGTTTTTCTGTTAGGATTCTGATGGGTTCATACCAATATAACAGAGTCCCTGCCCTCAGGAAACTCAGAGTCTAAAGGGGAAGCAATGAAGTCAATTGACATTGTGGTGAGTTCCAGGAAAAGACTTACATTCTCACATGAAATCTGATTACAGCTTTCCGTCCTTGTAAGTAATATCTTCCATCGCCCTGTGGATAATGTTCAGACTCCTTAGTCTGGCATATCATGCCCTCTGATGTGTCTCCTTCCATCTGTCCAGCCTCAGCTCCACCCACCCTGCACAGTGGTCTCACTAACTTACATATTGTTTTCCTTGCACTGTCTTTATTTATGCCTCTGCCATCAGGATTGCTCTTCCCTCTCCCACTTGTGTAGTTCCCCAATTTCTCGACATGGTAAATCACCAGTTATGCTTGAAGATTTTGCTCAAATACAACCTCCTCTGAGACGTCCCCCTATGCTTGCAGGAAACTACTTCCTTTAAAGATGACTTTAGTACTATTAGGATTATTTTCCTCCTCTAGAAAGGACCTAACATATCTCCACTACTGTGCTGACTACCCATTATTCATATATTTTCTCAAGACTGTTGTCCCTTCAAAGCAGTGACTGTTATAGTCTTTTTTTTTTTCTCTAGGACCCAGAACAGTTTGAGCATATGAGAGATGGGATATTAGGATACAGTTTTTCAAACTGTGGGTAACAGTTTATTAATGGGACATAAAATCAATTTAGTAGATCAAGACCAACATGTTTTCCTAAAATAAAAATAGAATAGAAAAGATCAGAGTACTTCCCACATACTAAGGATAAGTTTGTTCATGAGACTTTTTATTTCTTTCCATAATTATACATAGAAATATGTTTTATATGTGTGTATATTTGTGTTTATCTATCTTGAGTCATGATGTAAAATGCTTTTGGAACTATGAATTACATTTTCTAAAAAGTTAAAAAGCTATCTTGTTAGGATATAGATTTGGCTTCTGAATTGACTTTTGTATTAGGGTCTCTAAAATAACAATAGCTTAAAGTGACAGATGCTGGTAGTGACAGATGCTTCATAGCAACTTTATTCACAACAGCTAAAAGATGGAAGCAACCCAAGTGTCTATCAATGGAAGAATGGATAAACAAAATTATTCAGCCTTAAACAGGAAGGAAATTCTGACACATGCTCTAACATGGACATTATGCTAAGTTAAAGAATATAGTCACGAAAAGACATATACTGATAATTCCATTTACATGAGGTTTCTAGAGTAGCCAAATTCATAGACATAAAGTAGAATGGTGGTTTCCAAGGGCTTCGGGTAGGAGAAAATGAGAAGTTATTATTTAATGGATGTACAGTTTCAGCTTTTCAAAATAAAAAGTTCTGGAGATTGGTCGCACAGTGTGAATATATAACATCATTAAACTGTATGGTTGAATATGGTTAATATGGTAAATTTTATGTCACATAAAAGTTTAAAAATGTCTTAAATGGCCAGTAAGAAAGAAATTCACTTTCTTTATTTCTCTCTAAAGTAAAAAAGCCTAAGCTGGACCCTGCAGAGCCCTCTGGGTTCTAAGCTCCTCCCAAGATGTTGCTCTGTGAATCTGGAATGATGCTCTTGCTTGCATTCTCAAACATGCTTCACCTCAAGGGCTGCTTTTCCTTCAGGAGGAAGAGAAGAAGGAAACGCACACCCTTCCTTTAAGGACATGCTTTAAGTATTAAACATCCCTCCTACATGTATTCTATTGACCAGAATGTAGTCAGATGGTCACTCCTAGTCACAAGGCAATCTAGAAAATGTAGTCTGTAGCTGGGCAACCAGTAGTCCAGCTAAAATCTCTATTATTGTAGAAAAAGAAAAAAAAAGAGGAAAAGATGTCTATTGGGGCACAATTAGAATTTTCTTTGATTTGTTGGGTGCTCACCTAAATCAGTTCACATAAATCTCAAGACTCCCTAAGAGGAATGTAGATTATCCTCACTAATAAGAGAAAATGGAGTCTCAAAGAGTTTCAGTAACTTGCAGCAGTAATGTTGCAGAGCAAGAGTTTGCAACCAGGTATGTCTAAACCCTTCGTCCCACTTTTCACTCTGAAATACCTTCTGAGAAATCAGAGTCTATAGTGCCTGCCATAGTTTTAACATTCTTTTTTAATCATTTTGATCCTGATTATTCCATTCTTCAGCTAATCAGGCTTAAGGAAGGTTGTGGAATAATAGAATCTTCTTTTCTAGAAAAAGTCCAAGCTGAGATCGACAGGGTGATTGGCCAGTCACAGCCAAGTGTAGCCGCTCGAGAGTCCATGCCCTACACCAATGCCGTCATCCATGAGGTGCAGAGAATGGCAAACATCATCCCCCTGAACGTGCCCAGGGAAGTGACAGCTGATACCACACTTGATGGATACTACCTGCCCAAGGTAACCAGGCACTCCCAGCCTCGAGATGCCCAAGCTTGTCTTTTTAAACAGTAGAAACTGTGACCAACACTCTTGTCCTAGGGAATCACTTACACAGGAAGAGAGCTATATTACACCTGAGATAATATTAGCTTTTTTCCCTATGTGTGGTCTTTGAAACATTAATTCAATTTTTGGACATTAATAGGTATTATGGAGGGGAAGGAGGATTCCTTGGTTAAATATGTTTAGGCAAAGACCGGCTTTTCTTTGCTGTGGGATGCTCCGTCTTCCGCCCCCCCACCCACGTGATATGCATTATGGATCCTTGTGGGGATACAGCAAGCAGCAGTTCTCAGTCAGCTTTGCCTGTGCTTTGCCATGGTGGAGCTTCTCACAACACTAGGGACCTGCCAGACCTGGAAGGTTCTGCTTCATAATCATGCGGTTATAGAATATTACACTATGACCGGACCTTCGAGACCTGGGCCAATATCACATTAATGCTAGTTTTTCTAGCATGATATTCCCCACACGCACTTTTCTGGCTTTTACCTCCAACCCTGTAGTGGGACTGTCTCGCAAGGGAAAGCAATCCAGGTGGGTGCATGCTTATTAAACAAGGAGTGTATGCCCTGGACATGGTTCTTTCAAAAGGTCTTCATCAGTCCTCAGAATAACTGTTATTTCCATTTTATAAATTTGGAAGTTGAGGCTCAGGAGTGATCAAGCTTGTGTGAGAGCTCCACTACGAAGTGACAAGAGCTGAGCTCCAGAGGCGGACCTGTTTTGTTTCCAGGCCTGTCTTTTCGGCACTACAGCATGTTCTCTCCCCAGGAGCTGCTTTACTTGCACTTTAAGAGTCTCTCTGCACTTACTCTGTTAAATTCCTGTCCTCCCAAAGGAAATTCTTTTTTTTTTTTTATTCTTTATTTAAATTCAATTCACTTAACATACACTGTATTATTATTTGCAAGGGTAGAATTTAGTGATTCTTCAACTGTATGTAACACCCCGGGCTCATTACACACCAAGTGCCGTCTTCAATGTCCATCACCCAGTTACCCCAGCCCCCCACCCATCCCACCTCTAGCAACCCTCCGTTTGTTTCCTAGAGAGTTCAGCATCTCTTATGGTTTGCCTCCCTCTTATTTTCATCTTACTTTATTTTTCCTTCCCTTCTCCTATGTTCATTTTGTTTGTTTCTTGAATTCCACATGAGTGAAATCATGGGATATTTGTTTTTGTCTGACTGACTTATTTCACTTAGCATAATACCATCTAGTTCCACCCACATTGTTGCAAATAGCAAAATGCCATTCTTTTTGATGGCTGAGTAATATTCCATTATTTATATGTACCACATCTTTATCCACTCATCTATTGACATCTGGGCTCTTTCCATATTTTGGCTATTGTGGACATTGTTGCTATAAATGTTGGGGTGCACGTGCCCTTTCAAATCACTAGGTTAGTATCGTTTGGATAAAAACCGAGCAGTATAACTGCTGGGTTGCAGGGTAGCTCTATTTTCAACTTCTTGAGCAATTTCCATACTGTTTTCCAGAGTGGCTGCACCAGCTTGCATTCCCACCAACAGTGTAAGAGGGTTCCCCCTTTCTCCTCACGCTAGCCAATATCTGTTGTTTCCGGAGTTATTCATTTTAGCCATTCTGAGTGGTGTGAGGTGGTATCTCATTGTGGTTTTGATCTATATTTCCCTGATGCTGAGTGATGGTGAGCATTTTTTCATGTGTCTGTTGGCCATTTGTGTGTTGTCTTTAGAGAAACGTCTGTTCCTGTCTTCTGCCTGTGTCTTGATTGGATTATTTGTTCTTTGGCTGTTGAGTTTGATAAGTTCTTTATAGATTTTGGATACTACCCCTTTATCTGATAAGACATTTGCAAATATCTTCTCCCATTCTGCTTGCCTTTTAGATTTGTTGACTGTTTCCTTTGCTGCACAAAGTTATTTATCTTGATAAAGTCCCCACAGTTCATTTTTGCTTTGGTTTCCCTTGCCTTTGGAGAGGTGTCTAGCAAGAAGTTGAGGTCAAAGAGGTAGCTGCCTATGTTCTCCTCTAGGGTTTTGATGGACTCCTTTCTCACAATTAGGTCTTTCATCCATTTTGAGTTTATCTTTGTGTGTGGTATAAGAAAATGGCCCAGTTTCATTCCTCTACATGTGGCTGTCCAATTTTCCCAGCACATTTATTGAAGAGACTGTCCTTTTTCCATTGGGTACTCTTTCCTGCTTTGTCGAAGACTAGTTAACCACAGAGTCATGGAGGGTCCATTTCTGGGTTCTCTATTCTGTTCCATTGATCTGTGTGTCTGTTTTTGTGCCAGTATCATATGGTCTTGATGATTACAACTTTATAATATAGCTTGAAGTCCGGAATTGTGATGCCTCCAGCTTTGGTTTTCTTTTTCAACATTCCTCTGGCTGTTTGGGGTCTTTTCTGGTTCCATACAAATTTTAGGATTGTTTGCTCCAGCTCTGAAAAATGCTGATGGTATTTTGACAGGTATTAAACTGAATGTGTAGATTGCTTTGGGTAGCATAGACATTTTAACATTATTTGTTCTTCTAATCCATGAGCATGGAATGTTTTTCCACTTCTTTGTGTCTTCCTCAATTTCTTTCATAAATTTTCTACAGTTTTCAGAGTACAGATCCTTTACCTCTTTGGTAAGATTTATTCCTAGGTAAATTAGTTTTTGGTGCAAATGTAAATGGGATTGACTCCTTAATTTCTCTTTCTTCTGACTCATTGTTAGTGTATAGAAATGCAACTGACGGGGCACCTGGGTGGCTCAGTAGGTTAAAGCCTCTGCCTTCAGCTCAGGTCATGATCTCAGGGTCCTGGGATCGAGCCCCGCATCGGGGTCTCTGCTCATCAGGGCGTCTGCTTCCTCCTCTCTCTCTGCCTGCTTCCCCGCCTACTTGTGATCTCTGTGTGTCAAATAAATAAAATAAAATCTTAAAAAAAAAAAAAAGAAATGCAACTGACTTCTGTGCAATGATTTTATATCCTGTGACTTTGCTGAACTCCTATATCAGTTCTAGCAATTTTGGGGTGGAGGTGTTTCGGTTTTCTACATAGAGTATCATGTCATATGCAAAGAGTGGAAGTCTGACTTCTTTGTTGATTTGGATGCATTGTATTTCTTTTGGTTGTCTGATTGCTGATGGTGGGATTTCCAGTACTATGTTGAAAAATAGTAGTGAGAGTGGACCTCCCTGCTGTGTTCCTAATCTTAGAGCAAAAGCTCTGCTTTCCCCACTTGAGGTTTTTCATATATGGCTTTTATGAATATTAAGGTATGTTCCCTCTATCCCTACATGCAGAGGTTTTATCAAGAAAGGATGCTGTATTTTGTCAAATGTTTTTTTCTGCATCTATTGAGAGGATCATATGGCTCTTGTCCTTTCTTTTATTAATGTGGTGTATCACACTGATTGATTGATTTGCAGATGTTGGACCACCTTTGCAGCCTAGGAATAAATCCAACTTGGTTGTGCCGAATAATATTTTTAATGTACTGTTGGATGCTATTACTAGTATCTTGGTGAGATTTTTTGCATCCATGTTCTTCAGGGATATTGGCTGTAGTTCTCCTTTCTAGTGTTGTCTTTGTCTGGTTTTGGGATCAAGGTAATACTGGCCTCAAAGAATGAGTTTGGAAGTTTTCCTTCTATTTCTATTTTTTGAAACAGTTTCAGAATAGGTATTAATTCTTCTTTGAATGTTTGGTACAATTTTGCTGGGAGACCATCCAGTCCTTGACTCTTGTTTGTTAGGAGATTTTTGATTACTGATTCAGTTTCCTCACAAACGAAATTTTGTTCTCAAGCGGTCCACCAGTCTTAAGATCTTGGCCGGCAGCTCTCCTCAGCCCCCTAGTGTCCTCTCTGCACATTGCACATTTACAGTTCCTTTTCTTCCTCAAGGCCTGGGTCAGCTTCTGTGGAAGCTTCTGTGGATCAGTTCCAATTTTTCTAGGACCCTGTCTGGTGTCTTACCCGGGGTCTCTCTCAACAGGCAGAACCAGAGGAGCTTACCTATTTCTATACCTATTCCTACAACTGTTTCCATTCACTGTTTTCTTACTGACTGACATCTTGTGGGTGAAGGCTGAGGTCTAAATTATTTCACAGGTGCTGTTTGCATTTTTCTAGCAATTCATTTAGCTCAACAGACTCATTCTACCACTGATTTCTAATATCAGCTTTAATAAAGACCGTGTGAACTGAGAGATCTAATTGACTGTATCTTATAGAGGTGTAGAGCCATGGCTTTGACATGAACTTGACCTTGTACAAATCATGGCTCTATCTCCTCCCACTGCATGACTCTCGCATGTCACTTCACGTCTCAGAGCTTTGATTTACTTATCTGTGAAATGCTTTTAAAACTACTTCAGAGGTGGAGATAACATGTAGTGTTTAGTATAGAATATGCTTAAAATAGCAGTTATTTCCTTATTAATTTAATAGATGAAAAAAAATAATGTTCATTAAGCATCTAAAATGCCCCCATCTAGGAAAACAACTCTGAATAAAGTAACCATGCAAGTATATACTTACAAACCACGATAAATGCTCAGCTGGGAGAACTCACTGGTTTTCATAAAGATACAAGCCAGCTGGAATGGGGAGGAGAGGGCTTCCAAAGGGGAGTGTTGTTTGAGCTGAGGATTAAAGGGTGATTGAGAGTTAGCTCAGTGACAGAGTAGAGAAGAAAGGCATTCTAGGCAAGGTGAATGGCTTGTAAAAAGGCCTGGAAATGAGTGGGAACACAGCATTTTTGAGAAACTGAAAGTAGGTCTCTGTAGTGTGAGTGCAGGTAGAACAGTGGTCCAGACGGGTATAAGGAGATGGGTCACTCAACGAAGGGTGGTGGGAAGCTACTGAAAGGTATTCAAGGTGTGGGTGGGTGGGTGTGGCATCAGTAAATCATGTTCAAAACTCACTCTGCTTTTAAAGTGTGGGGGAGATTGAAGGGGGAGAGGTTATGGGCATAGGTAGGCAGCTCTTGCAGGGTATAGGCAAGGAGCTGGTATCCTAGACTAAGAGGTGGACATAGAATAGAGGTGACAGAATCAAGAGACATTTAAAGAAATACTGAGCAGCCTCACTGAAGGACTGGCTGAAGGCAGAAAGAGGGAAAGGGAGACAATATGGAGGACTCCTGGGTTTCTTGCTCTGTACCTGGATGGACAGTGGTTCTTTCACTGAAGTACCTGATTCTATTATTCAACCTCCTATGGAGTGTGCCAGACACTGGAGGGAAGAGGATGGGAGAAAAAGAGATGGAGACATCTTTTACCTGGATGGAGCTGCCACAGTGATCACTTCGCTGAGCGGCTGGGTGGATTTTGGTAGGACGGTGCTGACTAGCCCACTGTGTTATTCTCTCATTGATGCAGATGTGTCCCTGCGGAAAGATCCGTTCTGCAGTCAATAGAAGCTACACTTCCCTGATCAAATTCCCTGCAAGCCCATCATTTTAAGCTGTGCCATCATGAAGAGCAAGGGCCAGGGTCGGTGGGTGGGGGATTGGGCTCAGGAGACAGTGAGTTGGGGAGAGTGAGGGAGTCCTTGGGGTGTGGTGTAGTGTGGTTAGGCCCTGGTGTAGGAGTCTGGGGACTGCTACTCTTCTGAGTAGGTATGTTGCGTGGGTCAAGCCTTGCCTGAGTCTTTGCTGCCTTCTCCAGGGGACCATGATCCTGACCAATCTGACTGCACTGCACAGGGACCCTGAACAATGGGCCACACCTGATACGTTCAATCCGGAGCATTTTCTGGAGAATGGACAGTTTAAGAAAAGGGAAACCTTTCTGCCTTTCTCAGTAGGTAAGTTGTCAAATAGGAGTATCAGAGCCCAGAGTCCCTCTCTTAGCCCTCCCTCTCCTCTTCCCCCTGCTACACATGCTGCACAGAGCCTCCACTGTGGAATATGTGATAGTCTGCTTATTAACTTAAAAATAAACATAAATTGGTTTTCTGATCTACCATCATTTTGCTGATGACACTAAGGCTTAGAAGGGGATGGGCCAAGGGATTCAGCAAGGGCTCTCTGTTAGAAGCAAACACCCCCCCCCGGGGGAAAGACCACTGTATATAAGGACTATTCAAGGAAGGGGCCTGAGATAACTCCAAAATAGAGGGCCATCCATGGTCATAAGATCTGAGGTCATTAGGGAGGAAAATATGACATAAGGGAAAGCCATCTTGCATTTTAGAAATGCTGCTCTCAAATTTATTATACTTTTCTACACTTTTAATGAATTTGCTTTGCTGTCTGCTAATGTTGTTTGCTGACTGATTTTTGAAAAGCCTTTTGGCTACCACACCCACTTTTGAGGTCAACCCAGGCCTCCCTCCTCTTATGTCCTACACCCTGTACCTTCACCCCATGGGTCAGCTGCCTGACCCCTGAAAGCACTGGAGTTTTCAAGTCCAGACTTACACTTTGGCTTGGGTGGTTGTCAGATTAAATGAGCCTCTGTTTGTAAAGCTCTGGGGCCTACCAGCCCCTTCTTCTGTGGAGGTGTGGCAAGAAGTGGAAGATGTCAGTCCCAGCTGGGCACCCACACCAGATGGAAAGATGACTTGCCTTACGCTTTTATCTTTCAGGAAAGCGGGTATGCCTTGGAGAACAGTTGGCCAAATCTGAGCTATTTATTTTCTTCACCTCCCTTGTGCAAAAATTTACCTTCAGGGCCCCCAACAACGAGAAGCTGACCTTGAAGGTCAGAACGGGCCTCACCTTGTCCCCAGTCAACCACCGACTCTGTGCAATCTCTCGGTCCTGAAATCCGAAGTCCTCGTGGAGGGAGAGGAGAAAGGAAAGCACGAAGTGCTGTGTCCTCTGAAGGCACTGGCGCCTCCTCGGAAGGGAGGTGACAAAATGGAAAATGACTCTGAGGAAGGACCTTAGGAACTGAACTCCGAGGAAGCACAATCCAAATCCCAGCCTTGCCCTCTCCTCTGATGAAATCTTGAGCAGATCTGTTATGTTGTGATTGATTTACCTTTACATGCAGGAGATGAAAAGCAGATAATGATTCCTCCTCTAAAGGAATGGACTTTGAGTGGTTTGGGAAATCATACAGCTTATCGTAAAAATTAGAGCTGAAATCTGCCTTTCTCCTGGCTTGCTTCTTTAGATATGGATTTGCTTCTAGTCACAGTGGTGCCAAATGTTTGATTAAGAGTTAGAATTTGGACCCTGGGGCAGCCAGAGGCTGACCATAAATGCTCTCACACTTGGTGGCACTACCCAAGCTTTATCTTGCTCCCGCTGTAGAATGGCCCTCTGGGAAGTCAGCAAGGCAGCTAGCTAGTCAGCTGGTTTCTATGGGGAAGCAGTTTCTGTGGTTTACTTAAGGAAATGCTACCTTGGCTTTGGAATCAGGACCAAGCAGTGTGTGACTACCAACTAAAACACAGGGAACAGGTCTGGGAAACAATGTGGAATTATCTTCCATCCTTAAGAGTATCTCTTTGCCTTAATTCCTCTATCAGGCATCTTTTCTCAAGGTGTTCACATTGGATTTAACTAGGGGGTGGGTGTGAACTTTTCTTGCAAATAGATGGTCACCTTTTGAATGGTTAAGTATTACCAGCCTAAACTCAACTGAGCCCTGGTACAGTATTTTATAGTAGGAAACCAGAAATGCCAGAATTTTGCTCAATTCTTCTGCATGAAGTTGCTGAGGGGAGACAATGGCCAGAAAATTGAAAGTCAGGTAACACTGATGGTCCATGGAGTTTGACGCCAAACCCCAATACAAACAAACACAAAAACACCTGCTAAACTGGACTAAAATATATAGGAGATCTTTTTCCCTAAGGTGGAGACCTTGTGTGCTTCTGCCTGCTCTTCTGGAACGCTGCTACCACCATTTAAACAAGCCCATGTAACCCTGGTGGATGAGAAACACATGGCCCAGTCATTACTGTTGCATCCCTAGCTGACAGCTGGTCAACCACCAGAGCTCTGCTGAGACCATCTGAGATGAGCTGGACCCAAGCATATCTAGCAGCTGAATGCAGACACATGAGTGATCCCAACTGAGACAAGAACTGCCCAACTAAACCCCTCCTAAACTGCCACCCTGAGATTTAGGAGTTAAATGGTTGTTTTAAGCCACTATGTTTTCAGATGCATTGTTACACAGCAATAGCTAACTAATACATTCCTTGAGGGCAGGAACAGTATGTCTTCTTATTCAAGAACAGTACCTAGAATATGATAGGACTCAAAAAATAGTGAATCAATAAATAAAATAAGGTAGAATAATTATGGGATGGTGCTAGATTGGACCTATCACTCCAAATCAGATCTCTGCCACTTCCCCTCTGTCCTTGTCACCTCATTCCTCAGGCCAACTTCTGTTATAATCTTTCCGGAACAAAGTGGAGGAGTGCAGGCTTGTTCTTACCTCCCTGTGTCTGTTCCATTTCCCAAGTGGCTTTCTGGAATGTGGCCACCTTTCCTTTTCCCCGTGCTTATTTTTCAAGAATAGGCTGATGTCCCCGGATGGGTATTTTGTACTATTTGGGTCACACTGTGTTTTTGTGCATTCACCATGAGCCATGTGTTCCGCTCTGAAAAGCTAAGAACTTTTCCCTCTGCTTTTGAAGCAGATAAGAAATTAAGCAAGAATAAAGGGTTGAATGCAAAGGACTACTTTCAGGGCTGGCCTGGAATCATTGACGATGCCTGTTACAATAGTCGGGGTCAGAACAGAGGCCTCTTAGTCCAAATATATCAAAGGTCCAAAGATATTACAGGGCTCTAATGTACATAAAACAACATTAAAAGATTCAAGGGGATGGAGGAGTATAGCACAGAGAGTCAGATGAACTACGGGCCACACCTGGATTCAGTTTCAGGTTTTACTATTTATTAACTTCTGCTTGTGAATTAAACAGACTACTTTCTTCAACTCATATCCCAATCTGCAAAATAGAATTAAATAATACCTACTTTGGCAAATTATGAAACTGATCAAAAGAGCCACTATTCTTCTCTGGGTTGCCTTTCTTTGTGGTCCTCCGCCCTGTAGGACAATTATGTATAATCGCCCTGATACATCCAAGAATGGCCATGTCAGTTGCTCAGTAAAATGAGCCAAAGTTTTACAACAACATGTTTCTTTTTTCTCTGCCATGAGACTAGTAATGTCCCAGATAAAAGTCTGTCAGCCTACATCCAGGTGACAAAGACATAAAGCAGAGTCACAGCTGAGATTCAAGATGGACATGCAATAAGACAAACCTATTTTGTTGTGAGCCACTAAGAATTTGGGATTTTTGGTATGCAGCGTAAGTTATCCTAAACTGTCTGATACATCAGCATTTTAATTGAGAGGACTATATATATTTATGTTTGTAGTTACCGTGAATACCAAATATGCATGTGTGTGTGTGTGTCTCTCTCTACATATACACATATACATATATATACACATATATATACTATATGTAAAATGCTACTTTAATACATATTAAACATACAAATTTATATTACATATATTAAAGTCACAGTGCAGTTGGCATATAATAGACTAAATTGTAGTTGTAATGTTGTTACAGTTATTTCAGACAAAAAGTTCAGTTATTTCTATACTTTTTTCCCTAGACAATTTGATCTTTTCCTTGCTAGGTCACAGAACAATATAGTCTCCCTACTGACTACAGGATCATCATAAATCCTTTGATGGGCTGCCTGTACTGTGAAACCCTTGGAGGCCATCATGGGTCATCTAGACGAATGGCACCCTCTACATTTGGACTGTGCAAGGCCCATATATGTGGGCCTGCTCCTTGGCTGGTGTATGATAATTTTTGTGATCTAAAACCTGCTCACTTCATCAATCACATCTTTTAGTATTTCTGCCAAACAAGTGAACTCCTATCAATTTTCTAGATGGACTAGGTCCTTTGTCATCTTCATGTTTTTATAGATGCTACTTTTTTCTCTAAGGAGTATCTCATGACACATCACAGATCCAAAATGTCAACTCTTCAATGACATTTTTCTTGACTCTCAGCCAGTTGGTTGCTCCCTCCTCCATTCTCTGAGGATTTTATTAAAAAGTTTTCATTTCCTTTATCCAATTAATCTCCCAGTTACACTGAGCTTTTTGGAGGCAGCTGTGCCTTACTCATCCAGGCTCCGTCCCTAACAGTTTTAGTGCATAGTCGATGCTCAGTAAATGTTCGTTGGACCTATAGGATGGGGGAGAGCAGCTGAGGAACTAAGGCAGAGCAGGAGCACTAAGGGTGCAGGGTGTCAGACATTTCCTGCTGCTACAAAGCAAGTCTCTAGGCTCTAAGTGACCTAACTTCACATTCAAAGACTGTACGCTAAGGTTCCCTCTAGTTCCAGAAATCTGACCTGTGCAGAGATCTTCTGAAATGGCAAAGGAAGGAAGGACCTTCAAAAAGCCACTCCTCCATAAAAGCAGCTAGAAAACTAACAAACGTTATCAAAATACACATTTTCAGAACTCTGAAAAGTAACCAAAGTCTTGCAACAATCTGAGCATTTAAGGTGGAAAAAAATAAAAATAAAAGAGCTAGATCTCAGTAAGAACAGCAAGTTCTGCGGCATTTTAACTTACCCTAGTCCCGTTCTCTTCTCAGCTCTGCAGTCTCCTTAAAAAGCAGCAGCTTCACAACCACAGAGCTGAGAAAACCAAGTGCCAAGTAACCGCTAGAGGGAGCAGGATGGGTTGGGAGCACCCCAAAGGCCCATGGCCAGACAGCCCTTTGACTTGTCTGGCAGTTCCTGAAAAGCCCCATTCTCAAGGCTTGTCTTTATTTGACCTGACTCTAAGTTGAGTTTGTGTGAACTGCTCTGTAAGGCATTTGTTGAAGAAAAAAAATGGGTAACAATTGTGCAACACTGCAGTAACCAGGGTGGGGATACCAGTTGGTTTAACGAGAGGATTATAAGGGAAAACTGGGGAAGGAGATGTTCATGGGAGCTTCCAACAGCTCTACCACATTTGGGGAATCTAAAAGGCCAAGCACATGCAAGGACTCTATGCATGGCCAGGAAGGCCCTGATCTCTCATTCTGGCTGACCTTGAGGCTTTGCGTAACCAGGAAATTAAATCTAAGACAGAGTTGTGAACTACTGGCTAGCGTGTTCAAGATGTAACCCGCCTCATATGCAGAGCCCCGAGAGACTTCCTGGTTCAAGGCTTTTAAGGAAACCTCTGTCCAAACATGAGCTGAACACAGTACTAACAGCAGAACATCCAGTCACTGCGCGTGATGGAAAATAGAAATTTTACAGAATCCGTCCCAAAAAGTCACCAAACAAGAAGCAACACAAACTACAACAGTAGTAACAACAGACATGGGTCTGGGTGGTTCCTGATTTCCAGAATTTCCACATTATATTATTTAAAATGTCAAATTTTTAACAAACCAATTAAGTACAATGTAAAGAAACAGCTAACTATGTCCAGCACACAGGATACAAAGCAAACAACAGAAACCCCCTGAAGACACTCAGGCACTGGATTTATGAAACAAAAAACTTAAGATAAGCTATTTTTAACAACTTTAAAATATTAATAAATTCTATTTAATGCTATTTCAATTTGAAAGCCTTTAATATGAGACATTTTTGCATATATCTATAGTGTATAACTTATTTTTATATGTAAGTATGCATTGTGAAAAAAATCACCATAATCAAGCTACATAACTTATCCATCATCTCTATAGTTAACTTTGTGTGGGGGGCACAGTGGGCAGGGGGTTAAGAGCTATCCTTTCAGAAATTTCAAATATGAAATGCAGTATTGTTAACTGTCACCATCGCGATGCCCACATAACCGAACCTTTGTACCCTCTAACGAATACGACCCCATTTCCCCCACCCTCCAGCCTCTGGGCAGCCACAGTTTTACTCCCTGTTTTTATGAGTTCAGAGTTTTAGATTTCACATTTAAGTGACATCATGCAGTATTTGTCTTTCACTGTCTTATTTCACTTAGCATGATGTCCTGCAGGTTCACCCTTGTTGCCAACAGCAGTGTTTCCTTCTTTTTTAAAGGGTTGAAAAATACTCCTGATTTCTTCTGGTTGCCATAGGAAAGGACTGTCTTCCATTTCTATTAGACCTCTACTTTCCAGGCTGCCTTATTCTTTCCTATGGATAGCACAAAGTCCTGAGTTTTTTAATCCATTCAGCTGCTCTGTATCCTTTGATTGAAAAGTTTAATCAACTTTCATCTAAAATAACTATTGATACAGAAGAATTGATTACTATCCTTTTGTTAAATGATTCTGCAGTTCTTTTCAAGATTCTTCTCTCCTGCTGTCTTCCTATGTGTAGGTTTTTTTTTTTTTTTTTCTATTCATAGGCTTTGATTATTTTTCCCTCATTTTCTTTTATGTAACTTCTGCAAGTATTTTTCTATGGGGCTTATATAAACAATCCTAACACTCAATTTCAAGAGGGTTACTTAAAAACAAATCTCTACACTTTTACCTCTTTTTCCCCCCAACATTGCATGTTAATAATGTCACAATTTACATTTATTTATACTGTGTATCCATTAACATTGTTTATAGTTATTATTTTTGTCATTTACCCACCACTGTAAAGTAGCATTGGATTATATTTACCTTCGCCAATGGCTTTCATACTTCCTTATGCTCTTGTGTTACTGTTTAGTAACTGTTGGTTACTGTTCATTTCAACCTGAAGAACTCCCTTTAGTATTTCTTTTCAGGCAGGTCTAGTGGTGATGAATTCTTTCAGCTTTTGTTTATCTAACAATCTTTACCACTCTTTTATTTTTGAAGGACAGGTTTGTCAGGATAAGTATTCATGGGTGGCAGGATTTTTTTTCTTTCTTTCAGCTTTCTGAATTTATCATCCCACTCTCACCTGGACTGCAAGGCTTCTGCTGAAAAATCTGCCCATAATCTTAAGGGAGTTTCCTTGTGTGTAACATGTCATTTTTCTCCTGTGGCTTCAAAATTCTGTCTTTGGAAAGTTTTCAGGTATTATTTCTTTGAATAAATAAGCTTTCTGCCCATTACTCTTCCTTCTGGGACTCTCATGAGTATCCTCTAAGCCTCTAAGTCTCATAAGCTCTCTTCACTTTTTCATTCTTTTTTCTTTTTGCCCATTTTACCAAATGATTTCCAATGACCTTTTCATTTGGTGATTCTTTTTTCTGCTTAATCTAGTCTGTCACTAAAGCTCACTTCTGAATTTTTCATTTCAGTTACTGTGTTCTTCAACTCTATGATTTCTGTTTGGTACTTCTTAATATTTTCTATTTCTTCGTTGACATCCTCACTTAGCTCATGAATTATTCTCCTGACTTCAGTGAACACTTTTATCATCATTATTTTTAATTCTCTGTTAGGTAAATCAGAAATCTCTATTTCCTTAGGGTCAGTTTCTGGAGATTTACCTTGTTCTTTTATCTAGGACAGATTTTCCTCTTTCTTCATTTTCCTTGACACTCTATGTTTCTGCACATTAGATAAAACATCCACCTCTCCGTCCTCACAGACTGGCCTCGTATAGGAGATAAGTTTCACAAATCAGCCTGGCCAGAGACTCTGAATGCCTCTCGAACCTTTGTGCTTGTTCAAACTGCCATCTTTGTTTTTAGTGGCCCACAAGAGACTAGACTATGCCAAGTCCTGTCAGTGCTCAAGACAGGTGAGATAAAAGCCAATTCCTCGAATAGCAGCTGAAAAAGTTTGAAGCACTAGGTGTGAGGTCCAATTCCTTCTCTTCTCAGGGAGAAGCTGGAAGCAGGAGTTTTATCACTCATTTGCTCTACACTGACCTGAGAGGAGTTTGTGGCAAATCCCTGCTCCCTCAAAAGAGCAAATGGCTCTTTTGTTCTCTGTTACCCCCAGGGTCCTAGCAAGTGCTGGGTTCTCTAGCTCTCATAGATAGTTGGGTTAGAAGCCAGCCCTTGGGTAGCAGCTGAAAAGGCTGGAGGAAGAGGCGTTAAGTGTGCAGTTGAACTCCTAGGGAGAAGTTGGAGACTTGGTTTTATTGCTATATCGTGCTGGGTATAGGAGCTGTGTGAAGTGCCCATACACCTGTTCAACACTTCCAAAAGATTAGTCATTACCTGTGCAATAAGCTCCCAGAAACAGGCAAGTTAGAAGCCCAACTATCAGAGAGCAACTGGAAAAGTGAGGGCAGTAGTATATAGTCTCCCCTCCAGAGAGATCCTGGATTTTATTGCAGAGTGAGCTGAGACGAGGAGTCATAACAAGAGCCTGCAGGGCCATTCAAAACTGTTGCTTTCTCTGTAGATCCAAAGGGACTAGTGAAGGCTGGGCCTTGTCAACTCCTAGAGACAAGAAAGTTAGAAGTTAGACCGTCAGCAGCTGGAAAAGTCAGGGTAGTAGATGTACAGTTCAACTCCTTCCAGGGTGAAGCTAAAAGCTTGCTTTTTTCACTGGAGTGAGCCAATAGGAGAAGCTACAATAAGTGCTCACAAGCTTGTTCAAGCTCCCAGAGGACTGGTAATTGCCTACCCCATCATCTTCTACATGCAGGCTGGTTAGTAGGCAAATCCTCTAACACAAGTTAGAGTGCTGGATGTGCAGTCAGCCCGCCAGGGAGAAACTCAGAGCTGAGCTTACTGCCTGCCACTCAGCACTGAGCCAGGGGAAGACCCCAGAAAGCATTTGTGCACCCATTCAAAACCACATCCTTGTAACTGGAGGGTACTGTGCTAAGTGAAATAAGTCAATCAGAGAAAGACAATTATCATATGGTTTCATCACTCATATGTGGAACATAAGAAATAGCATAGAGGATCATACGGGAAAGGAGGGAAAACTGAATGGGAAGAAATCAGAGAAGGAGACCAACCATGAGAGACTCTGGACTCCAGGAAACAAACTGAGGGCTGTGGAAGGGGAGGTGTATGTGGGGATGGGTAACAGTGATGGGCATTGAGGACAACATGTGATGTGATGAACACTGGGTGTTATAAGTAACTAATGAATCACTGAACACTACATCAAAAACTAATGATGTATTATATATTGGTTAGTACAAAATTAAAAAAAAAATAAAAATAAAACCATGTCCTTGATCTTTGAGGTCCTAGGAGAATAGCAAATACCAGGCCCCATCAGCTCCCAGAGATGGCTTAGTTAGAACCTCACTCTTCAGGTAGCAGCCATAAAGGTTGGGATGCTAGATGTATGGTCCAAACCTTTCACTCTCCAGGGAGCAGCTGGTTGTTGGGGGTCTCCCTCCAATTGCACAGCACATTGCCGGGTGCGGGGTTTATGGTGAGAGAATGTTTCAGCTTTTCCTACCTGTTTCAATATAAGTATGTCCTTGTTCACCTAGTATACACAAATCTCTCTCAACTGTTTTTCTGGATTTCTCTCAGAGGTATGGATCCATGTGTGGCCCTTTATTCGTCGAGTCCATGGATGGAGCATTTCTTAATTTCTTTTCAGATGCTCCTTCAATGCACTTCCCTTATTTCTTCAGAGCATCTTGAGACTGGATTTCTAAAGAAAACATTCTGTGCATCGTCAGCAAGTCTAGTTGGGGTAGTACATACATACTGACTGTGTAGAAGATACTGCGCCAAGTGCTGTGGGGGAAACAGATGAACCAGATATGGTCAATGATCTCAAGAAAATTTGTGTGGTAGGGCAGACATTTGAGGAAAAAAAAAAAAGTAGATCACATTAAGGTCACATAGACAGGGTTGGAGAATTTCAGAAAAGCAGCTCTCATCTTGTTTGAGAAACCTTAGAAGGACTTACAGAAGAGGGAAATATCTGAGCTGAAGCAAGAGGTAAGATACCTAAACTGCAGCTTTTACTACTTACTGACAGCAAGTTGTTGCAGCCCAGGTGACGAGGTCATCATCAAAACGATGGCCAGCTTTAGAATCCAACTGTAGCTCTATCCCTGAGCATGCCACTGTGTACAGGAAAGTTTTACTTCACTACATTTCTGGGATTGCAAATCACCTGAAACTTCGGAGATGTAGATTGTATACATCCAACCTAGGCATCTAGGACAGAGCTGTCTAATTCAATTTCCTGTGATGATTGAAATTTCCTTACTTGCACTGTCCAATACTGGAGCCACGAGGCATGTGTGGCTGTGAGGGAATAAAATTTAATTAAAATTTGTTTTAATACCCACTGTGGCTAGCAGCCACCATACTGGTCAGTGCTAGTCAAGAACCTTTGGTTGCTCTTAGTGAACTAATCACAAAATTATGTGATGGTATTGGGCCAGCATTTATTGCTAAGTTCAGAAAGTTAGATTTATAGAATCATGTTTGGGGATCATGGGGATCAATCTAAATTGAGATGGGATTTCACTTTTTTCACCATTTTTGCATATTTGGCACACGATGCTCATTCATGTGATAAAAGAAGTATTTATTGAGCATCCCGACAGTGTCAAACCTTTCCAAGACTTGTTCCAAGAACATGGAACACCGACATTTCCACCTCAAAACTTCACAACTCATTTTAACAAACATGTAGAGATTGGGAAATAAGTAGGATGCTGGAAAAAAAAAAGTAGCTTAAAAAAATTGCTTAAGAGAAATTTGGGATGGAATTGACAGCTGATATGACTCAACGGCAGTATCAGAGGTCCAAGTACCTTCTTCCTTATTGTTCTACTGTCCCTGAGGGTTGCCCCTCACTACTATTCACATCCTTTTTGGCCAGAACTTAGTTAAATGGCCCCACCTACTTACAATGGAGTCTGGGAAATAGTTATTTTCCCTGCCCCCACCCCCCATCATTGGGTGGCAGATGTAACAAACTAAAAATGTTGCATTCTCTTACTGAAGGAAGAAGGGGAGAATGGATGTGAAGAGGTAAGTAGCAATCTCTGCCAAAGAAAACCCATAAATATTCCGGATTTCATGATAATGTAAAATATCTAGATTACAGTGATGAAACCAGAGACATAAAAGGGAACACCAACAAATCACTTTTACATATCTTATTCACCAAAAAATTCAAGTGAAAAACAAAATTAGAGGAATTATGTTGATGCAATTATTTTTCTTTAACAAACTAAATATTTTAAGTCCTTTATTTAAAGCAGCAAATAAACAGTGCACTTGTACCTGCTAAAAAATCCACTGTAACTGTCAGACACAGAAATCAGGAAGTTTATTTAAAACCTTTCACAACTATTATATTGTTATTGGACAATCATTTATTTAAAATAATATCCTAAATACTTACAAAAATAAATCAAGTATTGCTTCTATTTTTCAAGTGTCAAA
>CM053606.1:40881903-40939361 GCA_028646535.1 Procyon lotor | reverse complement strand
TCTCCCGCTGCCATTCCCTCTGCTTGTGTCCCCTCTCTCGCTGTGTTTCTCGCTGTCAAATAAATAAAATCTTTAAAAAAAAAAAAAATAGCATTCCATAAAGGTACAATGGTATCAAACTTCAGTATAAAAATGGAAAGATCCCTCTCTCAAAATAAAACTTTCTTTCTCCAAGGCTTGGTACTCAGAAGTAATTTAATCTTATTAAGCTTTGAGCACTAAGGTCTTGAAATAACACTTTCCATATTTATATGATAAGTATTTTTTTAAATTAAAATGAATTCAATAATTATATGGGAACTTACTGATTGTACAAAGTAGCAAAAAAAATTCATAGCAATAATCTTTTTTACTACCATTTTCTAGTTAAATGTAATTCAATATATAAGATCAATATAATAGAAATTGGTGATTTTATTTGCAAACCAGAGGGTGTCTCAATCACATTTATGGAAATTACTAAAAGTTAGGTGAAAGATATTCAGTCAAAATGTTGTTCAGAGGCTCAACCAAACTATGTAGCCAGCAGTATAACAAGAAATTAACTCAGAAATTAAAGGTGTACATCAGGAGCAAAAACAAATTTCCAATAATAAGATCATCGGTATTATGTAATTACGAATCTATTAATAAAGATTTAAAATGATCTAAAGACTTAGGAAGATTTCACCTATATTTATAGAGGTAAAGGAAAAAGACTAAAAGGTAGTATGTAAAATGTTCCTGCAGTTTATTCAAAACAATTTGCTGAATGGCGAATACACCAGGCACTGATGAGGGTAGTAGGGATGTGGGAGACTTGGTGCCTACCCTCATGGAATTCACATCATAAAAGCAGAGTTTAAATCATAAGTTAATTATAAAGACACATCATAATTTATTACCTCTAAATGATAAAAAGTATGCTTATGACTTTTCTATATTTTCTGAATTTTCTATGATGGACATTATGTTCCTATAATTCACTCTCCAAATAACGTAAAGGTAAAAAAATGAAATTATATTTATTTTACAAGCAATTTTTTTTAAATGATAGTGCTTGATGATGACAATAATATGGTATTCATTGTCAGTGCTTTTCCCATTTAGTTGTAATCCTTTTCGAATATCATTTAAAAATATGTATCAAGCATTTTATTAAAATTTTCTTATCCTTTGACCTAGAACTTCCATTTGACCATTAACTTAGGAACAAGGCTAAGATAATAAACCAAAATAAGGGGCAAGCTTTCTGTATAAATATGTTGTCTATAGTCTTATTTCTATAAGACTATAGAAGTGAGAAGGAAAAAGGAATGGAAATGTACTATTTCCAACAAAAGGAGGATGACTAAGTCAATTATGATATACCCTACTCAACTGAATATCATATAGCCATTCTTTTATTTTGCAAAGTTTGCTCTATAAGTGCCTGTCTTGTTTACTGCTGTATTCCCAATGCTTAGTTTAAAGGTGCTCAATAAGTATTAAATTATATTTATATAACATGAGGGAATTATTATTTTAACTTTTAAAATGTGTTGTAACTTTTAAAATCATATGTTCTACGAACATACAAATTCTGTGTGTGTGTGTTTGTGGTCTGTATTGTAGTCAGAAATCACAGAGATAATGCACATTGAAAAAAATGCTCTGGTAAGAAAATACACCAGAAAGTTAACAGCAGTTATCTCTGAGAAACTTTCTATGTTTTATGTTTTCTATTAAGAGCATTTATACTTTTGTAGTTGAGAGAAACTGGACTGTGGCAGAGCCTGATTGCCTATGTGTACCAGGGCTCTCTTCACATTTACCAGGGCTCTCTAGAAGGTGGGTGGAACTGGCTGCCTGAGTTCTCCCCACTGAAATGAGGGTGAAAGTGGTTCACGGCTCCCAGGCCTGCCCCACCACGAATCTCCTCCAGGGCAGTCAAGGCTGGCCTCCCTCAACTACCAGCTGGACTATCTCAGGTGAGAATGGGAACGTCATGTTCAAGAACGCAAAGCCTCTGTCAGCTGGGGGTTCTGGCCGATCACACGGAGCAGAACCCCTTCCCCACTGAAAGGTGGGCTTCCTGTGATCAAGAAATAACTTCTACCTTTTAAGCCCTGAGATCTTGAGGTTTATCTGTTCCTGCAGGTACTATTTACAACTTAATAAATATAAAACTTAAACATATTAGCAGCATTTTAAAGCTTCATCATATAATCCTTTTATTCAATAACTAGAAAAAGTGTATTAACAATCTCTGAGAGAGAATATTTATAATTAGGAAAATATACAGTATTCATGGAAATAAAAGATTTTATGAGAATGATACAGACATTTAAGTTTGAAATAAGGAAAAAAATATTAAGTCTGGTAAACATCTGAATAGTGCTTACCTGTCTCACTTAGACTGAAGGCTAAAACAATTTTAAACAAGTCTAAAGAGCTAATTTTCACAAAAGGTAAATGTTCACTTTAAGAGCTAAAGGTTCCATACTTTGTAATAGACATCTCCCCTAATGAGGTCACTCCACTCCCTATTGAAACTGTCCCAGTAAAGCCCCATGTTTGTTTTACCTGATGCTCATGAGTGAGAGAGAGCATGAGAACTGACCCCTCAAGGCAAGGGAGATAGAACAAAGTCAGGGGACAGGGAGAAGAGGAACAGTTCCACAGGCAGAACTGCCCTAATAAGAAACTGAGTCAGAAGACAGCTCTGAAAGATCAGTCACTCACATTTCTTGCTTTCTCCAAGTACATTTTATATCTCTCCTCCATTGCTTTCATATCTTCATCTTTCTTCTGAAGAGCAGCTTCAAGTTCACTGATCTTTTGTGCTGTTATTTAAAAGGAAATGAAACATGACCAATTTAAAATATTTCCTCTTCACACAAAAACTGTAGTTATCATATTTTTTTCAAAGGACTGATAAGAGAACTTAAAAGAGAAATGTTTATTTCTTCTTTGTAATCAATTCTTATCTAAAACTTTTGAACTACAACCAGTACATCCTCAATCATTTTGTATTATTCTTTCTTAAAAAATATCTATAATCTGCTTTATCCAGCTATTTTTCTTAAGTGTTTCAGTGAGCAAATATACTTTACAATGTAATCATAACCATCATTAGAAAATAAAGCATTCCTTCTACACAATGTTTAAAGGTTATTTTAATTTGATTATACATTACCTTATTTACATTTCCATAGTATTAATTCTACTATATTTTACAATGTTTGATACTCCTATATATCAATCAGTTTATTTTATTAGATTTTTTTCCTTTTTGCTTTAAGATTAGATCATTTATTAAGTACTTAAATCACTAAAAAATTTATCATGGTTCTTATTTGCAATGTATGTATTTATGGAGTGTCCAGAAACTGATGCACAGTTCTTGCATTCTTCAACTAAAAAGGGCAAGTCCTTAGACGGAGTCTGATCCAGGTTTTTACAAATACCTACCATTCTGGTTTACATCTGGCTGAAGATCTTCAATGAGTTCTTGTTTCTTCTGTAATTCTTCCTGGACCTCAGTTAGTTTTTCCCTAAGTAGTGGAAAGAGCATGGAGTTTTGGAAGCAAACAGACCTAAGAATGAAAACTGATTTCTGCCACATAACAGCTGTGGACTGTGGGCAAATCACTTTCTGATCCTGAATCTCCTCACTTATGAAATGGGAGTAATGGCTGCCGAATATTACAGAGGCAGCTGTAGGAAGGTAAGCTGCCTGGCACATGATGGGTACTAAAAATGTTAATTTTTTCCCCTTGCCATCCTTGCTTCCTAAGAAAGTCAAAGAAAATATTTTACTGTTTAAGCATCCCACATCTCCATATAGTCAAGTTGTGACAATTGTCTGCTTTGTAAACGCTTCAAATGACATTAGTGATTAAAAAATGTAGGATCTGGGATCAAAGGCAGCCAGGCTGAACATTTTAGAACATTTTTCTTTTCGCTTCTTGGTGACAGTGGTGAACATTCAATTGCCATCAGGGGATATTTCTTATAAACAAAATCAGCAAAGGATACTAATGTTAGAAGTTTTTAAAACCCTTCCCCTTTCATATTTGAAATAAAATATCAGTTTTACTTACATATGAGCTTCCAACTTCTGCTTTAGTTTGCTGGACTATAAAAATTAAAAAAAGTTGCTGTAAGATAACTATTGTGACAAAGATAAATTTTCCAGACATCAAATCTCTTTACCTCCTTTTGAAGTATATTATTTAAAATTATAAATGTTTCAAAAATTTGTATTTCTAATAACACACTTGTAAAAACAAAATTTTAGGTATTATTTACTTCAAAGGGAAAGGAAAGGATAGGAAATGAAAGAAGGATGAGTACAATAGTAAAAAGAAAAATGTTTCATATTTCTGAATACCATGAAAATAAAATTTAAACTTGAAGAAATAGCAAATGCAAGCTGAATGTGATATACTGAGGAGTATCAAACACTTAAAAATCATTATTTAAAATATAAATTTTAAGATTTTAGGCCTTTAATGAAGAATCGACTTAAATAATTATCTTTATAATAAAGCTTTATCATTACAAATGCAAGTACTTTAATATTAACATCAAAACAAAGTGAATTTTGTTAAAAAATAAAATTTAAAACATAAAACTTCCTCTTTAAAAAGTAGGATTTTAATTTGCAATATTGGTTCAAGATCATCTACTGAATAGATAAATGAAGGGCTTAAAATATATAATCTGAAATATAACTCAGACACTAATACATTTTAAAAAGAGAAACATACAATCTTTAAAAATACTGCAATCCAAAAATGTACTCCCCCAAAGAGATCCCCTTTTAAAGTATTCCCTAATGTGGCTTAGAAAAATATTTGTATTAGAGAGGTTACAATACCGTATATATGCACATACGAGATGCCGCCATGCATGAGACGATTTCTATTTTCCAAGCCCCCGGGGAAAAAAGAGAAAATCATATAAAGCATATAAAAGACAGAGAGGAAACACAACCCTTCCAGTCTTCTCTCATCTCTTCACTTACTCTTCATAGCTCTCTCCCCCGTCAACACAGGTACAACCCTCTCACATTCTATCTACCCACTATCTAATGTACATTGAGCCCTATCTTTTTGTAGTTTGGGTTAAATGCCTTCCTCCCTCCACTGTTACTTCTTTTCCCCACTGCATACAGAGATGCAACTACACACACACTGCTAGGTATGTTCGGATTTGGGCTGTCTGATCTCTGCTGAGTCCTCTCATCTGTCTGCTACAATGTTTGCCATGTAAGCCCATTAGAAAGGGTGAGGCCATAAATCCACATGCAAGGAGGGAAGAAATAAGGGGTGAATGATGTCTTCAAAATTGCATTAAGGTTTCTGTCCTTTGGAAGTTGGTATGATCCCCTTCTTCATTGCTCTTCAGTAGAAATCACTGTCTTACTCTCCCCTTCCTGCTAGAAGTTTTCTCAATTCTGACCACTGACTACTCTTACTGGGCCTTTTCTCAAGCCTGAGAAAAGAGCTGTGAAGACCTCACTTGCAGCATGCTCTCAATCAGGAATTACCATGAATTTAGGTGTAGCTGTTGAAGTAGGACAGATAGAAATCACCTTCCAATACATATAATTAATGTATAGGTTCCAAGTTGGCAAAATCACTGCATCCGTTATGCAGATATATACGGTATTCGAGGGTACCCCCAAAGATAAGGGTAGCACTTTCAAATATGGGACTAATTTGGGCATCGTCAAGACCCATGGAGGAGAGTCCACACACAGCAGAATTATCACAATGTTTAAGTTACTTACACTTTCTCCTTCAGACTTGGAGCCTTGTTCCTGTAAAGATTTCTGGAGGTCCTCAATCTGCTGCTGCAATTCTCGGATACGCTCTTTGCTCAGCCTATTGTAAAATGAATCATATATATTTACTTGTATTGAAAATCAAAGTAGTTATGGATCTATGAAGATACACCCGTGCAATTTAACTCATGAAGTCTGCACTTAATAGCACTAACGAATGCCCAACAATTGTCAGTGGCTGGGTATAATATAGAGTGTAAGTATAGTAGGCTACGGCAAGAAAATATTCTTTAAAAAGAAGATATTTTATCATAGAAGTACATATGCCCACATTTAAAAATGTCAGATACTTACATGCCAGCTGTAAAAGCATGTAATTCTGCACTGTCTTCGCTGGTACAAAAAATAAGAAAACTAGCTGTTTTCCTATACTTGTATCTTTAATGAATGGGAACTAGGTTTCTTCTTGTTTCAGATTTCACAGTATACTGACAAAGGCCACCATTTCCCAACCATCTCTTTATAACTTTTTATTTAAACTAAAGAGACTAACATGAACAAATAGGGCAGATTTCTAACTTGGCAAAAATCTCATTCTTTAAAACTTAAGGGTTACCTCTGCTGAGGTTACCAGCAAGAGAAAATATCTGTGTCTTTTCATGTATATATGACACGACACACCTGCCTATTACAATGCTCCACTGTTCCACTACTGCAGGTATTACATAATATAAGCATTATTCATATGTCTATCTTCCTATAGTAACTCTTTAAAAGCTGACACTTCGTATCTCCAGTATTGACATTGAACCTTATAGGATAGTAATACCTGAAGGTCTCTTCAGAAAGCTACAATGTTGATGTAATACTATACATACAAGTTTGAGAGACAAGGTTCAAGTGTATCTAAAATTCCTGGTGAGCTCTAAGATTTAATAAAGTTTGGTTAAATAAAATCAAATACTTTCATAGCAAAATATGCTATTTATAACAGGCAAGTTAGCATGATGGTTAAGAGATTGGACTCAGGAATCAGACTGACAGAAAGTTCAAATGTGGGATTGAGAATTTACTAGCTCACAACTCTGGATGAGTTACTTAGCCTCCTGGGGCCTCAGTTTCCTTATCCATAAAAAAGAGATAATTATAATTCTCACTTTATAGAGTTATTGTGAGGATTTCTGAGTGAATACTAAAAAAGTGCTTAGAAAAGTGCCTCATACAGTGAAAACTGTATCAACGTTATATATTTTTAATATTCTAATTCTTGAGCACCTCACTGGTATGAGTACACCATTTGCTTTTATAGCTGAAGACACTAAGTGTGAGTTTAACTTGCCCAGCACAGAATAGCTAATAAATTTAAATAGAGGAGGGGCTCAAATTTGACTCCATAGTCTATCTTCCATCCATGTACAGACTGCGGCCCAAAGCCAGATTGTTATGTATCCATTTGTTAAATTTTCTGTGAATGTGAAGACATATAAAAGAAATTCAAGAATAAGCAACCTGGTTAATAAAATCTACTAAAATAATGGAAGTGAGAGGCTGAACACAAACAACTTAAACTTCTTTAAATCCTACTTACTTTAACTACAATGACATCTCCCACTTCCGTGAGTCCAGATTTCATGACTAGCTAATGGTATTACTACAAATGTCAATGACAAAAGAGTGTTTCACCTTTGCTCAGTTTCCAGTTCATTCATCTTGCGGTGCTTCTGTTCCAGCTGTTCCTGAAGTTCCTCAATACGCTCATTCTCAGTACCTTCCTGTTGTAAGCGGAGCATCTTATTTTCGTGTTGCAGTCGAATAAATACTTCCCTGATGTTGAAAAGCAAAATTTGTTGTTAAATTTTTTAAATGTACTCTTTACATTTTTTTACATTCTTAACTTTTAGAAAATTCCCGTTCATTTAATAGCTGTCACTTAAAAATGTTTCTAATGTTTCTGAAAATTTTTAAGAAAAAACTACATACATTGTAAGACTGTCTTAAAAAACAAGTAATAAATTTTTCAAAGCGAAAGTATTATATGTTATAATACATATCATTAAATACTATGCAAATCTCAAAAGAAACGAGTTATTTTACTGGTAACTTAGATGCTATTCACTATAGCATATCTTCAGAAAATATATAGATTAAAAGCAATATATTTAAGGAATCAGTTTGCTTAATATTTTTTAAATATACTCTTATGATGACAGTCATATGACTACCCCTAGGTTTTTTTGTTTTCAGAAAACAATTTTTATTAAAAGTTTACAAATACACATTTTCTAAAATGCAAACAACAGAAATGATATTAAATAGAAAAGTAATGTTCTCCTACTTGCTGCCTCCTTAAATGCAATTTCTTAAAGGCAACTAATTTCAGTTAATCTCAATTTGTGTTCTTCTGAGTGGCAACATCATGACTTTAAAATACAGGCTCATATTATGGTTTTTTTTTTTCATATGTCTATTTTTAAAGTGACATTAATATCACTGGATATTAACAACTAAAGAGTTGCTCTCCAGTCCAGCATGTAGCTCTGTCTTAACAACAAAAAAATCTGACAAAATGAAAATTAACATATTTGCAAACTGTATGTATGTTGAGTGAAAGCAGCCACAAAAGGCTGCCTATTGTAGGACTCATATATGTTAAATTCCTGAAGAGAGCTGATTCTCTGCTGCCTGGTGCTGGGGCCTGAGGGGAAGCAGGACCGAAGAATGACTACTAAGAGACACAGGATATCTTTTTGGAGGAATGGAATGTTCTCAAACTAGATGGCTGCACAACTCTGTGACTACACTAAATACCACTGAGCCATACGGTTTTAAATGGGTGATTTATATCCCAATAAATCTGCTTAAGGAAAGTGCAGAGTCTGAAGTAGGAAATAAAATTGTTACCACAAAAAGGAAAGGAAAACCATAAAAAATACCAGATTAGTCAAATACCTAGAAGCAAACATAGCAGTAAAATACCACGATACAAGTTGGTTAAGAGGAAATTCTAAAATTTGTATTTTATTTAACTTCTGCTTAATCCTTCTGCTATTACTGACAGCTCTCTATTTGTTTCACCCACATGGATTTGAATGCCAGGTATAAAAAAGTGTTTTCCATTGAGTTTATGGGTAGGAAAAGAATTTCAACACAATAAAAGTCATATTATAAAAACTAGAATATTTTATTCTTGTAATTTGTGAAAAATTTTACTTCTAATAAATTCTAAAGCTGCCGTAGTAGCAGTAACAATCTAAGAAGTTCAAGTAGAGGAGACGAAAAGTAATTTTGAACTCCATGACTCATAAAATGGAACACTCTGAAGGCTAATAATTTTTTTTAAAAAGAAGAAATATTTCTAATATTTCTAATAGATTATCAATTAATAAAAACAAATTTACCTATATTCCACTGGCATAATTTCAGCAGCAAGATTCTCATAACTTTTTGTAGCAGATGCATCTAAAAAACAAAAACAAAAGATTAATATTTCAGTATTTCTACCACTAAAAAAACTTTTCTAAATCCAACAAAATTCACCTGTTTGGTTTAGGTGATCTTGTTGTACTTGTGAACATCGAAGCTCTTCATTCGTTTCTTTCAGAGTATCACGTTGCTCTATTAGTCTCTAAAAAAGAATTGTTTTTATGAGCAAAATATTTAATTCTGCCCACTAGTAAAGTACATTATGCTTATAATAATTTATCTTAATTTCATAATTGTTGCTTAGGTACTTAGAAGTGACAATGTTTTAGTTTTAATGCTAAGAGGTAATTTTCTCTTGCATAAATCACATAAATAATCTTTATACAACATAAATCCTGTGATTTCCCCATTAGATAATTTATCTTTGAATCAAACTGATGTAATTATGCAATGGAGAACAAATGTGGATCAGCAGAGTTAAAAAAAAAGAAAGAAAGAAAAGAAAAAAAGCATGGACTTTGGAGGCAAATAGATCACGGCTTGAACTCCAGTTTCACTATTTCCTAGTTATTATATCACCTATGGTGAGTTATTTGACTTTATGGCTTTAGTATCCACATCATCAAAATGGAAATGCAGATACATAACCCTTGTAAAAGTGTCTTGAGTAATGAGTGAAGTGAAGTTAGTGTTACTTGCAAGAACTGTGATCCTGGTGACGGGTATTCAGGAGGGCACGGACTGCATGGAGCACTGAGGGTTATATGCAAACAACAAATTATGGAACACTACATCAAAAACTAATGTTGTGCTATATGGTGACTAACATCACACAATAAAACAAATAAACAAACAAACAAAAAAGAACTGATGAGCCAATACTGATACACTATTATTAACTAAAGGACATCAGGGTTGACTCTGTTTTACCCTCATGGGTTCTGACAAATGTATAATGTACCCATCATTACAGTATCATGGTCAATTGATTTTCAACAAAGGTATCAAGGCAATAATAGGGAAAGAATAATCTTGTCAACAAATAGTGCTGGGACAACTGAATAGCTACACACAAACAATGAAGTTGGACCCGTCTTACATCATTTACAAAAATTAATTCAATTGTTCACAGAAACTGTAAAATAAAAACATAAAAGCATAAATCTTTATAAGCTCATATTACTCAGTGATTTCATAGAAATATTGCCCAAAAAGCATAAACAAGGAAAGAAAAAAAAAAATAGGTAACTGATTTCATCAAATGAGAAACCATCCTGTTGCAAACAGCACCACCAAAAAAATGAGAAGGATCCACAGAATAAAATATTTTCAAATCATATATTTGAGAAGGAACTTATATCCAGAATCTATAAAGAACTCTTACAACTCAATAAAAAAGCAAATAACCTAAATAAAACATGAGTAAGGGATTTGAAGAGACATATCTCCAGGGAAGACATACAAATGGCCAATAAGTACATGAAAAGATGCTCAACATCATTAGTCATTAGGGAAAAACCACAATATCATACCACTTCATACTCACTAAGATAGCTAAAATTAAAAGTCTGGTAAGTGTTGGCAAGGATATGCAGAAATTAAAAACCTTTAGAAATTCCTGAGAATGAAAAATGGTTCACCTACTTTAGAAAACAGGATGGTAGCTCCTTAAAAGGTTAAACATAGTTACCATATGACCCAGCAGTACCATGCCTAGGTATGTACTCAAATGAAAATACATGTTTACATAAAAACTTGTAAATAAATATTCATAGCCACATTATTTAATAGCCCAAATGTCCATAAAATGATGAATGGATAAATAAAATGTGGTATGTATTATTCAGCATTTAAACAAAGTACCGATTCATGCCCAGACATGGATGAACTTTGAAAGCATTAAAGCTACAAGAAGGCATCCAGCCACAAAACTGACACAGTGTATGATGACATATTCTGGACAGACTAGGCAAATGTGTAGAGACAGAAAGCAGATTAATGGTTGTGAAGGCTGGGGGAGGGGAAGCAGAATGCAGGGCGGCTGCCAGTAGGCATATTAATGAGGTGATGACAGTGCTCTAAAATGTGACTGTGGTGAGGGCCGCACAACTGGGAATACACTAACAACTACCGAATTGTACACTTCAAGTGGGTAAAATTTATGGTATATAAATTATATCTCAATAAAGCCATTAAAAAATAAAATCTATGACTCTTGCCCTCAAGAAGCCGATGGTCTGGAATGGGAAACACGCAGTAAGACATATGGCCTTGCCTCTGTGACTTCCTCTCCCCTTGTGAAGGAAATTAACAACACTGCACAGTAAATTTCTACTACTTTCTCTTACACCAACACTTGGATTTGGAGAAAGAAGATCTGATTGACATGAATTCCATTCTCAGAACAAGGGTAATATCAAACACTAAAAGAGAAGACAGACATATTACTCATCAACTATATTCATGTGTACCTCTTTTTCCTTAAGTAAAGCTTCATGTTTTTCTTCAAGCCGCTTCATTTCAAATGCTAGTGTATCTGCCCTTTTGGATTCAGAGGAAAGTTTATTGTGAAGATCTTGAACCTTTCGTCAGAAATAAAAGTAGATAACAAGAGTATATAATATTAATAGTTTTTCAGAGTTTAATAGATGAGAAACTGGAAATAAAATCTAGCTAAACTAAAAAAACCATAACTAAAAAGTTATGGAAATAGCATGTAAATAAGAACTGGCAAAAATTTTAAAATACCCAAATAATAATTTCGTAAAAAAAATAAAATAAAATTAGTCTTCTATTCCAATGTCTTTCCAGGATGCCCGATAAACAGCAAAACAGAGTATTATCAGTTATAGTTCCATTCTCTGGGCAATTATTACTGGTTACCAGAAATGTCAATAAGCAACAAAATATATATAAGCCCAGAAGACAATAAAAAGGGAATGAGATAACTCAAATTCAATTACCAACCCTGGAATTAAAATTACAGGTAGAAGAAATCTATCATACGTTCACAGCCAACTATAGGCAATGTTTCTTCAAATATCTATCATTCTTAAAGTATCAAAAGGAATCAAAAGAAAGTTGAGCTCTTTTGATTTTATTAAAAAAAATTAAGATATTTTCTTACCTGTCTCTTGTATGTTTCTAACTGCGTACGTGCTGCATTTGCCTTCTTTAATTCTTCTTCTAAGCTGACTGTATTATGCATATACATCATGTTAGTTTCTTGTAAAGTTTTCACCTGCTTGCGAAGGTCGTTCAGATCTTGTAGTTTCTGACGATATATCTCGACTGTTGACTCTAGTTTATTTGCTTTATCAGAGGTAGCCCTACAGTAAACAGTAATAAAGACTGCACATTACTGGGTAAGAACTAGTAAATGCATACAGAAATTTTGTTCTGTCTGTAAAATTAGTCAACCAGATAAACAATCAATTGGCTGAAACAAGGGGAAAAAAAGGACTGAAGATGGAAAGAAAATGAGAAAGACAGACAAAAGAAATTGTGGGAACTTTGGAAAAAGACTAAAATCCAGCATTGAACCTTTTTGTTGTAAAGGCATCAAGACAAAAACACCTTAAATTTGGCACACTAAATTATCAAACCGTTTCATATAGCACAATGTGTAAAAAAGAATGGATTTACAAATGCAACTCAACAATTCTAAGCTTCTCCTTGGCTTATAGGTCAATTTTGCTTTGTGTACAGCATTTAGTACGGTTTTGTTCTAAGTATTTGATATACTTAGGATGTTGACTCAACTTACAATTTGTCTGACAAAGCACTTTGCTCTGGAATTATTTCCAGTTGTATTTACCTGACCAACTGGGCTAAAGCAAAAGTGAATACATAAACCAAATCACTTTCTATCACATACAGGTTTTCAAATGAATGGGTATAAAAATTTTATTCCAAATGGACATATCTTAATGGCCCATTAAGAAAATTTAACAGAAAATATAAAGAGCATATGGATAGTCTGTTTGCTTTATTAACATTTCATAGGCAAAAGCCAAATAAAAATTTATATATTGTCAAAGAGAATAAGAGAACCTTGGGATAACTCTGAAATAAGTGTTAAGATACTTACCTATACCTATTTTATATCAAATGCCAAAATATGGATTCAGAATGTTTTCCCTTATGTAAAAAGTTCACAAGATACACTAATGAGTACAAGGAGGTCAAGTTAAATATACCTAAAAGTGATTCAGCTTACACAGTTTTAAGAAAAAGGTATCATTTTGGGTTTACGAAATCTAATATGAAATTGTGCTAACATGGGTGGCTCAGTCGGTTGGGTATGTCCGACTCTTGATTTTGGCTCGGGTCATGATCTCAGGGTTGTGGGATTGGACCCCACTTCTGGCTCTGCGCTAAGAGTGGACCCTGCTTGGGATTCGCTCTCTCCTTCTTCGTCTACTCCAGCCCTCCCCTCATCCTCCCTCTCTTAAAAAAAAAATTGTGCTAAAAGAATTGAATATTATCCTTAAACTGCAATTACCACCAAGCATAAAATAAGTAAAGACCAGGAGCCTGGATAAAAACTGATCAGTACCTGATACACAGGAATCACCTGTGTATCACCTAAGAATCCCTGATTAGAATATGAAATACCAAATGACTAACGAATAACTTAGAAGTGACGTAATTATATTTAGATACGCCATACCTAAGAACATCTATTTCATCTTTCAGGGCTCTTGTTTCTTCAGCAAGACTAGTCAGTTCATCATTCCTATGCTGAAATTCAATTAGTTGCTTTTCAAGTTCTTCACAGTGAACACGGTAATCATCCTTTGCAGCTTCAAGCCTTGAGTAAAGAAAACAAGTACTTATAATGTAATTTCCATCATTTGTTTTCTTACTGAGACATGTGCTTAGCAAGGCATACTTTAAAAAAAATTTTCTTTTAATTCCACACTCAAGAGAAAGGCTAAGGATTAAGACACTTTCAGCTCCTGGATTTGAAACTGGCTGAGAATAAACTTAATGTTCTGAATTTTATTTTCACTTCTGAAACAGTGTGCTTAGTTATCTCTAACTCTAATAAGAGTTTTAATATCTCAAAAGATGAAGAGAAAAATATAGATATTTATTAAATTACTCAAAAATATGTATCACATGCAAAGCGGTAAAATATTAACTCTAAGTAGACTATGATAAATTAAGGATAAATACTTAAATTCTATCGCAACAACAAAAAAATAAAAAGACAATATAGTGAATAAAGTCAAATATTAAAAAAATTATTTGATTTACCCAAAAGAATGCAGAAAAGAAAAACAAAAGGATACGACAAATGAAAAACAGCAAATTGACAGACCTAAATACAACCATAACAAAAATTACATAAAAGACAAATAGACTAACACATCAATTAAAAAGACAGAACTTATCAGATTAAATAACAAAGCAAGGCTCACATATATACTGATAACAAGAGACGATTTAAATATAAAGGCACAGACAGATTAAAAGTAAAAAGATTTTTAAAAACACCATGCAAACAGTAAGCAAAAGAAATTGGAGTGGTTATGTTAACATCAAACAAAATAAATTTTAAGACAAGAATATTATTAAATATAGAGATATTTCATAACTATGAAAGGTCAAGTCATTAAAAAGCCATACCATAAATGTGTATATATCTAAAAACAGCTTTAAAATACATGAAGCAAAAACTGACAGAATCAAAGGCAGAAATCCACAAATCCACCAGCATTGTTTAATACCAGTCTCCAACAAATAACAAAAAAAATCTTTAAAAATACAGAAGAGTTCTGAACAACACTATTAACCAACTTGATTTGACACGTATAGAACATGTCAGTCAAAAATTACAGAATATACATCCTTTGCAAGTTCACATGGAACAATCATCACAATAAACACACCGAGCAATAAAGTATTAATAAGTATCAAAAGACTGGAATCTCGTGAAATACGGTCTCTAACCACAAGAGACTTAAATTAGAAATTAGCCCACAATAAGAAGTCTAGAAAACTTTAAATATTTGGAAATTAAACAACACATTTCTAAATAACCCACAAGTCAAGGAAGAAATCACAAAGGAAATTAGGAAATATTTCAGAATGAATAACAACAGAAAGACAGCCAAACTTTGGGCACCTACTTAAACCAGTGCTTAGAGGAAAATTTACAATTTTAAAGGCTTATATTAGAAATGAAGAAAGGCTTAAAAGCAATCATCTAAGTTTCAACCTTAAGAGTCCAGGGAAAAAACAGCAAATTAAATCCAAATTAAGTGAAAGGAAAGAAAGAAAGAAAGAAAAGAACAGAGATCTAAAACTAATAATATGGAAAGCTAATAAAGTGTTTAAAAAGATTAATAAAACTGATGAAACCCTAGTAAGAATGATCAAGAAAAAAGAAAAAAACATAAATTACCAATATCAGGAATGAAAAAATGGATATCAATATATGCTCCTACAGTCATTAAAAGGACAATAAAAGAATATTATGAACTTTATGCCAATAAATTCAACAACTTAAATGAAATAAACATATACCTTGAAAAGCACAATTTATCGAACTGACATAGATGGAACAGAAAACCCGAGAAGTCCTATGACCATTAAAAAAAACTTTACTTGTCATTAAAGGCCTTTCACAAAACCATAGGTCCAGATTGTTTTACTGATAAATTCTATCAAACATTTAAGGAAGAAATAATATTATTCTTACATAAACTCTTTCAGAAAATAGAGGAGGAGAGAATACTTCTCAATTATTCTATGAGACTAGCAGAACTCTGACAATAAAACCTGAAAAAGACATTACAAGAGAAAAAAAGTTATAGACCAATATCTATATGAAGACAATCAAAAAAATTCTTTCAACATATTAGCAAACCAAATCCAATCATATAAATGCAGAATAATAAGTATGACCAAACTGATCTAACCCTGAAATATAAGATTATTCAACATTCAAAAAACTAAACAATCATAATAAAAGAATGAAAAAGAAAAATCACTGTCATTTCAAGATGTAGAAAAATCATTTGTCAAAAATCAATACCAATTAATGATAAAAACTCTCAGCAGCCAGAAACAAAGAGGAACTCCTCCAAAATGATAAAAAGCACATTAAAAAATTCTACAGCAAGCATTATGCTTGATGGCACTTAACCCAATGTTTTCCACCTAAGACCTGGAACAAAGTAAGATGTCTGTTCTTGCTCAATGCATGGAAAAATAAACAGAGGGTAGAAATAATAAAAGGAAGATGTAAAGCTCTATTAATAGATGAGATGATTGTGGATGCCTTAGATTTTCTACATAAACAAATTACTAGAATCAAGAAGTGAATTAAGAAATGTTACAAGGCATAAAAGTTTCAAAATATAAGATCAATTTCAATATATAAAAATCAATTGTACATATTAGCAGCCACTTACTTCTCAGAACTTTAATTATATTTGTGATAGCATCTACTTGGGAATAAATTTAATAAAACACATACAAGACTTCTCTGCTGGAAACAACATTACTGAGAGAAATTAAAGATTTAAATAAATGAAGATACCATATTCACAGAAATTCTCAGTATAGTTAAGATATCAATTTTATACAACCAGAATCATAATCACAAAAGGTTTTTTAAACAGAAACTGACTAGTTGACTCTCAATTTTAAATAATAATGCAGAAAACTTGGAAGAGCCAAAACAAATTTTAAAAAGAAAGAACAAAGCTGTAATACTTACACTACCTGATTTTAAGCTTATTCTCGAGCTAAAGTAATCAAGACCATACCATATAAAGACAAACTGATGAAGGGAAAAAAAACACAGAGTCCAGAAAATGATCCAAATTTCATGGTTATATCATTTTTCACAAAGGTACAAAACAATTTGGAGTAAAACTAAAATCTTTTCAAATGATACTGTAAAAACTAGATATCCATACGGAAAATAAAAATAAAAATAAAGCTTGATCGTACACTATTTTTTAAAAACTCAATTCAAGATGGACCAAAGACTTACATGTAAAAGAAAACACTGTGAAGGTTCTAAAAGAGAAGAGTAGAGAGTATTTTTATGGCATAGAAGTAGACAAAGATTTCTTGGGCAGTACACAAAAACACTAATATTAAAAATATTGATAAAGTAGACTTCACCTAAGAACTTCTACTCTTTGAAAGACACCATTTAAAAAATGCAAAGGCAAGCTGCAGAATGAATGAAATATTACTCTGCACATATCTGACAAAGGATTTGCAACCAGATTTTTAAAAATTCCTACAACTAATTGATAATGACAAATAACCCAATTTAAAAACAGGTCAACAGTGTAAAGAGACAACTCACAAAGTAAGATATATTTCCAATAAGCACATGAACAGGGGATTATCACATCACTGGTTCTCAGGAAAATGCCAATTAAAGCCATAAGGAGATGCTACTACACTCTTCCTGAACTATTTAGTTAAAAAGATAAGAATTATACTACGCAGGCAGAACAATGAGAGCAACAAGAGCAGACTCTGCTCATGGAAGTATAAAATGTTATGACCACTTTAAAATGGTTTGGCAGTGTCTTTTAAATTAAACACAGAGCTACTACGTAACTCAGCAATACCACTATATATTTACCAATGAGAAATAAAAAAAAAATGTATCTACAAAAAGTCTTGTATCACAATGTTCAGACTAGTTTTACTTATAAAATCTGGAAACCCAAATGCCCATCATCTAAAGGAAGATGGATAAGTAAAAGTGTGTATAATGTGGAATAATTCCAAATATTTGAATACTACTCAGCCATAAAAAATAATGAATTATAGATACATTCAAAACATACATGAAAGCTCACAAACATGCTGAGCAAGGGAAGTCAGTCACCAAGGAGTTCATACTGTATGATTCAGTTTATATAACATTCTAGAGCAGAGAAAACTCATCTATGGTAAAAAGTATTCATAAGAGTAATTAACCTCTGGGAGGTAGGTGTTGACTGGGAAGAAGCATAAAGGAATTTTCTTCAGTGATTGAAATGAACTGTATATTGATAATAGTGTGAAATTACACTGACGTATGCATTTGTTAAAACATGTCAAATTGTACTTAATATTTATTCATCTCAGAATATGTAAATCTTACCTTGCAAAAGAAGTGTAAACATACTGAAGTCTTATTAATAGTTTGCTTAATACAAAGGTAAGGTTAGCAATTCCTAAATTACTTTCTGGGCATTTTGGGATTGAGTATATGAGTAAATATATTGAGGGAAATGGAAGCCAGGTTTCTCATCACTGGAGAAGGGGTTTACAGTATGGAAATGGAGATCAGAATGAACCCCGGAAACACAGAACTAAAATGAAAGATGTCAAAATGAACTCACTATTCACAGGGAGAGATATAAAAACCAATGCAGACATGTATATATAAGCATATGAACGCGGGTGTGAATGTGGGCAAGTGTATTTCCTAGTTCTGTACACCAAAGAGGCCTAGAAGCAATGACAGAAAAACTCATCTGGAGCATGAGATCTTTGTTTCTAATAACACTGTCCACTGAAAAGAATTAGGGATCCTTGGAGAAATGGCTGATTGCAGAGTTGCGAAAGGACAAGTTGAGTCTAGAATATTTTGTTGTGCCAGAAAGTAAGAAAGTGCTCAAAGGATAGTAACTGGTTGAAAGGACATAGGGGCCAAATGAAAGGGTTCCCAGTGGCTGAATTTGGGACAATTTCACCATTAAATAAATGATGATAGCTATGGATTTATACACCATTGAATAAGAATCCATTATTAAATGCAATGCATCATCCTGGATTGGATTCTGAACCAGGAAAAAAAAAATAACCATAAAGGACAATGAGACAACTAATGGAATTTGAATATGATCTGTGGATTAGATAATAATATTGTATCAATGACAAATTCCCTAATTTTAATCACTATACTGTGGTTTAAAAGTTTTTTTTGTTTTAGGAAATACATGCCAAAGTAGGGATAAAGACTGCATGACTCCAACTTACTCTCAAGTGGTTCAGAAAAAATTTTGCAAATCCTTAAGAACATGATTGCAAAGGTGAAAGGGAAAAAAATGCAAAACAATTGTGGAATCTGAGTAAAAGGTATAAAAAAGTTCTTTGCATTATTCTTGCAACTGCAACTGTTTTTGTGTTTGATATTATAATTAAAAAAGGAAGAAAAAATCAGAGTGCAATTAGAGTGCCTACTCTCGAGGCCTTATTGTTCCAGGCTCAGCAGCAAGCACACAAGAGACAATGTTTATTAAAGGCAAGATGTATAACGCCTTTTTTTTTTTTTTTTCAAAGAAGAAACATAAAAGTTAAAAGAGAAAGCATCTCTTTAGCTTAAGATTTCCCTTTTTTCCACTTATTATCAGGTTCCCTCTCCTACAGAAGAAACACCCCATTCTCCCCAGGCCTCAGAAGTCACTCCCTTTAACTCCTATTGCACTTGAACATGGCTTTCATTTGGCCCTTAACACAGTTATTTTGAGCTGTTTTGATTTTATAGACATATCCCACTTGCCTAACTAGATTGATTGCAAGCCCTCTGAAGCCAGGAACCACCTGTACCATTTGGTATTTTCAGAGCTTAATTAGTGTCCTAAGCACGCTATAAAGTTCTGGGATGCTACAGCATACTATAAATGTTTAATAATTAGTTGTTGACAGGATTTTTTAACTCTTACTTTAATAGAACTCTATGGAAAGATTTTTGCTAAAAATGCTACCTGAAGTTTTCTTCCTGTAATTGTTCTAGTTGTAACTGTGCATGAAAATACTTCTTTGCAACCATTGTATTTGGATCATCAAAAGATCCATCCAACTGGTCAAGTTTTTCATTCATCATCTCATTCTCAGAAACTAATGAATTCTTTTCATCTTGAAGTGCAGTCACCTAAAAAATATACAAACATAAGCATCAACAGCAAAAAAGCTTAGAGTCCAGAGTTCACATTATAATTGTGACTAAGCCATTAAATTAGTTTTGTCAATCAGATTAGATAATTTTGGAGGATCTTCGAAGGGGCACATGCACCTGAATGTTTATAGCAGCAATGTCCAGAATAGCCAAACTATGGAAAGAACCTAGATGTCCATCAGCAGTTGAATGGATAAAAAAGATGTGCTATACACATACAGTGGAATACTACTATGCAGCCATCAGGAGAAATGAAATTTTGCCATGGATGGAACTAGAGGGTATTATGCTAAGCGAAATAAGTCAGTCAGAGAAAGACAATTATCACATGATCTCTCTGACATGAAGAATTTGAGAGGCAGGCCTGGGGTCGTGGGGGTGGTAGGGGAGGGAAATGAAATAAGATGGGATTGGGAAGGAGATAAACCTAAGAGACTCCTAAATTCACGAATCAAACTAGGGTGGCTGGGAGGTGGGGGGGGTAGGGATAGGGTGGCTGGGTTATGGACATTGGGGAGGGTATGTGCTATGGTAAGTGCTGTGAAATGTGTAAGCCTGATGATTCATAGCCCTGAGGCAAATAATACAGTATATGTTAATAAAAAAAAAATAAATAAAAGATGAAGGAGGAAAAAAAAAAATTTGGAGGATCTTTCCAAATCTGGAATTCTGGGTCTAGGATGTTTGAGTCAAACAAAAGAAATCAAAATAATTTGATTATTGTAATATATTTATTAATCTATTAATCCATATAGAGAAAACAGAGTTAATTCATATAAGGAGAATATCTTCAAAATGTTATGCTTGCCCTACTTTGGGGAAGAAAATGTTTCTAACTCTCTAAAATTATGTACCGATAAACTTCAAAAAATTAATTTGTTCCTCTTTTTGTTATAAATTGGCTATTAGGATGCTGTTACCTAGTAAGCTGAAATAGATACACATATATGCACAAAGTTAATTTAGGTTCATAGCAGAAAATTATCAGTTCCATAACCTGCCTTCTGGGATAAGCACATTATTTCATTAATGAATCAATAACAAAAAGCTTAATCGAATCCATTTGCACATTAAGACTGTTTGCTTACATTTTAAAATGGATAAAAATGTAATTTTAGAACCACATCAATATCAATACCTGATACCTTGTTATTTTACTTGCATTTTTATGCAACTCCTTTTTCTTTTCCATTTAAAAATATCTTTAAAAATTTACAGGTAGGCTGCAACCTCTTATGAGACTAATTTATATAGGATTTTATTAAGATTTGTTCCAAAAAAATGGATCTTTGACCTCTTATGACTTTCAACATATTACTACATAGGTCTGTGATTATTTTTTTTCAATAAGTATAATTAAATCAACCCAGTTATGTGAATTAGACTATACACTGACAGAGAGTGTTAGTAATAGGAAATTAAAGCCAAGTGTGTGCCTTTAAATACAGTATAGGCAGGTTACAAACACTGTCCTCCAAATGAGCAACACAAAAGCTCAGAACACTGTCCCCAGGCAGACTGCAGGTGAAAGTTTCTCTTCCTAAATTTAAGGCATGCATCCATCCTTGCCATGCAAGCTGTTTAGTGACTATTACCTGTCATGTACAATCCTAAATGATCGAGATACACAAAAGAATGAGTTTGAACCCTCAGTATCCTTATAGTAGAAAAATGTAAATAATGATGCAACAGAACGCGTTTAAGGTGCTTTGATGGAAGCATACCAGAAGGTGGGGGTGGGACACAAAGAAGAGTATCTCATTCTAGCTGGAGGGAAGACACTGTCACAAAAAGATCAACTGAAGGGAAACAGTACTGTCAGTCTTCCAAAATGGGTCAGAACCCTCTAAAGAAGGCAGAGAAACAAGGGCAAATTTAGTTTCCAACACCTGGCATATAATCAACCTAGTTCCTGTCCATGTTTTACAACGTGTCCTCAGAGCTACCTTTAACCATGGACTGAAGGAGGGGGTAGTAAACATGCAAATTCCTTGTACCACACTCTCTCATCTCTGCCTTACAATGTCCAGTAGGAGGGTTCTAGACATATCCTTTAACAAGCTCTCATGGTAATATTTTCTCTAGGTTCACAGTGTACCTGCTTTTATCCCTCTCTGGTTTTTTTCTCTATTTCTTTGTTTCTCTCTCCTTTGTCTCCTGCTGTCTCTCTCTCCCTCTCTTTCTGAGTTATCTAAGGGACAGAAACATTCAAAAAGCTAAAAACAAAACAAAAAAACCCCTCATTTTCTTGTATCACCCAGATTTAACTTAATTCTCATATAACATTTGCATAGTTAAGAACAATGAAATATAAAATTCTATAGCTGGCGTTCCCCTTTATCACGTTAGAATCTGAAAACCACTGCCTGGGACAGAACGTATCTTGAACGACAGTGGGCAGGAGTATGTTTTCTCTAATAGGCCGTGAGCAAGAGTGACTCGCCACTGCTCTGGCACTAAGTGAAGGACTGCTTCCTCTCGCTGCCAGGTGGTAGGAAGAAAGGCCGGGAAAGGAAGAATGAAAGCCCCCACTGGCAAACACGTCATGACTTGCCTGAAGGCCCCATAATAACCCTGACTGGAATAGAACTAGATGGCCACATTAGAGTTTCTCAAAACTTCACATCCAAATGTCATGTGGAGATTTTTCTCTTTTTTAAAAGTACATATTATGGGGCCTGCCTCCTCATTTCCTGAATCAGAATTTCACTTGTCCCAATACTTAAATCCGTAATTTGCACAGAACCAACAAAGTTCTGTATTTAAAAGGATTCAAGCTTCACCAGATTTTTTACCACAGAATCTCCACTTTTGCATTCTTTCTTTCGGTGAAAACGTGTTTGCTAGCTCAACTGTGTCAACAAGTAGTATCTCTAAGGACTTGTGAGACTGCATCTGAGCTCTCTGGGTACAGGGCTGCTTCCCTGCCTAGGCACTCTGCAGATACCGCGCTTCCATATGCCGGCATCCAAGTTGTAGGGGAGCCTCATTTTGGCTTTGTGGGTAATGTGCCTTATCTACCTGAATGACGAGGTACTTGTTTTTCCTGTATTCTTGAAGTTCAATAGCTTACCTAGGATAAAGTCTGGTGTTAAACATTATTAACCAATTTGTTTCTATAGACTTACAACTTCCTTTTAAACCTCACTTTGTTGTCCTACCACCTAGTCTATTTTACTGATGTGTTCCTATGAAATTGTTACACAACATGAAGCAAAGGTTATTTTCTAAGCTTGGCTAAAGCCTTTTACATACTCTTTAACCTGCAATGTTTGTACAGATGTCATGCTTTTATGCTTTTCAGCTAAATCATGCTTCATGGGTAAAGATACCCTATACTTTTCCAGTGTAGTTGAAGACTTCCTGGACACCCTTCCACTGTACCAAAGTCCCAGTATGTCTTCCCTTCTAAGTTATCATTGGAGCTGTTTTCCCTCCACACCATTCTACAGCCTTTTGAATGGTTAGGGAAGAGGATGGGTGAGCTGAGGTGACAGGCTGTGTTTTTTTTGTAAGACCTGGGCTATGCTCTCATGTCTGAGGTTTAAATACCTTTTACCAGGGTGTGAGAAGTGTATCTCATTACCAGGGTGGAATTCCTTTGAGTATCAGACCTTTCCCCCAGTGCAGTATGTAGCTCTACAGCCTTTGTTTCTATCAGAAGGAGGCAGACTGGGGCGCCTGGGGGGCTCAGTTACTTAAGCGTCTGTCTTCAGTTCAGGTCATGATCCTGGGGTCCTGGGATCAAGCCCCACATCAGGCTCCCTGCTTATCAGAAAGTCTGCTTCTCCCTCTTCCTTGACTGCCATTTCCCCTGCTTGTGCTCTCTCTGTCAAATAAATAAAATCTTAAAAAAAGAAAAAAGAAAAGTGGTCAGGCCCCCTAGGCTCTTAGTCACCCCTCTCCAATCCAGTGAAAGAAAACAAAGAAGCCTTCCTTCCTGACTGGGTAGACTGCAATGAGAATTATTAAGATTTCTGTGGATTCCCCCCACCTCCCCACACGGGCTAGGAATAAAGGTTGTGAGATTGAGCCCCATGTTGCTCTGTGAGGAGTCTATTTGAGACTCTCCCTTCCTCCCTCTGCCCCTCCCCCTACTCATGTTCTCTCTCTCAAAAATAAATAAATAAAATCTTAAACATTAGCTTTGTTCAAACACAGGACTGATTTTTAAAGTTAAAGTTAAAAAGACCAGGAGGCCAGTGCTGTCTCTGCCTTAAGTAGCTGAGTCACCTTGATCTAAGTCCCTTCTCTCTTCCTTATTTCCAAGCCCTTAAGGGTTAGAAATATTACTCAGCCCTATCATTATAGATATTTATCTCATCAAGCAAGGATAATACTACCACGACCCTTGTTCCTTGTCTTCATACTTTTGAGAGGGTAAATTATTTATGTAACTCATTACTTGAACAAAAACATGCAATTCACATACAGCATATTATGATGGTACATCTTACCCTTTTGCATAATTTTTCAAGACATACTGCATAACTTTTGCATTTGCATTTTCATGTAACAGAAATAACACACACAAACACACAGAGTGCTTATGTGTGTCAGGTCCTGCTCTAAGTGCTTAACATATATTAACTCATTTAATCCTCATAATCTCTCTGGAGATATATACTATTATCACATCATTTCTCAAAAAAGAAAACTAAACTATAAAAAGAATTAAGTAATTTCCCTGAAAGGACACAACTAGCTAGTAACATGGCTTGGGTATGAATATAGGTGGGTTGGTTTGACAATCTACCCCACTATTAACTATTGTCTCATAGCAAGTTTATTTTGCCAACATATACGTGCCTATGAACTCAAGAATTATATACATTCGGGCCCACATCATACAAGATATGTTCTGTCCCAGGCGGTGGTTTTCAGACTCTAATGTGATAAAGGGAACTCCAGCTATAGGATTTTATATTTCATTGTTCTTAACTATGCAAATGGTATATAAGAATTAAGTTAAATCTGGGTGATACAAGAAAATGAGTCTTTTTTTTTTTTTTTTAGGTTTTTGAATGTGTCTGTCCCTTAGATAACTCAGAAAGAAAGAGAGGGAGAGAGAGACAGCAGGAGAAAAGGAGAGAGAAACAAAGAAATAGAGAAAAAAAACAGAGGGATAAAGGCAGGAACACTGAACCTCAAGAAAATGAATGTATATATATGCATATATATATACATATATAATGTTGAGATACATGCACGTTAGCAAAACTCGCTTGGTACTTGCATTTATGGGGGGGTAGGTCAAGCACTTCTAAATACTTCTATAAATGACCTCACTTAAATATTCACACTCTATGCAGTAGATATTTTAATTTCTTCTTTTTACAAAAGAAACTAAAGGCTCATCTAAATACCTGAAATTCTACAATTGAAATGATTTTTTCAAAGGAGTAAAGTTAGCAATTTTCAACTCTAAGAAAAAAATAATTATGAAATTCATGTTTGAATATTCAAGCCTGTAACAAATACTTCAAATTTGCCCTCCATGAAATGAAACCCAACATCCAAAATACTTTACCAGTGAATTATTTACAATATAACCTTTGTAAAGAGAATGTTTTTCTCAGACTGTTCTTTTCCGCACCTGCATATCTAGTTCTTGGCATCTATGCCTCAGTTCTTCTTTTTCTGCTAGTGCTTCTTGAAGTTCTTCCAAGGCCCTTTTAAGCTGAAACACAAAATGTCCTGATTCTTAATAAGACATGTTTTGACACAAAATGAAAAATATATGTATATACACTATATTAAACATGGTTATTAAAATGTATTAACAAGCTTACTCTCTTTGGGTCTCTATTTGAAACTTTCTAGGGTTACCAAGTCAATTACACAATATAGGAAAAGCACTGAGCACAGTGTCTCTGGCACATAGTGGACACTCAATAATTGACTACTCAGGGTAGGCAGGAAGATTTTAAGGTAGTGACCTTATGCAAATGGATAGTTGTGTGAAATAGTTGTTTGGGTAATGGGAGAAGGTGTTGATTAATACAGAACAATAACAAAGGGCCTTGTGGATGGAAATCATACATTTATATGACCCCAATTCAAATAAGTGGCTGTGCTTTTCAGTAACAGTGCTCAACTGCATGGATGTAGCAGTAAATAAGGCATTCATTGTAGTTTTGATTTGCAGCTCCCTGATGATCAGTGAGGGCCATCTGTATGTCTTCTTTGGATAATGTCTATGCATGTCTTCTGGTCATTTTTTAATTGGATTATTTGTTCTTTGAATTTTATAAGTTAACTATATAGAATAAACTGGTGGTTACCAGAAGGGAAATGGGTTTGGGGATGGATGAAGTAGGCGATGGGGATTAAGGAGGGCACTTGTCATGATGAGCACCAGGTGATGTATGAATTGCTGAATCATTATACTGCACACCTGAGACCAACATTACACAGTACGTTAACCAACTGGAAGTTAAATAAAAACTTTTAAAAAATTTACCTATTAATAAATAAGTCTCAATGTTGTTTTCTGTAAATAATATTCACACAATCTCATTAATGTTTAAGGCTACAGTACTATAGAAATAAAATTTTATGTAAATATGAAAAAAAAATTTTTGTTTCGCTGTGCATTTTTAAAAATTGAAATATCACTAACATACAGTATCATATTAGTTTCAAGTGTACAATATAATGATTCAATAACAACAATGAAACGATGGTCAGATGCCATGAAGTAGGTGCCAATGCTTTAACTATGTTGTGTGCTCTCAGGCCCAAGGGCCTCTTCCACCCTTGTCAGAGGAAGTGCTAACCTTCTTCCCTTTCACAGAACACTCCTTATGAAGTATTTAAACAACAGCATATTAGAGGATGTTGTTTTAATTTCATTACAAAAAATTTAGAAAAAACAGTATGTTTAAATTTAAAAAAAAATTTTCATAGAAAAAAAAAATTTCAAAAAAAAATTTTGAAATATTTCATGAGATAGTGACTGGTGATACTTATGAAAAACAGATGTTCAAAAATATAACCGAAAAAGTACTAGATGGTTTTACCTATCCTTGGACCCTTTCTCCTACAACCCAGGTTGGGTTACATGTCAGAGGAGAGTGCCTTTCTCCCCATGTGAAACAGTCACGTCATAGAACCAGGGAAAAGAGCCCTGAGCCCAGGGTCTTGGAGCTGTTTCTTCAGCAAGACAAAAACTATATTAACTTATTAGATAAATCAGAAATTAGCAGAATTTTTACATTGTCTACTATTAACAGTGTAACCATCTAAAATGAGCCACATATGTATTTTAAGTTTCAGAAGAAAAGTTCAAATCACTCAACTCTTTGAACATGAGCATAAAAATTCTGGAGACAAACACTACTTGCATTCACGAAAGAATGCATAATAATATTTAGCTGAGATATTACAGAATCAACAACCTAAGTTTTATGGAGAAAAATATTCTTGTATATATTCTCCAATGAAAGCTATGTGATACTAATTGGCCAAGGAACTGTATGACTGTTTTCAACATTTTCCCCAATTACTGAGATACTCACCTGTTGCTCTAATTCTCCAACAGCATCATTTGTAGGAGAGCTCAATATTTCTTTACTCATCAACTAGGAAATTAAGATAGTAAACTTAAGTACAACAAAGAAATGTTATAAAGTAAAAATAGGTTTACTTGAAAGGAGAGTAAAATGCTTTATATTTAGTTTTCCTTTGTCATAATTTGATGATCCTTAGAATTTTATTTATATAAAAATTTTAATAGAGGCTTAAGCTAAATAACACAATGCTCAACCATTTTATCAATGAGGACATCAGAAGTAAAGTGTACTTGAAATACAGTGATATATCTAAAATACCTGTATACTGAAAAATTAGAAACAAGTTCTAAAAGATGAACTACTAAATAAAACTGATTAAAAAATAATAAAGATTCTTCCATAAAATAACACTTTTAAAATACTACCTTTAAATGAGTGATATGGTAAAATTCTTAATTTGAGAAGTCATTTTATAAGTAGGAATTACAATTATATTAAAAAAAGGATCCTATAAAAAATAACTTTTTTGCATCTGAAAGGCAGATTTTGTTGCGATGCTTTAAGTGCAAGCCAACAATGTAAACTCAGAGTGCACAAACTGCTCACTTCCTGTGAGAGGTCTCCCTCCAAAGCATGCCCCTGTTAAACTATGTTTGCCCTCACTAATCCCTCGGGTTTCCTCTGCATTCCATGTCATCTCTGCCCTTCAGGGGGATGTTAACAATCAGTATGTACCATATGAATTCTGAAACCTTCTGGATGACTTTATACAACTAGACAGGCTTGAACCCAGGCTACCTGACTCCCAAACCTATCACCCACCATATTTGCCCACAGCACTAACATTCTGAAAATGACCATGAGATATATTTACACACATGCTTTAACATTTTGGAAAAAAGAAGAAATAAAAATTCTTTTCTGGTCAGAGATTGTCTATCCTGCTTAGGTGAAGTTATCTAAGGGAATCTGACAATATTATCTTTTAAAATACAGAAGTACTAAAATTGGGCTTGAAGTCTTTTTAAGATATTTTGGGTAAAGAAAAGAAGGGAAGACACACTAGCTTAAGGTAAGTAAACCTGCTGCAAAGGGTAAATTAACACAAATAGAAAAATATACATCCATAAGATTTATGTGAAAATTTTGTATCATTTGGTTAAAGATTTTCATATATATGTGAACATAATAAAAACTTACCTCTTGAATAGCAGTCATGACCACATGTTGAACAGATTCTTCCAGTGTCATTATATTTTGAATATGTTCTGTGATTCAAAAAAAAAAAAAAAAGAACAATCTAATAAAAATCTACCTTTTACCCATGGAAATTTAGTCATTCAATTAACAACATAAAAGTTCATTTACCATACGTACTTCTTTATGCAAGAAATTTACCACAAGAAATATGTCTGTTAAAATCAGATAAGCAGAACTGAAAATATTCATATTTTTAAATATTTTATTTTTCCTAAAGAAGAAATCTCTACTTTTCTTATAAGGAAAAGAGAAGAAATTATAATCTTAAAACATTTATGACAATTTCCTCCCTGTTGTTAGAAATTTAGTATTATAGGATGAATCCATACATATTAAATGAATTCCTAAATCTTCAGCCTAGAAAGTTACACTTTATCACCTACTTAGTTCATTTCAGGAAGGCTTTTAAAGAAGGGACTTATATAGTCTCCTGTAAACATGTGCTCAACATTCATCAAGTCTCATCACAAGAAGATATCTATGCCTTACCACAAATACACAAGCAGTAAGTTGATTCTGTCCCAATAAGAAATAAAGAACCAGAAGAAAAAGTGTTTCATATTTTTGGATATTTCATATATTTGCATAATCCACTTCAACTATATGTTCTCCAGCTAAAACAATTTCCAAAAATTTCCAAATTTCAAAAAAAAAACAAAAACAAAAAACTCACTATTTTCAAATACTTTTATTGTTTTAATGATTCTTCTGGAAAACTTCTGAAAGTTCTCTATATCTTCCTTTTATTTATAAAGCCAAGGACTGGACAAAGATTCTGACAGATTCTGGTATGCACCTGACCACTAAGTAGGGAGAGATTGGGAAAGGGGAAGAATTAAGTAGAGAAAGCACAAGTGATGCAATGGTTTCCTTTAACTGGATTTTCTGGATAATGGAGTGTTTCAAGTCTGCTGAAACCTTCAAAAAAATTATCTTTTTTCCCCACCAAGATAAACAGGGTACTATTAACCAACAAGTTCATTCTTTTAAGACTGAGATTGCTGCTATATGTTGGAATCATTTTGAACTCAATTCTCACTACAACATATAAAGGTGTGTAAGCTGTTTTACATTTTGTATGTGTTTTTAAGTTTTAATTAATTTGGTCCATTTTTTTCATTATTTATTCACTCCTACAAGTTGAGAGCCCACATAACTCCAGAAATAAATCGTTAGAAAACACTGATGTTTTTAATAATGACAATGAAACTATTTTATATGTACTACTTGCTAAATTTTTATTTATGCATGTGAAAATTTAATTTCCTTTTAAAATTCTGAGGACAAAATTACTAAGTAATGCTTGGAACTAAGTAATGAAAATAATACTAAAACTCGTGGAAGGTAACAAAATCATAACTTAGGGGAAAATTACAGCTTAAAATGTCAATTATAATTTAAAATAGGAAGAACTAATTAATTCACAATAGATGAAATAAGATAAAGGATAAGAATAGATATTAAATAGTACAAACAGTGTCAAAGCCAAAAGTTGGTTCTTTGAAAAAGACTATTAAAACTGACAAACAGGGCGCCTGGGTGGCTCAGTGGGTTAAAGCCTCTGCCTTCGGCTCAGGTCATGGTCTCAGGGTCCTGGGATCGAGCCCTGCATCAGGCTCTGCTCAGCGGGGAGCCTGCTTCCCCTCTCTCTCTGCCTGCCTCTCTGCATGTGTGATCTTTCTGTCAAATAAATAAATAAATAAAATCTTTAAAAAAATAAAAACTGACAAACATGGAAAAGGGAAGATGTGAGGACCGCTGGAGGGACTGTCAAAGGATACAACAAAATAACAAGATGTAAAATATAACATCATATACATAAAATGTGGAGAAAGAAGTCTATTTAGTGCTTTCAGAACTCGAGCAACCATCAACTTAATACAAATCGCTATAGAGGATGTTATATATTAACTCAATGGTAACCAAAGATCTATAATAGATACACAAGAAATAAAGAGAAAAGAATCCAACCATAACCCTAAGGAAAACCTCAAACCACACGGGAACAGAGCAAGAGAAGAAGGGTGAGGTAATGGATAAAAAAAAAAACAAGACCCATCTATATGCTACACCTGTATGAACCTACAAGAGACTCACTTCAGACCCACAGACATAAATAAGAGTAAAAGTGAAGGGATGGAAAAAGATATTCCATGAAAATAGAAAAAAGAAAAAAAGCCAGGATAGCAATACTTTTATCAGACAAAACAGACTTTAAAACAAAGACTGTAGCAAGAGACAAAGAAGGGCACTGCATAATAATAAAGGGGTCTTTCCAACAAGAGGATGTAACAATTGTAAATATGCACTCAAACAGGAGCTACCTACATATATAAAGAAAATATTAACAGCCATAAAGGTAGAAATTGATGGTAATTCAGTAATAGTAGAGGACTTAACAACACACTTACATCATTGGATAGAACATCTAGACAGAAAATCAACAATTTTGAATTCTGAATGACAATTTTTGATATACTCAAAACAGCAGAATACACATTCTTTTCAAGTGTACTTGGAATAATCTACAGGATAGATCACATTTTAGGACACAAAACAAGCCTCAATAAATTTAAGATGATGGGAATCGTATCAAGCATCTTTTCCAACTACAACAATTTGAAATTAGAAATCAAATACAAAAAAAAAAAGGAAAAGAACACACATACAAGGAGGCTAAACAATATGCTACTCAACTATTAATTGGTTAACAAAGAAATCAGAGGAAATAAAAAAAAAAAATGCACGGAGACACAGCGGTAATGAAAATACAACCGTCCAAAATCTTTGGAATGCAGCAAAAGCAGTTCTAAGAAGGAAGTTTATAGTGAACCAGGCCTAACTTAAGAAACAAGAGAAATCTCAAGCAATGCAAACATATACCTAAAGAAACTAGGAAAGGAAGAACAAAACAAAGGCAAAAGTTAGTTGAAGAAAGGAAATAAAGATTAGAGTGAAAATAAATGAGAGACTAAAAAACCATAGAAAAGATCAATGAAACCATGAGCTGATTACTTAAAAACATAAAATTGATAAGCCTTTAACCAGTTTCATCAAGAAAAACAGAGTCATGTCAAATAAATAAAATCAGAAATGAAGGAGAAATAGTAACTGACAACCACAGAAATACAAAGAATTACAAGAGAATATTTTGAAAAATTATATGCCAACATTTTGGACAACCTGTAAGAAATGGATAAATTCCTAGAAACATACAGTTTTTCAAAATGGGATCAGGAAGAAATAAAAAAAATTTAAACAGACCTATTACAAGTAATGAAACTGAATCAGTAATAAAAAAGAACTCCCAATAAACAAACATCCAAAACCAGCTGGCTTCACAGGTAAATTCTACCAAACATTTACAGAATAGTTAATACTTATTCTTATCAAACCATTCCAAAGAAATAGAAGGAGGAAAACTTTCAAATTCATTCTATGAGGCCAGCATGACATTGATATCAAAACCAGACAGAGACACTACAAAAAAAGAAAATTAGAGGTCAATATCTCTGATGAGCATAGATGCAAAAATGCTCAACAAAATATTAGCATGGTTTGCTATATTTCAATATAGCAATTATTTCAATAACACATTAAAAGGAACATTCACCATGATCAAGTGAGCTTTATTCCAGGGACCCAGAGGTGGTTCAGTATTCATAAATCAATGTGATACATCATATCAACAAGAGAAAGGATAAAAACCATGTGATCATCTCAATAAATGCAGAAAATCTTTTGACAAAGTACAATATTCATTCATGATAAAAATCCTCAACAAAGTAGGTTTAGAGAAAACATATCTCAACATAATAAACGACATAGGCAGTAACATCATGCTTAATGGTAAAAAACAAAGTTTTCCTCAAGAACAATATCAAGATAAGGATTCTCACTACTTTTATTCGACATAGTATTGGAAGTCCTCATTGCAACAAGCATTGGAAGTCCTCATTGCAACAAGCAGATGAGAAAGGAAATAAAGGGCACCTAAAGTGGTAAAGAAGTTAAGCTGTTACTATTTGCAGATGACATGCTACTATATATAGAAAACACGATTCCACAAAAAAAAAACTATCAGAATAAATGAATTCAGTAAAGTTGCAGGATACAAAATTAATATATAGAAGTCTGTTGTGTTTCTATATACTAATAATGAAGTAGCAGGAACAGATATTAAGAAAACAATCCCACTTACAAGTGCACCAAAATAAAATACCTAGGAATAAATTTAACCAAGGAAATGAAAGATCTATACTCTGAAATCTTTTAAGAAGTTGATGAAACAAATTGAAGATGAAACAAATAGATATACCATGCTCACAGACTGAAAGAATAATGGTAAAATGTCCATAATACCTAAAGTCATCTACAGATTCATTGCAATCACTACCAAAATATCAATAGCATTTTTTTTACAGAAGTAGAACGAATAACTGTAAAACTCTATGGAACCACAGGAAACCTTGAATATCCAAAGCAATCTTGAGAAAGAAAGGCTGGAGGTATCAGAATCCCAGATTTCAAGATATACTACAAAGATGTAGTAGTAATCAAAATAGTCTGGTACTGGCTTAACAACAGGTATATAGATCAATGTGAAAGGATACAGAGCCTAGAAATAAACCCACACCTATATGGTCAATTAATTTATGACAAAGGAGGCAATAATATGCAATGGAGGGGCACCTGCGTAGCTCAGTGGGTTAAAGCCTCTGCCTTCGGCTCAGGTCATGATCTTAGGATCCTGGGATGGAGCCCTGCATTGGGCTCTCTGCTCAGCAGGGAGCCGGCTTCCCCCTCTCTCTGCCTGCTTCTCTGCCTACCTGTGATCTCTCTCTGTCAAATAAATAAATAAAATCCTTAAAAAAAAAAAAAAGAATATACAATGGAGTAAAGACAGTTTCTTCAATAAATGGTGCTTGGAAAACTAGACAGCTACATACAAAACAATGAAAGTGGACCCCTTTCTTACACCATATACAAAAATAAACTAAAAATGGATTGAAGACATAAAGGTGAGACCTAAAAATCATAAAATTCCTAACAGAAAACATAGGCAGTAATCTCTTGGACATCAGCCTTAGCAACATATTTATGGATATGTCTCCTCAGCAAAGGGAAACATAAGCAAAAATAAACCACTGGGACTATACAAAAATAAAAGCATTTTCATAGCAAAGGAAACCAGCAACAAAATGAAAAGGCAACCTGCTAAACAGGAGAAGATATTTGCAAGTGATGTATCCAATAAAGGGTTAATATACAAAATATACAAAAAACTACTATGACTCAACACCAAAAGTACAGGAGACTCAACACCAAAAGTACAGGGGCGCCTGGGTGGCTCAGTGGGTTAAAGCCTCTGCCTTCAGCTCAGGTCATGATCTCAGGGTTCTGGCATCGAGCCCCGCATCAGGCTCTCTGCTCAGCAGGGAGCCTGCTTCCCTCTCTCTCTCTGCCTGCCTCTCTGCCTACTTGTGATCTCTCTCCTCTCTGTCAAATAAATAAATAAAATCTTTTTAAAAAAATTTAAAAATTTAAAAAAATAAAGGTGATGTACTAGACCAGGTTTGGACAAATCATACAAAAAACATCAGCATCAAAAATCTCACCACCCAGCCTGATGTAAGCCCTGAGGGAAGTAAATCTTGGTCTGTTCAGTTCGACACTTCACTACATGCAAACAAAAATGATCTTTTGTACTCAATGAGGATATGGATCATGCTGTTTGTATCTACCAATATAATATACCAATTCCATTTATGTCATCAGACTGCTTAACTGGAGGATACACTAGATAGGTATTCTTCTGAAAAGACCAGAGTATCACTTGAAGAAGCTTGGATTCTAATTTAGTATCTGCCTATTTATTTATAAAAATCTAAATCAACCTAAGTTTCCATCTTACATGTGAAACAGAAAAATGTATCAGATAAGTAAGTACAATTTTTACTGAATATCCACTAAGTCCTAAGCACTGAATATACAAATTAAATTAATTAAACTAAAATACATTTAATTTAGTCACTGATTATAAATCTCAGAATCCATGTACAAATAGAATACTCAAGATTTGTAGCTTTTTAACAGCAGAACTGGCCTAGACTTAAGATCTCCTGGGTTACATTTCCAGGTACTCTGTGACAAGATGTAATATTAAATTTTTATGCTACTTTAACAATGTAGGTTGTTCCTAGAAAGTAAACTTCCTCAATTTAACTTTGAATTGATTGAAATTCACTTACCTTGCTTCTTTTCACAATTGACTGCACAACCTAAAATAAGCTGGAGCAATCTTCCAAGCTCCACAGAATCTGAGCATTCAGTTATTTGGTTTAAATCGGGGATAAGTTCTTCAGAAATCTGCTGCCCCAAAAACTGCAGTATTGAGACAATAAATTAGATCACTAATTTCTGTAGATTACAAAGAATTTATTACATATAATTATTACAAGGGAAACAAAAATAGGATCATGAAATGGTTCAGATAAATTAACAAACTGATAAATCCATAATTATTGATTAAACCAGTTGGCAAAGTTCAAGCAGCATCCCAAAATTTTGAGTAATCAACCAACAGCAATTAAAATGGTTTTACATCAAATTTCCTTTGATCCCACTGTCAGAGGGATTAAGAAACCCCTAGACTGATCTTTTATGATAAAACTTATGCCTTTCCAAAAAAAAAAAAAAATTTCTGTTAAAGCTGAAAAATAAGCATATTTTGATGCATGCCTGATTAATAGAAAACCATAATATAAACCATCACACTTGCAAATGAACAACAAATCTAACAAATCTAAAGGATTAATCTTTCCTGGACTTATCTTTCTTTTTTTTAGGTCATTAAAAAGTTTTCCTAGCATTAAAAAAGCTCTAAAATGAGTTTGAGGCTTAAATAGATTGAAAAATTTCAGTCTTAAAATTACTGTAAAAATTACAAGTATAGATATGTGACAACTTTAAAAAACAGAAACCAGGTCTTCTAACGGCAAAACCAAACCAAAAGTTTTCAGACATAAGTAATAAGCTTTCTTATTTAAATAATCCTACTAGAGAACTTGTTATGGTACTGAATAAGAAAAAAAACCTACTTGAATAATGAACTATCTAAAGTGACTTTAAGGGGCGCCTGGATGGCTCAGTGGGTTAAAGCTTCTGCCTTTGGCTAAGGTGTTGATCTCAGGGTCTTGGGATCGAGCCCCACATCGGGCTCTCTGCTCAGCAGGGAGCCTGCTTCCCTCTCTCTCTGCCTGCCTCTCTGCCTACTTGCGATCTCTGTCTGTCAAATAAATAAATAAAATCTTTAAAAAAAATAAATTGACTTTAATACTACTTTCATTTTGCTTTTTTCCTAATTTACTTGCACAAAAGCATAATCTCACAGTATACCTTTGCTGCTGTTTGCACTGAGAAGAAATGTCAAAATAATACTTAACGTAGGAAATACTTCAATTTAATCATAAAGTCTACTTTATAGCACTGCATAAAATCAAATCATTTAGAGATGAAGGTAATTCTCTTGGAGAAAATAACAAATTTCAAGAGTATCAATAAAAAAGCGACATTATTTTACAAATATATTACGTGTAAGCCTTTTCATGTTCACAAAATTTGAGCATTCTGAAAATAGCAAAAAACCAATATAATCTAATTATGAATTACATTTTAGTAAGATGTTATAAACAAAAATCCAGGTTAATTTTTTGGTGTCAATATATCATATAGCATTTTGTATTTAAGCAAAGTCAGATGTTTTTCATACCTCACTGTAATAACTCATAATTCCTTGAAGTACCTTCTTTAAATTACTAGCCTAATGAGGAAAAAAAGATAAGAATTTAATAAATTATTTCAAATTAGTAATGAAAGAAAACAAGCTAAGGTGAAAGACAAAAACTCTGGCCTCATAAAAATGACAACAAAAAAACATGTATTAGAGTTTTATAAATACAAGTATATGATATTTTTTAAACATGAAAGCTTTAATCAAAGTTTGATTAAAAGTGTCTTCATACTTCCGTAGGTTAACCAGAGTGGTTCTATTTAAAGTGACTGCAGTGAAGTACCAACTTTAAAGATTTAGTTATGAGCGTGTCCATCTCCAGTCAGGAGTGAGTAACAGGGTTTCTACTTATTCTCTTGACACAAACAACAGACAACAAGACCAAATGCAAAGAATGTTTTCCAAGCTTTAGCCACTGGACAGTATGGAACTCTAATTTCTGAGAGAAGAAAAATAAAAAAGATGAGTCCAACTCCCAAGATTTCTCTCTGGAAGCAATTTTCATTCCATGAAATAAAGTGGTAGAAACTAAACAAAGCCTGATGTTCTCACTGAGTTGAGGAGATAGGCATCAGAAGTTCAGGAAGGTCAAGGGAGCTAGAATTTGCAGGGCAGACAAATAAAGAAGTGTGTACGATGGAGAGAAAATGCTCCAGAAAACTGCATGGTAGTTTGTCACTTTCAGTTGAATACTGATTCGCATGTCCATGGGTGAAACTCACTGAGATTAAACAAAAATAATTTCACTTTTTTTTCCATTTTTTTTCCCCAGTCAAGAATAACTTTCAAGGAAAAAACAATCCAAGGAACTTAAAGTTGAACAATTTCCAGGGCTTACGCAGGGCCACAAATTGTTGAAATTCCCACCAGCCAGAGTGAAAAGACTATCTGCATTGACAAGCTCTCACTAAAGACCCTGAAAAGGTCACACCTTAGTAATGGGTCTAACCTAGCCCTAGAGGAAAAATACCTCCAGATCTATCTCCTAACCCTCAAAGCTTTGGAAGGATCAAACTGATTCACCAAGTATCTTAACTGCCTGCAAGAACAAAGTCCAACACTCTTTAAGGAAAACACAAAATCCAGCATTCAACAATGAAATTCATACTGTCTAGCACCCAATAAAAAACTACTACATATGTGAAGAAACAGGAAAATATGGATCATAAGGAGAAAACTCAGTCAATAGAAATATGCCAAGAAATGAGAGATGAAAGAAAAGGAGACAATAATGTTAAAACTGTTAGCTTCAAAATGTTCACAGATTTAAATGAAAACAGGAATATAAGAACAGAAATGGAAGATTCTTTTTTTTTTTTCTTAAAGAAAAAAATAGCGATGGTCTCTAGATAAAAAAAAAGGAAGACTCAACTGTTAGGGGTCTACACGAAAGACCTAATACAAAGACAGATTAAAAGAATTTAAAAAAAAGATACACTAAAGCAAAGAATGATCATAACATTTAATTTTAATTATTAATTGAATATCAGACAAATTAGACTTCAAAACAAAGATTGCTGGGGATAACAAAAGGCCTTTCATAATGATAGAGTCATTCATTAAGAAGACATTTAGGGGCGCCTGGGTGGCTCAGTGGGTTAAAGCCTCTGCCTTCAGCTCAGGTCATGATCTCAGAGTCCTGGGATCGAGCCCCGCATCGGGATCTCTGCTCGGCGGGGAGCCTGCTTCCCCCTCTCTCTCTGCCTTCCTCTCTGCCTACTTGTGATCTCTCTCCTCTCTGTCAAATAAATAAATAAAATCTTTAAAAAAAAAAAAAAAAGAAGACATTTAAAAATTAATGTGTATAAACTTAACAATAGAGATTCAAATTATATGATTTAAAATTTAAAAGAACTGAAAGGAGAAATCAACAAATCTACAATCATTGTTAGAGATTTAAAGACTCCTCTTCCATAACTGATAGAATAATCATGCAGAAAAATCAATAATGATATAAAAGATGCAATAGTACTATCAATACAGTTAACATAATCCATCTGTGGAATACATGTTGTTTTCAGGTGCACACAGAACAGTCACCCAGACGGACCATGTTAGGTCATAAAATGAGTCTCAGTAAATGTAAAAGAATTTCTCAATACAGAGTTATGTTCCCAAACAAAAACTGAATTAAATTAGAAATACATAAATACAAGAAAAGTACCTTAAAAATCATCAAATATTTACAATTTGGAATACCTACTTCTAATCTACCTGTGGGTCAAAAGAAACCACATGGGAAATGAATATTTTGAACTGAATGAAAACAAGAACACAGTATGTCAAAATGTGTGGGACGTGTAAGGAAATGTTTAATATTAGGAAAATACAAGACCTAAAACTTATGATTTAATTTCCCACTTTAAGACACAAGAAAAAGAAAGAGAATATATAAGTAGTGGAAAGTAAATAATACAGAGAGGAAAGCTATGAAATAGAAAACTAAAGCTAGTTCTTAAAAAGAAACAAACTTGAAAAACATCAAGCCAAACTTATCAAGAAAAAGACAAGACAAAATTGCCAACATCAGTAGAGAAAGAGGATACATCACTAAAGATCACAGTCATCAATATATTATTAGCAAAATAGTTAAGAACAACTATATGCCAACAAATTGGATAACCTAAATGAAACACACAAATGCCCTACAAGACACAACAAAACTGACAGAAGAAGAAATGGAAAATCCATCTGGTAGTTTCTTAGAAGGTTAAATACAGACCTACACAATGGGATACAATCACATCCAGGAATTTACCCAAGAAAAATTAGATATATGTCCTTGCAATTGTACCCAAAGTAGGTAAACACAGAAACAATTCCAAGATCCATTAATAGGTGAATGGGTAAACGAATTGTGGTTTATCAATGTAATGAAACACTACTCAGGGGGGGAAAAAAGGAAAGACTCCTAATACACGCAACATGGATAAGTCTCAAAAACATCACACTGAGTGAAAAATGCCAGACACAAAGAGTAACAAATATATAACGTCTTTGATGACATTTATATGGAACTCTAGAAATCTATAGTGACAGAAAGCCGATCAATGGGGCCAAGTGAGGAGTGGGGATTAACTGGGAAGACACATGTAAGTGCATGTTTTGGGTTAATGGAAATGTTTCACATCTAATTACGATGGTAGTTATATAGGAACATACATGTGTCAAAACTCAAACTGTACACAATAAAATGCACCCTTAATTTGTAAAAAAAGATGTATTTGAGCTTAGTGTTAATTTTAAAATCACCATGTGGATTAAGTGCTTCCACTACTTATACCTTTATTCTCCAGTTGTCACCAACATCCTCTTTAATTCGGCTTAACCAAGATTCATTGAACCAAGCTACATCACTGAAACAAAAATACAAATGGAAAACATTAAAATGTTTTTGTTACATAGAAAGTATCAAATCAAATCAATATTATATCAGTATTTTATATCTTAAAGCCTGTCCTTAATAAGAACAGTAAATATTATTTAAATGAACTCACTGAATTCTTAGTGATTCCTAAGGATTTCTTTTGTAATTTCTCATAATAAATTACTGAATTCATTAACATTTTCAACTTAATAAACATTACTAAGTATATCATACTAGATACTCTGGTGGCAGGAAAATGTAAAAGTCCCAATCCTAAAAAAGGGGGGAAAAAAAAAGAAGAAAACTAACACTTTAATGTGTCTACTCTGTATCAAGCACTGTGGTTGGTGTTTTTCCACAGTGCAACATTTCAATATCATAGCAATTAGCAAAGGGTTGATTATGATTATCTTCAATGTTACTCTTCAGGGAATTGAGGATGAGAAAAGCTAAGTGATTTTCCCGAAGTGATACCAGTACATGGCAAAGTCCAAAATAAATCTATTTGATTGTAATTGAGTAGAATGAGTGTAATGAGAGGTTTACAAAGACAAATTTAGTTTTAAACTTGTAAAGTTAAGTCATATTAATATAGAAGGGCAAGACAAAGAATTGCTATATTGATTAGGTTTTAAAGAATAACATTTGGCTATACTGAACTGTGTTAATAGATCATACATATTCTAAACAAATATTTGGATACTTGCTCTAAGTAAGGAATTGAGCAAGATTAATATGAAGATGAGTAATTTACTACATGACTCTTATGGAAATAACTATTAAAGTGGGAAAGAAAAGAGCACAAAAACTACACTCAAAGGAGAATGTGAGAAATGCTGTGAGGGTTAAACAAACACTACAAACTAACAGAATAATAGTACTAGCCGAGGTCTTCAAAGTCTCATCCAAATTTTTACTTTACACATAAGTCAACAAAAGTGAGGGAAGAAACTAAAGGGATTCTTTTCCAATGCTTGAATTTAAAAACGTAAAGCTGGAACTAGAATACAGTTCTTAGTCTTTCAGAAATTATTCTGCCTCAGATGCTGTAATACAGAGGACATCACCTCAGACTGGGGTAACCAAAAATGTCTTTGCTGTTTCTAATTCATCTATGTGGAATGTGTAACCCATTTTCTTTTGAGCCAATTAATGTTAATTATATTCAACCTTTCCCAGATGCTAGGTCTACAATTACCAAAAGAATTTGGCTAGATGTATAAATGTTGTATTTCTAACCAAGTATTTACCTAAAAAGTCTGATCCATTTAGTAATGAGTCAAAATAGTATCAAAGCAAATTCACTTTCTTTTGACATCAGATAAATAAAATAGGTAAGTAAACCAGTTGTTATGGTTACTTTTCTGTATCAACTTGGCTAGGTCATTTTTTGCTCAAACAGGCTTGGATGTAGCTATGAAAGCATTTTTTAGATAAGATTATTATTCAAATTAGTAGTAAATTACCCTCCATAATGTGGGTGGGCCTCATCCAATCAGCTCAAGAAAAATAACCTCCCTCATGAAAGAGTAAACTCTACCAATAGATTGTCTGTGGACTCTAGTTACAACATCAGCTCTTCTATAAATCTCTGGCCTGCAGGCCTGACCTGTGAATTTTGAAATTGAAAGCCTCCACAAACACATGAGCCAATTCCTAAAAACAAACATCTCTCCTCACTGTGTATGTATACACATCCTATTGTACATGCCCACGTTTTATTGATTCTATTCCTCTGGAGAACACTGACTACTAAACCAGTCTTCTAACTGACCCTAAAGATATCTTCATATATAATTCTTTAATAACCTCTAGAAAATGGATCTCAACATAATCTCTTCTAGCTTTCCTTTTATCTTACGTTCCTCCTTGTCTTTCTTCCTACACCAAACCAACTCTAGCCCTGTATCTTAGTCTGCTCAAAATTCTTTAACAAAAGACCACCAAATGGGTGGCTTACACAACCAGAATTTACTTCCCACAGTTCTGGAAGCTGGAAGTTTCCAAGTCTCTCAGGTCTCTTCTCTAGGCTTGTAGGTGGCAGCCATCTCGCAGAGTGATCACATGACCTCTTGGTATGCTCACCGGAGTGAGCTCTCTAATGTCTCTCTTATAAGGATCATAATCCTATCAGATCAGGGCCGCACTCTTATGACTTTATTTAACCTTTATTATTTTTCAGAGGCCCTATCTCCAATATAACTACACTGGGGATTAAAGCTTCAATATATATATTTAGAATGGATACAAACATTCAGTCTAAAATACCCTGAGAAATACTTTCTAACTTCCCCATAAAAATATATCTCCTGCTTTCTTTTCTTATAAACAATTCGTCCAATTAAAACAATTGTAATGGCAGCCAATCTTTCCCAATATTAAACTTGATATGCAACCTCATAACTCTCTGGACACATCCTTTTTCTACTTTTTTGCACTGCCACATCTGCATGTCTTAACTTGACATACATAATTCTTAATTATTGGCCCCAACAATTAGCTCCTTTTCTCATATTTCCCAGAATTTCAGTGAAACTCAAGGGACACCCAACAAGGGGACACAAGACTGAGAAAACAAACTATGGATAAACTGTTCTATAAAAAAACTAAGAATCAGGGTGCCTGGGTGGCTCAGACATTAAGCGTCTGCCTTCGGCTCAGGTCATGATCCCAGGGTCCTGGGATCAAGCCCCGCATCGGGCTCCTTGCTCGGCAGGAAGCCTGCTTCTCCTGCTACCATTCCCTCTGCTTGTGCCCTCTCTTGCTGTGTTTCTCTCTGTCAAATAAAATCTTTAAAAAAAAAAACAAACAACAACAACAAAAAAACTAAGAATCAATATAAAATTATTTTTTAACTCCACTCATGGTGTTTGTCTTCAACAGTTTTACCAACTAAATACCGGCAGTAATTAACACCTACGGATTACTATATACAACATTTGAATATAGTTGAAGTTGTCCTGCTTCAACAGACACCCTGACATTTTTTTTCTTGAATAATCAAAAAGCTTACTTGCTTAACACATCAGATTGTGATCTGTACAGATGCATGTGTATCCGACCTTTTATGTATTAAGACCTCAAAGTAAAAATCTATCAGGAGAGGTTCAAGATACCAGATTTCAATGATTACAGCTGAATGCAAGCACTGGCGTTAGAATCAGGCCAAAGCTATGCAAATCCACGCTTTCAGATAATTACCTCATTCTTTGACTTTAACCTCTGTTTCACATTTATAGACTGAGGAATATCTGAGTACCTCACAGAACAGTAAGAACTATATGAAATAACATATGTATACGGTATATAACAATGTTTTATAGTTTAATAAATACTCAGATGTTGGCTATCATGATTTATCATTTCAAATGCTCAAGTATCTGCTGAATAAATGAATGAACAAATAGGTACACGGTACTTGAGGTCTCTGGGTTTCTATATTCTTGGTCTCACTCTTTTTCCTCTAGCAAAAATGTCTAGTCAAAGGCAAAAGAAACAAGTGGAGAAGTTATCTAGAGTTTAAAGTGGCCAAATTAAGCCTTTCTTTTAGGGGAAGTCACTTGCTATTAATATTTATAGTTCTAGTGGGTTGAATTGTGTCTCCAAAAAGATATGTTCATCTCCTAACCCCTGATACTTGTGAATGTGACCTTATTTGGAAATAGGGTCACGGCAGATGTAATCAAATTAAGATGATTAATTTGATCATTAATTTGATCAAACTAATTAGGACAGGCCCTATTCCAATAAGATTGGTGTCCTTCTAAGAAGAGGAGAGGACATGCAGACAGAGAGGGAAGACAGCCACATGGAGAAGAGACAGAGATTAGAGCTTTGCTGGGACAGGGGCACCAGAAGCTGGAAGAAGGAATGATCCTCCCCTACAGGCTTTGGAGAGAAGATGGCCCTGCCAATACCTTGATTTAGGACTTCTAGCCTCCAGAACTTTGAGAGAACAAATTTTTGTTGTTTTAAGCCACCCACTCTAGGGCACTTTGTTATGGAAACCTTTGGAAATTAAAGCAGTTGTAGTTATAGTTTTTCCTCATGTGTTTTTTAAAGATCCACACATATTTTAAAAAGAGATATACATATATTATGTATTCAGACCAGAGATAATAATTAAGAACTTGTAGAATCCTAACAATAAGTCCGTGACTCCCCATGTCTAAGCTACACAGTTTGGGCATTGATATTCTTTTTCTATAGATTTGCTTTTTGGGAGGAGAAAGTGAGTGAGCGTGGGGGGAGGGGGGCAGAACGAGAGAGGGAGAGAGAATCTTAAACAGAATCCATGCTGAGTGAGGAGGCTAATGTGGGGCTGGATCTCATGGCCCTGAGATCACGACCTGAGCCAAAATCAAGAGTCAGACACTTAACCAACTGTGCTACCCAGATGCCCCAGGGAATTGATTTTTACGATCTTATTCTTTAGCATACTCGCCTCAGGTAAATAATAAAAGAATTATTCATTTAATCTTGCTACTTCCTTAGAAAGCAAAATTTCCCTTATCTTCAGGAACAACTTTGATGTGATTTGATATGAGTCACAGTAGCAATCAATGCAGTACTTAATAGACTGTCACATACACAAAGTGCTTGAAGTGTTCAAAGAAATATGGTAAACTGTGCCCTTTTAGCAGGAATATGAGAGACTGATCCAACTAGGAAAAAATGTATGCTTCTAAGTTTAACTATCCAAATCCAGACTTCTGGAAAGCTACAAAACAAGAAAGGGATTCCAAAAGAAAAATAAATTTTAAATAATCCTTAGATAATAAGGAGGTTTAGACAGCTAAGTACATACAAAAACAGGCAAAACAAAGCAAAAAAGAGATTTCAATCCAATTTTAGGTCAGTCTTATGTTTTATGAAGAAAGAGAGCTTTCTGGTTGGTTGGCTATTATACCATTTTTGCAGAAAAGTATTAGTAGATAGTAAGAGGCCAAAAAAGAAGAGGAAAATCAGAGAGACAGAGGATCAGCAGTGACCGCAGAATTCAACAGATTATGGAAAATGAGTTGGTGATAAAGGATAGAGTTTAACTAAATTTGAATTGGCCCTACTCTAAACATCAAGTACAGTGCTAAAGTATAGGGAGTCAAAGAGCCACTGTATCACATCACCGCAAAAACAGGTCTCTTCCATTGTGTTACAGTATAAAAGCTACCAGAGCCACCACAACACATATAAATAAGAGCTTTGGATGGCACTGCTGAAGTCAATGAACATATACCAGCCTTACAATCCATACCAACCACAATGGAGCTGCATCTACACCAATACCCACAACATACTGCAATGAGAAAAGGCAAGGTGTACATTCTAATGATAAAAAACAATAAGGACTTTTCCCAAATCAATATCCAGAATGCTTCCTTCTGACCAATGAAATCACTTTGAAACTAATCAGGGTATAAATAAAAAAATGTTTAAGAACTATTTTTAAGAAAACAGGGGAGGAAAGTATATTTTATAATGACTACCAAAAAAATGTTAACTTGTTAAGTTTGTCTCTTAACGTGTTAATCTTGAGTTAGCCATAAAATCTGTCTATTTGAATTACATCATGTTGAAGATGCCAAGTAACGAGAATTTTGACATTTTAAGTTGTTTTTCTGAGGGTGAGAAGGAATTTTGGCAAATCCACCTACAGGGTTTTCAATGTCAATCACAACAAACCTTGACAAAATGTTAGCAACAATTAGATACACAATCTCTGGCTATAAAACAAGTAGCAGGGGTAGGATTCTGGTCTCATTGAAGGATTATCATCATAAAAGCAAGTACAAAATCAATATGACTATCAATAAATTGGCTCCATTTGTTCCTACTAGGAGTAGAACTCATGTTGCAGATGTTATAATCATAGTCATAATCATAATCCTTGCACAATGTTTGGCAAAAACTTGGAAATAATGGATTTAGGAGCTTTTGATACTATATAATTTTATACCTAATGGGTCTAACCCAAATAGAATTATTAAGATTCCTCAATATTTGTAACTTCAAATTTCTTTTATACTTCATTTTATTATTGGTAGAGTTATAGAAGTTCTACTTTTAAGTCAAGTATAGATTTTATAATTTAATATTTTCCAAACCCAGTATTTATTTCAGTATTTATATATTTTTTATTATTTTTTATTAACATATAATGTATTATTTGAGTATTTATATTTATATTCAGTATTTATATTTCAGTTATCTCTAAAATAATAATCTCCATGCACTGATACCTTCCAATGACAGTAATATAACTGGAAAAAAAAATTATAAGCAATTATACCATTCATTTAAACTTGTTTCTTTTCCAGTTATTATAACTTGTGTATGTGACCAGAACAAGTTTAAAATTAAAATCTCTTAAATAGATAAGAATCCTATCTGCTCATTTAGTTAAGATGTGTCTCTGTGAAGAAGCAAGGAATAATCAGGTGGTAAACTTTTTGTTTCGCAGATGCTATAGTGCCTTAGTACCATATGGCTGTCAGGACTTCACAGGATACAGTTTCAGTGACTTTCAGAATGTGAGTCTAAGCTTTCTTCCTTGGTATTGGGTTTACAATTCTTTCAAAATCAGTCTAGACCACCACTTACATTTGATGAAGAACTTGTGCCATGGCAACTCCATTAGTCAGCTGTTTGACATCTTGACAAGGTGCAGCAGTATTGAATGTCTGCAGCTAAAATGAGATAGAGCAAATGACTTCACTGCCTCTTTATACTTACAGGGTAGTATTAACCAACCTTCCCAAACATGTATATACATAAATGAACATTACCAATTGTCCTCTTTTGTTTAAATTCAGACTGTGCCTAACAAATGAAACTATATTAATAAGTTTCTATGGCTATGTAACATTTTTATAAAACACTTAACAATTCAGAAAATCATGAATAATCATACCAAAAATAGTTAAATACATTGATGTAATGTATGAAGTATTTCAGAATTTCTGAAAGCTGCACGTAACGCTCTTAAGATAGACAGTACTGTCTTCATTTTTAGAAGAATAACATCAAAAAGAGCTTTAGGAAAACCTATTATTTCAAATTAAAACTTCACTCACATCATCTGGTAGGACAACAAAAGCTAGAAATGTCAAGCCTAAAACTAATTAAGTGACCAGTGAGCTGTGAAATAAGGCAGCTAATAAATTAGCCTGCCATCCAACAATTAGTCTCAGTGCATGAATGGTCCAAGGGCCCACCCATTAATCAAGTTGTTTCTATCTACTTTAGCTTTAGATATTACTCTTTTCAAAACTCTATTTGTTAAACATTCATGTACATACTAAAAAAGAGAAGTGGGGGTGCCTGGGTGGCACAGTCAGTTAGGTGTGTGACTCTTGGTTTTGGCTCAGATTGTGATCTCTGGGTCGTGAGATCAAGCCCTGTATCAGGCTCCACACTCAGCGCAGTATCTGCTTAAGACTCTCTCTCCCTCTCCTTCTGCCCTTCCCCTCCCAAATAAATGAATCTTTAAAAAGAGAGAGAGAGAGACAGAGAGAGAAGTGGAACTGTGGCACCTATTTCTAATAAGCAAATACAAAACAGAAGAATTTTTGAAAAGCAAATTACAACAGAGCTACAATGGTTCACATGCTTCCTAGAAATCTCATCTGAATCCATAATGATCTTAAATACACTACGATTCTCTTTTCCTATACATATTCATCCCCTTCACTATTCAATTATTATTCCTTAGTTTACCACTTAACTATCCTACTCTAATACAATTCTCTTCCCATGATTCACCTTTAGTGATCATTTATTTTGAGATTCTACAAATCTATCTCCATTATCCTAATACAATGTGGAAGGATGACACAGACAAATAAATCTAGACATAGTTACTCTCAAAGTATGCACACAAAGATAGTTTACTGAGCTCCTACTCTATGTGGGCACTGTAATATATGATGGGGTTACAAAGGAAAATCACCAGTTTTCTGTCCTCAAGCAGTTTCAGTCAGGAATTAGAGGAGAAAAAGACATAAATTATTTCTAGAAAATGCCATTTACAGTCTCATGACACAGTATGCACAAACTGTTCTGAAATAGATGGGAGTTAACTAATTAGGGTTGTATTTAGGAAGGATTTCTTAGAGATGATGCCTGAACAGAAGGTCTTGAGTAAAGAAAGGGCCAAGACAAGGAAGCTTCAGGAAACAGAAACATTATAAGAGCACAAATACGTGAAAAGAAATGGTATTTTAAGATAACATACAGTTCGGTATTACTGGATTTCCAGTGCAAAGAGAAAAGAGAACGGGTGACAACCAAGGAGGGGTAAGAAAACAGACATAGGTCAGGACTCTGGAGGACCATGACAGGCCTGGACTCACCCTTGATGGTATCACCCTTATAATAGGAAAGAGAATAGTTTCTACCTCAAAAGATGGTGGTGAGAATTAAATGAACTAGCGAACACAGCAAGCTTAGATCAGTACCTGGCACATGGTGTAAGCTCAACAGCTGTTAGCAATTAACTGTGATTCAGGGTTTCTCAAAGTTTGGGGTAAAAGTATAATATGTATGAGAATCTCTAGACATATTAAATCAGAAAATCCCTAAGTGATTCTTATGCACACCAGTTTTTTAGAACCATTGCTCTGGGTGATGATGAATCATTGAAGAGTAATAAGGAAGAGAGTGACACCTTTACCATATTTTGAATAGCAGCAATAGTGACACAGAGAAAGGAAGAGAGTAATTTTACACCTGAGTCGGTTACAAGGTTCCTGCAATGGTCTTGTTGATAAAATGGACGGCTTAGAGATAATTAAGGTAATGCTAACTAAGAGGACAGAATGAATTGATGGAATTTAAAATATAAAATAACAAGGATTTTGCAATTAAGTGGATGTACAGGGAAGAAAAACCCCAGGGCATCTTTAAAAAAGAAGACAATCGTATACTTTCAGGTAAACTGTGGCTCCTACTTTTAAACCCTTCCAACTGACACTTTGCTTCATTAACTTTTTACAAAATGGATATGATTAGTTATCTAAAAAGAATGATTTTAGAAGCACAGAACAGTAAGCAAAATAGTAAAGAAATACGTAAAACTGTACATATACTAAGTAGTTGCCTTGTTGCCCACCATGTCCAGATTAAGATCATTTTTTCCTTCCTACAGACATAGAAATCAAAGTGTCTCTTAAAAGTTCTTTAACTAGTTGCAAAATAAATTAAATAACATATATTATGAATTATTTGGCCAAATAGAAAGGTTTTATAACTAAGAAGAATGAATAAATTAAAAAGTTTGGTATGAATAAGGAGGCCAAAACGAGGGCAAAGGGAAAATGTCTCATTTCACAATATTCTTTGCAGAGTTGAAGAAGCCAAAGTCTTTCTAGTGAGTGGCCCAAAAGGGACACACAGGGCTTCCATCAGTAACCACAGTGTCCTGGCAAATAACCATCTTAGTTTTTTCCTTATCTATAAATAAAGCAAATAGTCAGAACTGTGGAAATGTTGTTCCTAAATTGCTTCAATGTAAATGTCACCAAAATCAAGGGAAAAGGGGTATTTTCACAACTGACAGCCAATGGAAACTCAACTTTGGGTCAGCTCTATTCTCATATTCTCCTCCTCTAAATGCTCATTTCAGAAAGAAGATTATTGTTTTGAGTCTCACGGTTTTCATAAAAATGATTCAGCCTTCAATATTTTTTGTTAATCTGGGCATATATTTGGCATGAGTTTTTCCTTCACCTGCCTGTCAAAGTCAAAGAACACAAGAACTAAGAAAGCCATTAAAACAAATATGGTTCAACTCTAATTTTACTGGCGAAATCAAAGTCCAAAAATTTTAAATTTCCAAATGTCACAGAGCTGAGAGGCAGAATTAAATTTACCTTCATATGAATACTTACAACTCTCATACACTCCTTCTACCTCATACATGGTGCCCAATTTTATCCTTCAGCCCTGAGTGTTTTGCTAAGTAGCAGTACAACATTTCTAAGAACTAATTATTTTTAGATAAGTTCCAAATTATCAAATATAACTTATTAACTTGCCAAAAGAGGCATCTCTTTCCTAACTAACCAGCTTTTCTTTATGACTTCTCAAATTCTGTTAATGTTGGCTCTACCGTCCCAGAACAGTCTAGTGCTGAAAGAACAGTCTACTATCAACCGTCTTCTCACCTCCTTGATTTTGCCCCATCATAACTTTTAATCTTATATCTCCTACTACTTCCCCTCAACATGTAACATTACTCAATACGGCAGGGAGCACCTTGAGATGAGAGAGGGCATGACAAGAGATGTCTTCCACTACCTCTTTTGATCTACTGCCAAAGGAGACTATTTACATTACTGCCAGGGGTTCTTCCCTGTGTTTAGAAATTCATTTCCCCTGATTTCTACTCGCTGAACTCCACCAGTCCTCTATAATAAAGTTAGAAGTTCACCCCAGGTATCTACAGGAACCTACTTAATGGTGAAATACTGGTCTCTGAAGTCAGGACCATGACCAAGACATTGACTACCACCATTTTAATTCAATGTTGTATTGGAGATTCCAGCCAGTTTCTCTTCCTGGGGACAGAGCAGAAAACTGGTCATACAAGGGCTCTGACCCCAAGGAGCAAACAGGATGACTTCAGAAACTGTTAAATATTAGAGACACAAAGAAAGTGGGTAACAGGTTACAAAGGGATAGGAGTGGGGTGGGGGGCGGCTTGAGGTAGGTCATTCACTGTTATTGGTTCTGAAAGATGACAAGAGATCCAAGAACTGAATGGTGAAAAGAAGCCAGCCACTAGAAGAACTAGAAAGAGAATATTCTATGCAGAGGAAAGAAAAGTTAAGACCTGATGTATTAAAAACAGCTTAACTTCCTCAGGAAATAGTCATTGAAGCACAGTAGGCATGGAGAGTGTGGCATCAGGAGAGTTTTGAAAACTTGGGGAAGAGAAGTGACATCAACAATGCAGTGGCTGGCAAAAGCAAAATAAGATACCAAAGTTCCCTGGGAATCATCTGGAAAGGTAAAGAGAAGCCAACAGAAGAAACTAAGGCAGAAAATCATTTCACAAAGGAAACATCAAGTAAGATAAGGATAATATATAAGTTTGCCAAATCCAGGAGGTGAAGGCCTTAGAAAAAAGAAACACAAGTGCAATGGGTTGAGGAGTGAATGAAAGGTCAAGAAGTATAAAGGATGAGTATTAAAAAATTCAAATAATTTGACTGCACAGGGAAGGGGAAATACAATGTGTTTTAATAGGGGGTGATGGCTCTTTTTCCCTTCTCTTTAAGATAAGAAGATTTGAGTAAGTTTACATGTAGAGAGGAAAGAGCCAAAGGAGAGGAAGAAGTTGTAAATACAGAAAGAGGATAAATGATAGAGCAAAGATTTATTTTTTTTATCTTTTTTTCCCCCAAATATGTTTATTTTATTTTTTCAGTGTTACAAAATTACTTGTTCATGCACCACACCCAGTGCTCCATGCAATACGTGCCCTCCTCAATATCCACCACCAGGCTCGCCCAACTCCCCACCCCTTCCCTTCCAAAACCCTCAGTTTGTTGCTCAGAGTCCTAGAACAAAGTTTTAGAAGAGGTAGAAGGGATGGGATCTAGAGCTAGAGCCAAAGATAAGGAGGAAGTCATTTTCCTGAGGGGAGAAAAACTGGAGACTCAAACAGGGTACTGATAAAGTTTGTAAAGAGAAACAGGATGGGGGACTGTGTGGTTGTTCTTAGTCTTTATAGGCTGGGCATTGTTATGTGAACAGATAGACTTGGCTGTGGCAGCATTTGTAAAGGCAACAATCTATACAATAATTCCACTTTTTCTGCAGTGTTTCAGCAGCCTGAGAACTGGAGAAGCAAATAACCTATTACACTGTCATCTATACCATTTTTGCAGTTTTTAAGAAATATTGCCTCTCATTGTAAAAGGGCACAGCTCTACCACTCTAGCAAAAAACGTAAAGTTCTTTGATTATTCACAGTTATCTGTCTTCCTCAGTGCCTTGAACAAAGTAGGAACTCAATAAATACTAGTTCAAAGAATGGATATAGTCACATAACATTTTAAAATACTGCAATACAATTCAAGAAACTCCTATACTTCACTACCACCTCATATAAGTCAATGACATCATAAAGACTAAGTTTACTACTGAAGTCAGATGGTTGGAGCAACAAAGTAACAGATCAGGATACACCCTTTAATTAGCCACTTGTTTGAACAAAACACATCATTAGAAGTAATGTTGCCTTATTTCATGACAGTTTTAAAATACAGCATCTAAATTGTAATCCTTATTTTAAATGAAAATATAAATGAACAGTTAGCTAAATGCTTTTAACTCGGAAACTCTATATACTTGTATTCCACTTATAACAAAAGCTATTTACCTCTACCTTGTAAGTGCTGCTGTAAATTATGGTTATTTCCAGTAAACTTCATTCAAGAACAGAAATCTTCTCTGACTTCTCTCATTCTTGTGAATTACTCGAATTAGGAGATTGCTAGGGAATCTCATCAACCAATTACCACCTCCTGATCCAGTCTGTATACTTTCCATTATGTACACACTCCCCTACACACGACTAAACAACTAGTTTGGGGATAGTCACCATCAACAGCACCTTGCCGACACAACATTAAGCATCAACCTTGCCCAGTAAGGGTTATAAACTACACCTGAATGCCAGTTCTCAGATGGCTGAGCAACTCTAAAAGGTGAGACATCGTTTTACGGAGGGGAACACGAGGGACAGATTCTGCCTGTCCAAACCTAACACAAATTAATCAGAAATACTAAACATGCACAGGGGCGCCTAGGTGGCTCAGGGAGTTAAGCTTCAGGCTCTTTATCTCAGTTTCATGAGTTCAAGCTTTGCTGGGCACAGAGCCTACTTAGAAAACAAACAAAAAACCCTAAACATGCACAAAGTGCAAACGAAATGCCGTCTTTTTCTTCAAAAAAAAAAAAAAAAAATGCTGTCCACTGAAGGGGGGGCAGCAATAAAAGGGGAATATGAGCCCCCCATTCCAACATATCTTTTTCTACACACAGGAAATATGTGGAAATATCTCTTCTAAATGCCTTCTACAAAATCGGATGTCCTGGGATCCTGCAGGAGCTCTCAAGAGGAGAGGTTTCTCCAGAAACCAAAACCACCCCTTGGCCACCTGCGTCCAAGCAGAGCAAAGTGGTTTGGGTGGGAGGGAAGTTTCGGAGGGGGCCTTCGCTCCCAAGTGGCAGAAAGATCCGTATAGGAAGGCTGTTCAGCACACAGAAGGCGAGAGAATCGGTGGCCCAGAAGGAGAAAATAGGGCGGCAAGGAGTAAAGGGATGGACACTTGGCTCCAGCCACAGCTGTCAGAAGCAGGATCTGGGGGAGCAAGCGGAGCCTCCTCGGTCCCCGCCTCCAGAGCTCCCTTTACCCCTCCCTCGTCCCCCACAAACATACACTTACTCGAACACACACACACCTGCCTCGCGACCCGCAGGTGGCACTCTCGCGGTCAAAGGCGACAGGAGACGCGGAGGACAACGCGCAGAGCCCGCGGCGCAGGTGGCGCGACTTACCCCTTAGGCTCACCTGCGGAGAACCAGGGGCCCCCGGCAACTCGCCTGGGCCCCTCGGTCCCCCTCGACCTCTCGTACTCACCCAGATGATAAGGCTGTCGCACAGCGGCAGCTCGGACTGCGGAAGCAGCTGCGTCTCTTCCATGGCCGGGGTCGCCGTCGACTACGCCGCTGACACCGACACCTCCCTCCTCCCAGCGCTCCGCCAGGAGCCGGCGTCGACGACCTGCGCGCCGGCCGGGAAAGCTCGGAAGCCAGGCCTAGCGCCCGCGCGGCTCACGCGCGAAGCCTCGCGCTGCCGACGTCGCCGGCGTAACCCCCTCCTAGCCGCCGCCCCCGTCCCCGCTCCGCCCCGCTCCGCGTCTCGCCCCCCTCCACGGTCTGGCCCGACTACAAGGCTCAGCACCTGAGCCCCGCCCCCTCCCGCCCCTCCCGCCCCTCCCCTACCTCCCGCCCACTCCCGCACACCTCTCCCCGCCGCACTGAGTGACCAGAGCGCGCACCAGTCACAAAGAAAGTAGGTGCCCGAGAGGGGCGGGAGGGGGCGGGAAGAGCGGGGATAGGTTGCGCAGGAGGGATTCCTGATTGGACGCACCCTCTTAGCTCCGACCAATCAATGTAAGACAAGACAGCCTCTGGGAGGGAGCGCGAGAGGGTGGGAAGGGGTTTGTGACCTGGCAGGTGCAGGGAGGACGGGGGCGGGGAGCGCGCGTGCGCGGCGGGGCGCTGTAGAGGCTGAATCTCGCGCAGCCCCAAGGGCAGAGGAGACAGCCGGGCTACAAGCTTAAGTAGGGCGGGCTCAGGCATCTTCGCGCCTCCCTTCTCGAGGTAGGACAGCTCCTGGCTACACCTGAGGAGACCCACGCTCTGCTCCCATCGTGCCTTCAGAAATAGATCCTACCCAAGAATAAAAACCACTCGAAATAGGGATAGCTGATTATCTCCTGGGCGCTCATTGGCAAAGGACATTTTAATTTGCAGACGTGGCAAAGAAATGTGTTTGCTAAGGGGGGAAAACTACCATAAAGCTGCTTAAATTAAATAAGCTCTCACGAGATCACAAGCCACGGGCAATTTTATTTTAAATGGGGCAAAAGGGAGGACCATTTTCAGGTAGGAAAATGGAAAATGAAATCTTAGTTTTCAAAAAACATGGAAGATAACAGTGTAAAATGCTTCCGATTTTTCTTTGGCCGTTGAAAACCTGTCTTTTTTGAGAATGTGAGGAAGGGTGTGACTTAAAGTTGGAAGCTCTCCAAGGTACTGATGTATGGCTTAGGCTGTTGAAACGGGTTGGTATATTCTTACTCTTGCTGTTGATTCCCATCACTTCACTCATTCATAAACTCATCAGTTCACGCGCTGTGTAAAAATGCAGCTGGCTCATTTATATTGCCGCATCTTTATATTTAGACATTTAAAGTTTAAAACTGATGGATGACTGCAATTAAAAGCCCTCAAATGTAAATCAGTCTCATTCTAAAAATAGAGTTCTTGCATTTGCTATCAAGTCTCTTAACATTATTCCAGAACTTTCTCACCCCATGTGGAGTCATTTTATATGGACACTAGCAACATCAGTAAAGTGACTTAATGAAAAGAAAAAGATCTAGGAATTGAAGACCTGGTCTGAGTCTTGACTTTACTGCCCACTGCCTTTTAGGGCTTTGGACTGTGGAACCAGCGTCTACATTTCTACAGTGATGCTAATGACACTAACCTTCCTGGTCTCCCTCCCAGGGGCAAAACTGATAATAGATCTGGAAGAGTTTAATGAATTGAATAGCCCTTTGCAAATATGAGTTACTACAATCATATATGCTTATTACTAAGACTCACAGGTGAACTACTAGGAATATTTAAGAAGAGTAACTGGGGGACAAATGAGTTATCCTTCTGAGCTCTGTAAAAGCAGTGAACAGATCCTCAGGGAAGGATGCTCAGTTGTCTTCATGATACATGTCTACATCTAATGGAAAAAATATGTGAAGGACATGATCAATGAATTCAAAGAAATACAAATAATTCAAGCAAATATGAAAAGGTTAGAAAAATGCAAAACATGAATCATTGAAATAAAACAAAAAAATAATGTTAAGAGTGAAGTGCATTTTTGGGGTGCCTGGATGGCTCAGTTGTTAGGCAGCTGCCTTCAGCTCACGTCATGATCCCAGCGTCCTGGGATGGAGCCCGGCATCGAGCTCTCTGCTGGGTGCGAGGCCAGCTTCTTCCTGTCCCATTCCCCCTGCTTATGTTTTGTCTCTCGCTCTCTCTCTCTCTCTGTCAAATGAATAAATAAAATCTTTAAAAAAAATAAAAGAGTGAAGCGCACTTTCATATGAAGCTGGAACAAGCATTTTAGAATAATTTTTCTAATTTTCTATCAAAATTTATCAAGAAACTTTAAAATATCCATGCTATTTAAATCCATGATTCTATAACTCCACTTCTGGTCATAAATTCTATTGAAATAATCAGAAAAGTAATCACAGGTTAAGAACAATGTTATGTATTGCAATTCTCTATATGCTGATCGATGCACATACAATAAGCAAGAAAGGTTAACTAAATTATAGCCAATTTATAAGACAATATTTCATAAGTAATAAATGCTTTGGAGAATATTTAATACAAATTCTTCATGATATATAACATTAAATTAAAAATTCATATATAGGGTCACCTGGGTGGCTCAGTCCTTAAGCGTCTGCCTTCGGCTCAGGTCATAATCCCAGGGTCCTGGGATCTAGTCCCACAATGGGCTCCCAGCTCGGCAGGAAGCCTGCTTCTCCCGCTACCATTCCCTCTGCTTGTGTTCCCTATCTCTCTGTCAAATAAATAAAATCTTTTAAAAAAATTAATATATAAAAGTATGAGCCATATGAGCTCAAAATTTTATTTAATATGTGCACTGCAAGAAGACAAAGGAATGTTCATCAAACAACTGTTATTTTTATTTATGGATAAAGAGATTATTTTCTGTAATCCATATTTTTTCAACCTGCAATTAGTTTGTATTACTTTATAATCAGAAAAAATATATATTTAAAAATGTCTAATATAATATATTCTATGATTTTCCAACTGTTGATATTCATTTCTAAAAGTTGGCATCTATATTTGGAGCACTGAATGAAACTGATTTTTAAATACTAGGTGTGGGGTTTTAAATTGGAATAATCTTTTGAAAAATTTTTGACAATATATATATCAAGAATCTTTAAAATGCTCAAAGCCTTTAAACCAATAGTTTCACTTCCAGAATCTATTCTAAGAAAATAATCAGATGCCAACAAAATTGTTGATTGCAGTGCTAGTTATCAAAGTAAAAAAAGAAACAGCAATTAAATGTCTGAAAGAAGAGTGATTAAATGCATTATGGTATATCCATACAATGAAATATATTGTAGCTATTAAAATATTTTGAAAGAAGCTTAATTGCTCAGGAAAAGGCTTAAAGAATAATATTAAAAGAAAAAACTGATGATATAAATCTGTATATACAGTATGGCTCTCTCCCTCTGTTATATAGAATATATACATATATTATATACATAAATTTATGTGTGGATCCCTATTTGTGTATGCAGGTGAGTGTACATATACACAGAGAAAGAAGAGAGACTAAACAAACCAAAATGTTAATAATAATCTTGATGACAAGAGAAACGAAATCTGGCCATTTGCAACGACGTGGATGGAACTGGAGGGTATTATGCTAAGCGAAATAAGTCAGTCAGAGAAAGACAAGTATCACATGATCTCTCTGATATGAAGAACTTGATAGGCAAGGCAGGAGTTTGGGGGGGGTGGGAGAGAGAAATGAAACAGGAAGGGATGGGGAGGGAGACAAACCA
>CM053606.1:40850638-40881403 GCA_028646535.1 Procyon lotor | reverse complement strand
AAAAAAAAAAAAAAAAAAATAGAAGAATCCTTGTGCATTTCCATGTATTTCTCATGAGTTATGGATTTTTTGGTGGTAAGTGAGAGAACTCAAACCTGGGTAACTTTATAAAGAACAATGTTGGGGCGCCTGGGTGGCTCAGTGGGTTAAAGCCTCTGCCTTCAGCTCAGGTCATGATCTCAGGGTCCTGGGATCGAGCCCCGCATCAGGCTCTCTCCTCAGCAGGGAGCCTGCCTCTCCCTCTCTCTCTGCCTGCCTCTCTGCCTACTTGTGATATCTCTCTCTCTCTGTCAAATAAATAAATAAAATCTTTAAAAAAAAAAATAAAGAACAATGTTGTTGCAAGGATATGAGAAATCTTACAGTTTCAGAGGAGTATCTGAAGAAGCCAGCATGCACAAGAGCAGGTCCCAAAGCCGCTCATCAGATGTAGGTAACGAGTTTATGGAAGTCTTCTCAGGAGATCACCACCTAGATGAACATGATCAAATAAATGGTTGCTAAGTTTTTCTGAGTCATCTATTCAAGATTCAAGTTCTGGAGAGGGCATCCGATTGGCCTGTCATAGGATATGTGTTCAGCCCTTTGCCATAAACAGAACACATACCCAGACTGTCTGCTCCACCAGGACTGGTACCAAGGTGAAATTGTGGGGTGGTTAATGGAGGGTGGGGGAGATGGATGCGTGCAGACAAGAATAAAAACAATTCTCTCATAAATTCACACAGTTGCTGTGAAAATCAAATGCATATAAAATGCTTAAGAGAACAAACTGCTCAGTACATCTTAGCTATTATATACACTGTGTATATGTCTTGGGTATGTGTGTGTGCATGCTTAAGTTTCCACTCATTTTTTAAAACCAAGTAAATATATTAGAATATTAGCAGTGGTTATTCATGGTGATTATTTTTATTTTCCAATTTCATCAAAGTGAACAAATATCACCTCTTTAAAATAAAACAAAAGTACAATTAAATTAAAATTTTAAAAAATAACAAATATTTTCTTAGAGAAGTATAGGGTCAGGATGAGATTTTAAACTCTAAATTGGGCTATAAGTGGATGGAGAAATGCTAAAAGAGAATCCCTGATTAGGTATCTCAAATAGAACTGTAGTAGGCTCTACTTGTAAAGAGGAACACTGTACCTTGCATATATAAGTGATGGTGAGATGGAAATGTCGAAGTTTATCTCTGCCGATATCTAGATACCCTGAATGGCTGAGAGTGGATCTCAGCTAGAGGAAAACTCTGGCCTGGATAGGCACTGATCTAGATGTTCAGACACAGCACCCATTCCAGCAGAGTGACCATGCCAGCTGCAAACATTCCAAGTGGACCCCATTAGCAAAGCACTTATTCCTGAAGCAAACTATTGCCCCCGCCACAAGATCCTTACAGCATTGTTTAAATGCAGCTGTACCTTGCATAGTTCCCCAAACAGAAGTCCTACAGATGTTTTAGAGACAGAAAGAAGGGAAAAGGGATGGAGAAAGGGAGGGAAGAAGGAAGGTGGGAAAAAATTAGAACATAGGCTAGATATCAGCAACAAAGAGATAGAAGAAGCTAGAATGATGTAAGATCCACCATAGGGGTTAACTTGGTTTTCTATATGATACCCCCAGGATTGGTCTGCAGTCCACAAAATCCAAAGAACTACAGCAGACTTATGTCCAATCGGCATCAAGGTCCACAGACAGTTAAATGTAACAGCAAATACTTCTAGATTGACAATTTTCAGAATCTGAGAGATACTTTGGAATGATAGTGTCTAGGCTTTGGAAAAGATTTACAAGGCGTTGTCAGAGTTCTAGGGAAGAATAATGGTGACAAAAATTGACATTTTAAAATTGCTTCCACTTCTTGGGCCTGTGAACCCAATGGGTGTTAGTACCTAGCTCTACTAACTACCGTACTGGGTTTAGGGAGGCACAACCAATCCCAGATACTAACCATTGGTTAGCTTTGGCTTTCTAATAAAGAGAAAATCTTGGAAAGCATTGACTTGGATACTCAGTGCATCTGACCTTTTAGGTGATAGGGTTGGAACAGACCTCATCTCCACACATATTTCCAGCTGGGGTGCCTATTTGGGTAGAGACTGGAGGAAAGGGATCAAGAATGTGGACTACTTCCCACTGTATAAAAGGAAATACTTATCTATCCCTCACAGTGGCCAGGAACTGAGTCCTGTTATGAAACTAATGCTACAAGGAGACTGTAGGTGACACTAAGAATTTTTCTTCTGGTGCTTTTATAGACTTAAGTTCAAGAGACTTTTATAGCATTTAGTGAAATTGCCTTTTGATGCAGTTTTTCAGTTCAGTGCTTGCAAGCAATGTTATCACTAACTGGTTGGCTTCCTAAAGAGAAGATGTCGAAGAAGTTCAAATTAAGGGTGAAGCCCTCTCTTATGGGAGCATGTACATCTAAATAGTACAAGGATTTTAAAATTACACAATAAGCAGAAAAATTGCAGGAAGTAGACTCTGAGGTGGAGACTATCAGGCAGGAGGTTTATTAAGAAGTGGTCTTGGGGGGGCACCTGGGTGGCTCAGTGGGTTAAAGCCTCTGCCTTCAGCTTAGGTCATGATCTCAGGTCCTAGGATTGAGCCCCACATCGGGCTCTCTGCTCAGTGGGGAGCCTGCTTCCCCCCCTCTCTCTGTCTGCCTTTCTGCCTACTTATGATCTCTCTCTGTCAAACAAATAAATAAAATCTTAAAAAAAAAAAAAAAGAAGTGGTCTTGGGAATTGAGGACTGTGGAGGAGAAGAAAGGGAAGCAGAAGTGCACAGAGGGAGAAAGCAGGCTGTGGTGCAGGCCTAATGAAAGTTTCAGCCAACCCCTGGGGAGATCTGAAGCTGGAGTGGCCCTTCCAGGTTGTCTGAGTTTGGATGAAAGTGACTTAGTCTTTATGCCTCCATGTTGATCAATCATTGGATATGAGCTCTCCTGGAAAGGTGGTGTGCCAGCCAAGGCAATTCACAACAGCATTCCCAATGTTGGGGATCTGGGCATCACATCACATTATCTTCTGGGTGGATATGGTATGCCATCATTTAGAATGGTAAAGCATGGTGTCAGAAATGGGAAATTATCTCTAACTGTGCCAATGGTATAACTGTAAAGTTAAAATGGTCACAGAGGAAGAGTGTTGGCATTGTTTCTTATATTGGAAAAGCTCTAAAATGGAAGGGGACTGTAGTCACATCTATAATTTCATGTAGGGACTTGGTGTCAAATCACTAAACAGATCCTGCCTTAAAGTACTTGGGAAAAAGAAGTTACAAAAAGATAAATCACAACAGGGTAATATTATAAGTTGTACTTTTATTTTATTTTTTTAAAGATTTATTTATTTATTTGACAGAGAGAGATCACAAGTAGACAGAGGGTGGGGGAGCAGGCTCCCTGCTGAGCAGAGAGCCCCATGTGGGGCTCGGAGGCAGAGACTTTAACCCACTGAACCACCCAGGCACCACTGTAAGTTGTATTTTTAAAAAGATTTATTTGCTAATTTGAGGGGAGAAGAGGCAAATAGAGAGGGAAAGAGAGAATCTCAAGCAGACTCCCCACTGAGTGTGGAGCTAATATGGGGCTGGATCCCACAACCCATGAGATCATGACCCAAGCTGAAATCATAATGAGTCAGATGCTTAAATGACTGAGCCGCCCAGGTACCCCTATAAATTGTATTTAAACTGATGGAAAGGGATGTTTAGTTTGCCATTTATTGAGTTAAAATTAATATAACTATTTTATTTATTAGGCATATTTAAATTCATCCCAAACTCCTAAGCAAAATAAAATTGGACATAATTATTTCATCTTATCCTAAAGTAACTCAGATGATAAAAAAATAAAAAGATATATGCTCTATTTTTTCAAAAACTTAAAAACAATAGGTAATAAAAAGACATTTAGAAAAATGTACTGATAGTGTAACCAATCTAAAGTATCACTGAGGGGTACCTGGGTGGCTCAGTGGGCTAAAGCCTCTGTCTTCGGCTCAGGTCATGATCTCAGGGTCCTGGGATCGAGCCCCACATCAGGCTCTCTGCTTGGCAGGGAGCCTGCTTCCCCTCTCTCTCTCTCTGCCTACCTCTCTGCCTACTTGTGATCTCTCTATCAAATAAGTAAATCTTTTTTTTTTTTAAAGATTTTATTTATTTGACAGAGAGAAACACAGTGAGAGAGGGAATACAAGCAGAGGGGATGGTAGCGGGAGAAGCAGGCTTCCTGCTGAGCAAGGAGCCCGATGCAGGGCTCGATCCCAGGACCCTGGGATCATGACCTGAGCCAAGGCAGATGCCCAACGACTGAGCCACCCAGGTGCCCCTCAAATAAGTAAATCTTAAAAAAATAAAACAATTAAGTATCACTGAAACCTATAAATCCTATACTTTATATTTCAGTTTAAGTGAATCACAAGACATGTCATCATTTTACACTGTTAAAGAGATGATCTAAGCTTATCATTCCATTGGTGACCTATTTTTTATGTACAAAAATCCTTCTAATCCATGTAAGCAGATTTTAAAAATAAAGGCCAAACACTGACACACAGTGGCTAATCATGTAATCTAGGGATGTCTGTCTCTACAAAACAAGTAAAATCTAACTTTACAGTATAACTACCTAAGGTACCTTCTATTGTTTCCAAGGGTATTGAAAATTAATATTTTTAAATGAATTATTTAATTTATATAAATGGAAAGTGGATAGAATCATGTTCTCAAGATTTACAGAAATAAGAAGAGCATGATTTCTAAAGAGGACATGGATCTCTGTGTTAGAAATACTGCTTATATTTTATGAAAGCCCGAGAAAACTATATTTGATACCACTGTGGCTAAAGACAGTATTCTGAAACCTCTATACATGTATCAATTGAAAATACATTAAAGTGATGTTTGCCAGAGGAAATGTATCTTGCTAATTCTCCATGTGTTACATCATGTAACTTATATAGAATATAATATATCTTAAAATACCAAAATGCTAGAAAGAAGAAATTTATCAGGTCACTCAAGGACAGAAGGAGAGGGGCTACCTAATCATAAGCAATAATATGTGGGCTATAAGAACAAAGAAGGAAGTGCCAGGAAAGATGTGTGAATGATTTGTTAATATGAGCAGTTGTATGAAGTACCTAGAAATCCAGTTATGGCTACTGAGATTTTTGGAATTACTTAACCAAATAAACAAATACTTTGTAATGCAATTTGGAAATATTTTCCAGAGATTGCAAAAACAAAACAAGCAAATGAAATAAAAACAACAACAAAACTAATCAGGGCTTAGCCTTATGTGGAAAATAGAGAAGCTTCACATTTCATTAAAGTAGGAAACTTACACCATAAACAAAGATAAACTCTAAATGGATGAAAGACCTCAAGGTGAGACAGGAATCCATCAAAGTCCTAGAGGAGAACATAGGCAGTAACCTCTTCGATGTTGGCCACAGCAACTTCTTTCAAGACACGTCTCCAAAGCCAAGGGAAACAAAAGCAAAAATGAACTTTTGGGACTTCATCAAGATAAAAAGCTGCACAGCAAAGGAAAGAGTCAAAAAAATGAAGAGGCAGCCCAGAGAATGGGAGAAGATATTTGCAAATAACACTACAAAGGGCTGATATGCAAGATCTATAAAGAACTTCTCAGACTCAACACCCAAAAAACAAATAATAAAGTCAAAAAATGGGCAGAAGACATGAACAGACACTTCTCCAAAGAAGACATACAAATGGCTAACAGACACATGAAAAAATGCTCACCATCATTAGCCATCAGGGTAATTCAAATCAACCCATTGAGATACCACCTTACACAAGTTAGAATGGTCAAAAGTGACAAGGCAAGAAACAACAAATGTTGGAGAGGTTGTGGAGAAAGGGAAGCCTCTTATACTGTTGGTGGAAATGCAAGGTGGTACAGCCACTTTGGAAAACAGTGTGGAGGTTCATCAAAAAGTTAAAAATAGAGCTACCCTATGACCCAGCAATTGCACTAATGGATATTTACCCCAAAGATACAGATGTAGTGAAAAGAAGGGCCACATGCACCCCAATGTTCATAGTAGGAATGTCCACAATAGGCAAACTGTGGAGGAGCCTAGATGTCCTTCAACAGACTAGTGGATAAAGAAGATGTGGTCCATATATATAATTGAATATTATTCAGCCATCAGAAAGGATGAATACCCAACTTTTACATCAACATGGACGGAAATGGAGGAGATTATGCTAAGGAAAATAAGTCAAGCAGAGAAAGTCAATTATTGTATGGTTTCATTTATTTGTGGAACATAAGGAAAAGCATGGAGGACATTAGGAGAAGGAAGGGAAAAATGAAGGGGGGATATCAGATGGGGAGATGAACCATGAGAGACTATGGATCCTAGGAAACAAACTGAGGTTTTTAGAGGGGAGGGGTGTGGGGGATGGATTAACCTGGTGATAGGTATTAAAGAGGGCATGTATTGCATGGATCACTGGGTGTTGCACATAAACAATGAATCATGGAATACTACATCAAAAACTAATGATGTACTACTGTATGGTGACTAACATAACCTAATAAAAAATAATAAAGTAGGAAACTTCACACTTTAATAATGTTTTATATGAACACAACTTGTAACCAAGAAGATACCCAATCCTAAGGCTATAAACAACACTACCACCTAAAATTCATTGAGTATATATTGGGTGCTGTGCACTGTTCTAAGTATTCATCCGTGCTAATTCATTTATCCTTAACAATCTGACAAAGTAGTAATACTTTTTATTTTCTAGACAAGGAAGCTGATGCATAAGAGGTACCCAAGCTTATACTACAAATAACTTGAATACTTCAGAAAATCTCTTTCCAGATGTAAAGAGGAGAATCCTCCTAGAGGAGATCAGAATGGCCTTTTTAAGTGTTATTGAAGTATAATTGATATGCAAAGTTTTTCACATATTTAATAGAAACATATTAGTGAGTTTGGACATGTGCACAAACCTGTGAAACCATCACCACAATTAGGATTCTATACATATCCATCCCTCCAAAAATTACCCTGTAGAGGTAAAAACTGATTTTTAAAGATAATCATTGCAAAAGATACAGCATGTACAATTCCTCAGTCTTTATTGTGTCTGTATTTTCCCTTGTTACTGAAATATTTTTTTCAGGCAGTCAAGATTCTTTTTGTTCAACACTGTGAAACAAGTGAAGCCATCACATCCAGTTTAGTGAAATTAATTATTACCTGTTGGAAATCTGCTGACTGAGGGTCAATGACGACAATAGATGATTCAGAGACCTTAAACATATTTTGAGATTTTGACACTTGTTTTTTATTGAAGTACAGTTTACATGAAATGTTACATTACTTCCAGGTGTACAAAATAGTGATTCAACAACTCTCTACATTATGCTATGCTCACAAAAGTGTAAGCTTGAACTCTTACTTCAAACATAATTCTTTTTATAAATTTCACATGATTTTTCTGAAGAATTTAATCCAGTTGGATTAAATAACTGGCCTATTCTTTGCGATGTATTTTTTTTTTATGTACAAAGTTCTGTTTTGGTTATAGTTAACCACATTTTTTTCCTCTTTGCATATATATATATATATATATATATATATATATATATATATTTTAAGAGTAACAAAAATAATTATCCTTTGCCCTTAAATACTTCACCATCTATCTTCTAAGAATAAGGACACTCTCTTAAGGTAACCATAGGTAATTGTCAACCTTGGGAAATTTAAATTTAATATTATTATTTAATACACAATCCTTCTTTAAATTTACCTAACTGTCCTCAATTTTTTTTCTCTTCTGGGATCGAAAATCAAGGAATCAAGAATCATGCATTGTGTTTATGGCCATGTCTCTTTTGTCTCCTCTAACGTAGGTCAGTTCCCCATCTGGGCGTGTGTGTGTTGTGTATTCTGATATTTCATGACTGCAACATTTTTGATTGTTCAGTCCAGCAAGATTTGTCAGATTATTTCTTCATGATCACATTTATTTCATGATCATGTTTAGCAGAGATTATATTGTGAGCTCAGTGTATCACATTGGCAGGAGCATCGTATTGGATTGTCCAATTATGGGAGAGGTTAAATTTTATCATTTAGATAAGATGATGTCCACCAGATTTCTCCATTGTAAAGATATTTTTCCCACTGTAATTACTAAATAGTCTTGAGATTTTGTGGCTATATGGTTCCTTAAAACTGTATCAAACAAGGTTTTTAACATTCATGTTACTGTCTGAATTAATTATTCCTATGGTGGTCATAAAATGGTGATTTTCTATATCTTATCCCTTTTAGATCCATTAGTTGGCACTATTCTGTTTTTATTATTTTATTTTATATTTACTTTTTAAAAAGATTTTATTTATTCATTTGAGAGAGAAAGAGAGACAGAGAGAGTACAAGCAGGGGGAGAGGCAGAGGGAGAGAGAGAAGCAGACTCCTTGATGAGGTGGAAGCTGGATGTGGGGTCCATCCCAGAACATGGAGATCATGACCTGAGCTGAAGGCAGAAGCTTAACCATCTGAACCACCCAGGTGCCTCACTATTCTCTTCTTAAAAAAAGACATTTCCTCTTCTGTCCATACCTGCCTTTAATTTTTTTAAGCATAAATATAGATTCATAAATGTATTTGTATTGAATGATATAATCCATTCTTGTCACTCCTCATTTTAATCATTAAATTGTCCTAAGCTCAGCCAGTGGGAACCCCTTCAAGTTGGTCTCTGTGTCCTTTCTGCATACCTCTCCTGTTTTTTAAATGCTTCTACACTTTCTGGGACAATATGTTTCAGGTTTACTTGGTGCTTTCATGTCCCTATCCTGGAATCATCCATTGCCTCCATTTTGTGAGGAATGATGTTTAGGAAGGCTGAATTTCTCTAAACAAACTGGGCTCCATTTTATAGTTATTTCATTCATTGGACATTAGATTTTAGTTCCCTATTAATGAATATGTTCCTGTAAAAATTCAATATTGAACCTAATAATCATTTGTTATATTTTAGGGTGAAAGTATATATCATGTCATGTATTTCATAAGGGATAAGAGACCAAGGGAATGACGACACTGAACAATGTGAAAGTGGGAGGGACAATTGAGAAGTGAGAGGGACCCATGATGAGGAAAGAAGGCTGGTGTCAATTTTTTCTCTTCCAGGCACCTCACATACAGGACATAAATTAATCTTCATATAAATCCTTATTTCTGCAAATAAGAAAGTAACTTGTTCAAAGTTGCAATGTATATGGCAGATAGCCCAGAATTAACCCCCCCTTTTAATTAACTGTAGAAGCCTCGCCTATGCCTTCTACTATACCATGCCATTCTGCTAGCCAAGCAAGTAGGTCTGTGGGTTGAGAAGACAAAGTTCACCCTCTTCTATATTTGAGAAACACAAGCTGTGAACATGCTGTCTTCCTATTTCACTTGTAGGTATTCATTGTGATTTGCATGCACAGCCACCCCCACAAACTTTGTCCTTCAGTTGAAAAAAAAAAATAGCTTCAAGTGTTTCTCTCTATTGCTCAGGAAGCCTGTGGGAAACAATTCTATTTCATTTGCTTTCAGTGTTGATTCAAAAAGAACAGATAAGCATCTCAAATTGAATGCTGTCTCTTTTGGATTATTCATTACAAATATTGCCTATTGCCAGAAGTTAGTGCTAGTGGTGGGAAAGCTTGCTGCAGGCTTGTAAGAGATAACTGAGACAAGCTGCCTGGAAAACAATGTTGGGTAGAAAGCCCAGAGGAACATGCTTTTCTCCCCTTCTTCTTATTACTTTGGTGAAGTTCCTGAACTCTCTTGGTTCTCAGTTTCTTGCTATAAATGGGGATAATAATGGCTTGCTTACTTGGAGAAAGAAGGCAGTATATCTAGGATAACATTACCACCACATTTTAAGTGCATTCTATAAATAGAATATTTCTTTTGACTCTGGAAATGTGGGGAATTATAAGGCAGAGTCTCTACCTTTACTATGCTTACCATGTAATTAAGGATGCTGGACCTCCACATCAAAAAGGCAAATAAATAACATAGAGACATAGTTGTAACAAATCATGCGTCAAAGAGGAGAGAAAGGATTAATCACTGAGGACTTATAAGCTTCCCAATTTAAAATAATAGTAAATTACAACTTTCTCTTTTTTCCTACCAACATCTAAAAGAAAAGAAAGAACAAGGAAAGAACAAAGGAACAAAAGGATGAGTGAAAAGTGAAGGGCGGAAGGGAAGGAAAAAAGAACACAGGAGGAGCAGTAAAGGTAACTACATAGGTAAATATATGTCAGTATTTTAATTTGCAACTCCTTATTTTTCCTAGGTGATTTTTTAAAAAACTGCATGATAATTATAAATCTGTTTTGATGAGTACACAATGTATAAAAATGTAATCTGTGGCAATAACAATTGCCACATAAAGAGAGTGATAGAGTTGTATACGAGAAAACTTTTATATATAAAATTGAAACTAACTTGACACTCATTCAAAGTATATTGCTATAAATTAAATTGTTAATTGTAATCCCCCTAATTAGATGACAAACCACTAAGAAAATAACTTAAAAATGTGAAGGAAAAAATGAGAAAGGAATCAACATGGTATACTAGAAAATATATATTTAACACAAAAAAAGGCAGTTATGGAGGAAATGAGAAAAAGATATATGACATATAGAAAATATATAGCCAAATAGAAGTCCTTCTTTATCAGTAATTGCAACAAATGTAAATGGAATAAAAACTACAAATAAGGGGCACTGGGTGGCTCAGTTGGTTAAGCATCTGACTTTAGCTCAGGTCATGATCTCAGCGTCCTGGGATTGAGCCCCACATCGGGCTCCCCACTCAGTAGGGAGTCTGCTTCCCCTCTCCATCTCCCTCTGCCACTTATCCTCTCTCTGTCTCATAAATAAAAATCTTAAAAAACAAACAAACAAAAAACCAAAGACTCCAAAGAAAATCAAATAATGGGAGAATGGAGTAAAAAACATGACTCAGCCACATGTTATCTATAAGAGGCCCACTTTAGATCCAAAGAAAGCTAAGCTGACAATTAAAGGATATGAAATATATTCCATCCAAATACAAAACAAAAGATATCTGGATTGGCTATATTAATATCAGACAAAATAGAGAAATAGAAAGATATTGTTACAATGGACAAAGAAGGACATGACATAACAAGTAAAAAATTAACCCATCAAAAAAAATACACCAATTATAAACCAAGCCCCAAAATATATGAAGAAAAAATGGACAATTACAGATAAAATAGTTCAACAATAGTAGGACACTTATATACCCCACTTTCAATAATGGATAGAACAATGAGACTGACAATCAAAAAGGTACTAGTAGTCTTGAACAACACTATAAACCAACTAGATCCAAGCGATATATAGAGAACATGCTACCCAATAGCAGAATATATATTCTTCTCAAGTGCACATGGAACATTCTGCAGAAAAGACCAAAATAAATCTCAGTACATTTTAAATAACTGAAGCCATACAGTGCATTTCATCTGACCAAAAAATTAGAAATAATTGTAAAACTCCTAGAAGAAAAACAGAGGAAAAGCTCATGACATTGTGTTTGGCAGTGATTTCTTGCAGATAACCCCAAAAGCACAAGTGACACAAGCAAAGTTACAAAAGTAATTAAACCAAAAATCTTCTGCACAGAAAAGTAGGTGGCCAACAGAATGAAGAGGCAAACTAAGAGTTGGAACAAATATCTTAGAACCAGATATTGGATAAGGGATTAATATCCAATATATGTAAGGAATTCTTACGATTCAACAGCAAAAACAACTTGAATAAAAAATAGGCAGGACCTGAGTTGACATGTTGACATTGCTCCAGAGAAGGCAGACAGTCACTAACACATATATGAAAAAATGCGCAACATCACTAATCATCAGAGAAATGCATCTCAAAACCACAATGTGATATCACTCACATATGTTAGGATGTCATATATATATATATATATATATATATATATATATATATATATTTGAAATATATAGGTATATTGCATATTGCTAATATATATATTAGCAATTATTCATAAGGATATGGAGATATGGAGACATTGGAGCCCTTGTACATTGTTGGTACGTGTAAAATACAAAATAGTACAGCCTTTGTGGAAAACATTATGGGATTTCCTCAAAAAACTGAGATTAGAATTACCATTTGGTCTAGCAAGTATATATCTAAAAAAATTAAAATTAGGATCTCAGTGAGATATATGCACTCCCATGTTCATTGCAGCATTATTTCAATAGCCAACATATAGAAATAACTTAAATGTCAATCAACTGATTAATGTGGCATATACATACAGGGAATATTATTCAGCTTTAAAAATAAGGAAATCTATTGTATGAGACGACATGGATAAACCTAGAGGACATTATATTAAGTAAAATAAGCCAGTCACAGGACAAATACTGCCTGATTCCACTTATGTGAGGTATCTAAAATAGTCAGACTCTTAGAAACAGAGAGTAGAATGGTGGTTGCCAAGGGCTAGAGAAAGGGGAAAATGGGGAGTTGCTGTTCAATGGGAACAAAATTTCAGTTATGTAAGATAAGTAAGTTCTATAGATCTGCTTTACAACATTGTGCCTATAGTTAACAATACTGTATTGTACACTAAAATTTTTTAAGATAGTAGATTTCATATTTAATGTTCTTATCACACATACACATAAACACACACACACACAAACACACAAACACACAAATCCTTTTGGAAGGAAGAATGGAGAGAGAGAGGGAGGAGGAAAGAATAGAAGGAGAACTGGCAAATTCACAAATATATGGAAATTAGACCAAACATTCTTAAACAACCAATGGGTCAAAAGAGAAGTGACAGAAAATTAGAAAATATTGTGAGATGAATAAATAAAGAAACACAACACACCAAAACTCATATGATACAGTTAAAGAGTGCTTGCTCAGAGGGGAATTTATGTTTCTAAATGCCCACATTTTAAGAAAAGAAAAATCTTATGTCAATAATCTCACCCAGGCAACTAGCCAAGAAAAGGCCAACTAAACCCAAAGCAAGCAGAAGAAAGTAATAGAGATTTGAATAGAGATAAATGAAATAGAAAAATAAGTGACATAAAAAGTTGGTTCTTTGAAAAAGTAGCAAAATTACCAAAACTTTAGCTCTACTAATCAAGGAAAAAAAGATTCAAACTATTAAAATAAAAAAATGAAATGGGACATTACTGTTGATACAGAAATAAAATGATTATATGGGAATACTATGAAAATGTTTAATGTGATATTTGACATTATTTTGTTAAGCACACACAGTTTCTAAAAGTTGCACAGCAGTACACAGCTCACATGTACTGATTTCACGTAGCCATGATCCATTTCAAGCCACGTGCTGTTACACCATGCTCTTTTACACTTGGCCCATTGCCAGCAAAAAACCCAGATGTGTATTCTTTTCTTTTCCTAAGTTTTTATTTATATCCAGTATAGTTATCATACAATATGATAATAGTTTCAGGTGTACAATATAGTGATTCAACACTTCAATACAATACCTAGTGCTCATCACAACAAGTGTACTCCTTAATTCCAATCACCTACTTTACCTATGTCTCCAGTGACCTCCCCTCTGGTAATTATCAGTTTGTATATAGTTAAAATGCTGTATATAGTAAAAATGCTGTATATAGTTAAAATGCTGTTTCTTGATTTGCCTCTCTATCTCTTTTTTTTCCCTTTGCTTATGTGTTTTGTTTAATCCCACAGATGAGTGAAATCATATGATATTTGTCTTTCTCTGACTTATTTCGCTAAGCATAATACTTTTTAGTGCCATCTACGTTGTTGCAAATGGCAAGATTTCAATCTTGAGTGATACTCCATTGTATACATATACCACCTCTTCTTTAGCCATTCACCAGTCGGTGCACATTTGTACATCAACAAATTAGATAACCTAGATGAAATATACAGATTCCTCAAAACATACAAACTACACACACGACAACTATCAAAACTGATTCAAGATGAAATAGAAAATCTAAAACAAGTAAGGAGATTGAATCAATAATCAAAAGCCTCCAACAAAGAAAAGCTCAGAACTGGATGGTTTCACTGGTAGAGTCTACCAAACGTTTTAAGGAATAACACCTCTTCATACTCTCCCAAAAAACAGAAGAGGAGGGAACACATTATTCAATGAAGCCAGCATGGCCCTGATATCAAAACCAAAGATATAATGAGAAAGGAAAATGATAGGAAAAATATCCCTTATGAATTTAGATGCAAAAATCCCCAACAAAATGCTAGCAAACCAAGCCAACAGTATATTAAAAGCATTATATCCCATGACCAAGTAGGATTTATCCCAGGAATGCAAGGGTGGTCCAGCATATAAAAAACAATCAATATATTATACCATATTAATAGAAGGAAGGAAAAAGCCCACACAATCATCACAATTGATGCCGAAATAGCACTGGATGAAATTCAACCATTTCTCATGATTAAAATACTCAGAAAAGTAGGAAAACAAGGCAACTTCCTCAACATGATAAAGGCCATCTATGAAAATCCCACTTAATGTGAAAGAATGAAGGCTTACCCTAAGATCAGAAAAAAGACAAGGATGTTTACTTCTGCTACTTCTCTTCAGCATTGTACTGGAATTTCTAGTCAGAACAATAAGGCCAGAAAAATAAAATGCATCCAGAATGGAAAGGAAGAGGCCAAACTATCTCCAGTCACAGATGACATGAATATATTATATATACACATTTTTAAGTAAAAAATTGTATGCCTATGTTTATAACAACACTATTCACAATAGCCGAAATGTGCAAACAATCCAGAGTCCATCAACAGCTAAATGGATAAGTAAAATGTGATATACACATCCAATGGGATATTAATCAGCCATAAAAGGAATAGAAGTACTGACTCAAGCTACAATATGGACAAACCTTGAAAACATTAAGCTATGTCAAAGAAGACAGACACAAAAGGCCACATATTGTTGGACTATATTTACAGGAAATGTCCACAAAAGGCACAGACACAGAAAGCTGATGAGAGGTTGCAAGGTGCTGCGGGGAGGGGGTAATGGCCGGTGACTGTCCAATGGGCAGAGTGGTCTTTGTGGAATGAGGAAGGCATTCTGGAATTAGAAAGTGGTAATTGTTGCAAAACACTGTGAATGTACTAAGCACCACTGGATTGTACACTTTAAAATGATTAAAAGGGGTGAATTTATGTTATGTGAATTTTACCTCGATTAAAAAAATACAGAAGGCTGGTGGTGGGTATTGAGGAGGGCACGTATTGCATGGAGCACTGGATGTGGTGCATGAACAATTAATCTTGTAACACTGAAAAAATAAAATAAACATATTTGGGAAAAAAATACAGAAGGAAAGAGGATACATTCAATCATTCTTATTTTATGCCCAGCCTTGTGCTAGTCATTTCTCAACTGTTATCTCACTGATCCAAGTGGACATTTGTCCATAAACAAGTCATGACTTCATTGAAGAGAATTTGCAAACTGGAATTAAAACTTCAGACTTTGCTCTAGTTCCACCTCCTCTATGAAGCATCCCCTTCACTCTTCTAAAACAGAAAAAAGTGGCTACATTGCCCTTAAAGCTTCTCTACCCCCACCTTTTGACATTTGAACACATTATGCTTTGGTTTTACTTTTGCATTTGTGTTCTTTTACAGTGTGACATGTTTATTGTCTCTTTTACTAGTCTGTGAGCTCCTTAAAATCAGGACTTGTCCTTTCCTTTTACATTTCTGTGCTCAGCATATAGTACATGCTCAACAAAGGTTTTCAGTGGCCAGCTGGGATTTCATATTTGGTTCCTGTAAAGTATACTGCATTAATGGCTCCTAAAATAGCCATGTCTGTTTGACTTGCCTGTGCAACACTCAGCATCTAGTTCCCAGAATGAAACTAGGTCACATCTGGGACACATGAACAGTTTTAAGAAAAGTTCCCTCTGAAATACAAAACCCTTAAGTGTATATCAAATATAACCAAGCTGATCATGCCAAAAAATTGTAAAGGATTAAAACTTTGCTTCATTATTACATTTTTGGTCTTTGCTCTTTTACTTCATTTAATAAGTTTTATAGCAACAGAATGATTTACACATGTTTAAATCAAAACAGGATGAAAATGGCAAAAAGAAAAGCAAAGTGTTTTACTTTATGAGTCTTTTTCTTCCTGAGTCCTCCCCTACACTGTGGTTATTTTATACAAGATCTGTCTGTCTGGTTATGGAGATGATTTATAAACAGAGGATCTAAAACATCTCTGCTCTTTTATTAAAAAATGCATCAAAAGAGGAAAAAAATAGCTCTATCAATAGAGAAGCTCTGAGGAAGAGGACTTCTGACTATAGTCACATGAAGGATAGTTTATTAAGAGAAACACTTGGGATGAGCTGACTTTGGTAATTTCTGGGAATAACAACAGAATTTGCTGGATCCCCACAAACCTTTTGTTGTGTCTGTGCTAGATCCTGGGAACAATATACTTTGGGGCTTTGGGGGCTAGTTACTTACTCTATTGTTTTAAGTCATTCTGAAAGTCGATCCCCTTTTTTTTGTATGTGAAAGGAGGCAAAATATTTATTTTCTGATGGTACATTATTTGAACATTGTAAATCATTCCAAAAAGTGGTTAGGCATGTAAGAATAGTAGTCATTCCATTAATTATGTTATTCCCGCTTACCTCTACCATACACCCAAATATATGAAGTGACACAAAGAAATATCATGACTTCCTCTTTGCAGTACCATTTCTATTTGATATTGTATTAAAACTGAGGGCATTTTTCATCTTCAAAATTCTAGCATGTTGTTGTTGTCCAGACTAAATCAACCCTGATTTTCTTTCTTCTGTTCACATTCCATATTGGGGAAAGGGGGCCATCTGATGGAAAGGATCTGTGTCCCGTATCTCAAATTCTCGTGATACCACAATTTCTTTTTTTTTTTAACCACAATTTCATTTATCCTGTCTCATTCCCCTTGTTCAGATTTATCATCATTTATTGAATATCTATCATAAACAGTGTCTGTGCTTGGCCTGGATTAGGGCTCAAAACTAGGACTCTTCTATCTTGTTATAAATATTCATTGTATCAGTCAGGGCCCCAGCCAGAAACAGAATGCACGCTCACATTGGATTCTGATGAGAACTTAACGAGGGGACTAATTACAAAAGTATGAACGCAGTTGAGGAAACCAAAAAGTGACCAGAGGTACAAGGCATCTAGGAGCTGTTACTACTTTTAGGCAGAGTATTTTTGGAGCTTGGCAAGAGATGGCACTATGGAAGGCTGTTGCCCATCAGAAGCTGTAGTTATTGAGGGAGTAGCTACTATTACTCTCAGCACTGATGCAGTAGGGAGAGGTTACTTTTTATTGGCTGAACCAAACTGGAAGCCAGAGGGCAAAGGGATCCTGGATGATGCAGTTTGCAGGTTGCTTTCCCATGGCATGGAGCAGGGCAGAGAAGTGAGGAGAATGGATTTAGGTGACCAAAAGACAAATAAAAAGCATTCTCTTTAGAATTTAACTTTGAAACAATTCATTAAGTAGTATTATCCAAATTTTACAAATGAAGACATTGAGGTACTCAAGTTTAAGTAATTTGCTGAAAGTCACATGGCTACTAAATGTAAATAGGATTTAAATTCATGCTTTCGAGTTCTACTTCTATTCTTTTTTTACCAACACATTTATTTTATACTTTCCTTATAGGACCTTCCTTATATTTTTGACAACATGGATCTTATAAATGATTGTGATTCCCACTTTTAATTTTTGTATTAGGAAGTTCAGAGTCAAGTTTTAAGCCCCTTTGTTAAGGGTGCAGGATTTTATGGATTGCATTTTCCAGTGGCCTTATCTTGTTATTTGATCTTACTTTCCTTTTTCCCTGATTTCATCTTTTTTCCCCCAAATATGTTTATTTTATTTTTTCAGTGTTACAAGATTAATTGTTCATGCATCACACCCAGTGCTCTATGCAATACGTGCCCTCCTCAATACCCATCACCCAGCTCATCTTTTTATATTAAATATTTCTTCCATTTTTTTAAGAAGCAAAGGATAAGATAATGAATAAATGAGTGTATAACCATACGCCTGTACTTAATCAGCCCTTTTCCTAATCCAGAGCCATGACTCACTGCATAGAGACTGCCAGCTCCTCCCCTCCACCCTCAAATATACATTTCCATGATCTTTGCTTTAGAGTTTGATTTTACCAACACAATTTTATTCAACAAATTGCCCCCAACAGCCACTACCAATCAATTAGAATTGGCAGGGGAACTGAAACCTATTTGGAATGTCATATGATCAGTAAATTAACTGATAATACCACAAGATATTTAATATGGAAATACCCAATAGAGGGAGTGGCTTCCATATTTAGTAGCAGGCATCCTGAAAGCTTTTTACTCAGGCTCATTGTATGTGATGAGCTTCAGTATAGTCTGTTTCTCATACTTCAAATACTCTAGTAAAAGGCAGGTTGATCAATATGTGAATGCACTCCTTCTCCAAATAATTGACTTTTCTTCTCCAGATTCAAATTTGTGGCATTATTCCAAGCATATCTCAATGACTATTTAAAAAAAAAAAGTGCTCTGCTATTTGTTTTTATCATCCTAGATAAATGCCTGTTTGGACTTATTAATAGAGTTAGCTGTGCTAAAGTTGTAGGGTCACAATTCCATTAACTGACATCCTGAAGCAGCACTATACCACTCAGGAGAGAGCAGAATTCATTTAAGCAATTCAAGACTTGGATTCCACTCAAGACCATTTAGTGAAAGCTCCCAACAGACCATTATTAAAAAGACTCGCCTATAAGATTATAATGGCATGGAGCAATATAACAGTAAAAATATTACTGATAGTAATACTTTCTTAGAGTTCTGTAAGTATATGTAGATTATAATGTGTTTTCATATATAGTATCTTATAACCTCATAACAAAACTTAAATTTCTTTTTAACACATGTATATTCTCTCTGTGTATATAAATGTATAATCAAAACAAGAGTTTGATTCTGCAGGGAAATCTATTCAAATTCACTGACTGGCATTATGAATTATGTTCTTTAACCAAATTGTTCAACTTCCAGCTTTTGTGTGAAACTCAAGTGCTGTGACTTGTGAGTTTTGACCATGAGAAATGACTATTCCTTTACTCAAACTGGTAGCCTGAGCATTTACTCTTTCTCCCCCAAGTCAAGTTGATGAGACTTTAACATTGACACAGATGTGGCTATTTCTGCTTCAGATACATTTTTTTATGTGTTTGAGAATTAAATTAACAAAATGTTCAGGATCCTGACCTCTTCTAATGATAATCTTCCTCGGTGTTCTTTTCCATGCTTTTACCATTCCTCTCTTTGTTTCAAAGATTAACCATCAGCATGTTGATGATGGTTTTGCATATTAAAAAGATTTTTTCATATATCTGCTCAATATATTTCTATATTGTCCTGTGTAGTAGATATCATGATTCATACTTTACCAGGGAAGATATTCATGTTCTAGCCTTCAGAACTAGACAAACTCTGGGAGGGCCCACTGATCCAATGATGGTATAGTCATTGGTAGTCATCATTTATTATTGACTCCAAAATATCTGTTGTGTGTCTCTGTGTGTACAACACAACACCAGACTTTGTGAGGGTGCACAGATATACAGAACACCTGGAATATGTAATCTCTGCCCCAGGAATAATTTACAGGCAATATATTTCTTTCTACTCTTAGGCTGTCCCAAGTGCCATTTTGTCTACAAGAGTCTTCATAACTTTCCTTAACTCTTCCAAATTTTTCTAAGCTCCATGAAGAGGTATCAGACTCTGTTCACTAGTATATTCCCTGTCTCCAGCCCAGTGCTTTGTGCATAGCAAATACTCCATCAGTGTTTGTTGACTAATTGTCTGAACTCAGCATATAATCTTGATGTCTCTTGCTGCCCCTATAGTAATCACAGTTCCTTGCTGCCCCGATGCAACAGTGCACATTTCTCTTGCTGTTGCTCTTGTGTCTGATTCTCATAATCCTAAAAAATAGATGATAAAGAAGTACTGAAACTCTGCCTGGGCCCATTGTCAGTCTGAAATGGAAAAGCTGATCAGAGAAATCACTGGGAACTCAGCATAAAACCTGATAGAATTCACCAGTTAAATACAAAATTAACCCGTTTCTCACTTCTTTACTAGAAATAATAGCATCATAAATTATGCCCTGTTTACAAGTTCAGAGTTTCAACTACATGGTTGACATTCAGTATATAATATCCATGACAAATTCAGAATAAAATTATTTCTTCAAATGACTAAAACTCCCAAACTCATTCTATGAAGCCAACATTACCTTGATCCCCAAACCAAAGACCACACTAAAAAGGATAATTACAGACCAGTATCCCTGATAAATATTGATGTGGAAATTCTCACTAAGATACTAGCTAATAGGATCCAATGGTATATTAAAAGTATTATTCACCACAACCAAGTGGGATTTATTCTTGAGCTGCAAGGGTGGTTCAACATCCCCAAATCAACCAATTTGATATACATCACATTAATAAAAGAAAGGACAACAAGAACGATACAATCCTTTCAATAGATGCAGAAAAAATATTTGACAAAATACAGCATCCCTTCTTGATAAAAACTCTCTGCCACATAGGGATAGAGGGAACATACCATAATATCATAAAAACCATTTATGAAAAACCCACAGCAAACATCATCTTCAAGGGAGGAAAAGCTCTCCGTTTTTTGAGCTTTCTTGATTCCTAAGAAATTAAGGAATTGATCCCATTAAAATTGCACCAAAACCTATAAGATACCTCGGAATAAACCTCACCAAAGAGGTAAAGGCTCTGTACTCTGAAAACTATAGAACACTTATGAAAGAAATTGAGGAAGACACAAAGAAATAGAAAAACATTCCATGTACATGGATTAGAAGAACAAATATTGTTAAAATGCCTATATTACCTAAAGCAACCTACACATTCAGTGCAATCCCTATCAAAATACCATCAGCATTTTTCACAGAGCTGGAACAAACAAACCTAACATTTGTATGGAATCAGAAAGACTCCAAATAAACAAAGGAATACTGGGGTAAAAAAAAAAAAAAAAAGCTGGAGGCATCACAATTCCAGACTTCAAGCTGTGTTACAAAGCTATAATCATTTAGACAATATGGTACTGACATAAAACAAACACATAGATCAATGGAACAGAACAGAGGACCCAGAAATGGGCCCTTAACTCTATGGTCCACTAATCTCTGATGAAGCAGGAAAGAATATTCAATGGAAAAAAGACAGTCTCTTCAAGCAATGGTGTTGTTGAGAATGTGGAAAAGGGGGGACCCTCTTACACTCCTGGTGGGAATGCAAGTTGGTATAGCCACTCTAGAAAACAGTATGGAGTTTCCTCAAAAAGTTCAAAATAGAGCTACTCGGTGATCTAGCAATTACACTACTGGGTATTTACCCCAAAGATACAAATGTAGTGATCCAAAGGGGCACTTGCACCCCAATGTTTATAGCAGCAAGGTCCAAAAAAGTATGGAAAGAGCCCAGACCACTGACAGATGAGTAGATAAAGAAGATGTAGTGTATATATATGATGGACTATTACTCAGCCTTCAAAAAAAAATTGAAATCTTCCATTTGCAACGATGTGGTTAGAACTTGAAAATATTATGCTAAGTGAAATAAGTCAATCGGAGAAAGGCAATTATCCTATGATTTCAGTCATATGTGGAATTCAAGAAACAAAACAGAGGATCACAGGGGAAGGGAGGGAAAAATAAAATAAGATGAGGGGCGCCTGCGTGGCTCAGTGGGTTAAAGCCTCTGCCTTAGGCTCAGGTCATGATCTCAGGGTCCTGGGATCAAGCCCCACATCAGGCTCTCTGCTCAGCAGGGAGCCTGCTTCCCCTCTCTCTGCCTGCCTCTCTGCCTACTTGTAATTTCTTTCCCTCTGTCAAATAAATAAATAAAATCTTTAAAAAAAAGAGAGAAAGAAAATAAGATGAAATCAGAAAGGGAGACAAACCATAAGAGACTCTTAACTCTAGGAAACAAACTGAGGGTTCCTGGAGGGAAGGGGTTTAGGGAAATGGGGTAAGTGGGTTATGGGCGTTAGGGAGGGCATGTGATGTAATGAGCACTGGGTGTTATATACAACTGATGAATCCCTGAACTCTATCTCTGAAAGGAATAATACACCACATGTTAATTAATTGAATTTAAATAAAATAAAAAATAATATTCTGAAGTTGTTACATAGATATAAGAACTATTACGTATGTTTTTTACCCTATACAACTTTGGTTGTTGTCATTGTCATCATCATTATAATCATAGCCTTCTTTTCAAACATCTGCACATTTTTGGCATAAGCATTGGGCCTGAGACATAGTTTGCATTCAGTGTTTTTGAGATGAATGCATACACATATACTATGATTGATACTTGACAAGAACTTTACAGTGTACAAAGTAAACTGTTTTCCAGCCATTATTCCAATTGAACCACATAACAACCCAGTGCAGAGGGTATAGGAATGATTACCAATGCTTTTTTTTTTTTTTAACCAATTCTATCTTAAAACCAAAACAAAAACAAAAACAAAAACTACCTCCAGGGATTGATTTGTCCAAGTTCAATAGCAAGTTCAATAGCAATTAGTATGTGTGAGTTGCCATTCAAAGTCAAGTCTTGAGACTCCAAGTCCCAGTGCTCTCCTGGCTTGACTTTCGAACTGAAATTTATGTATAGGGGAAGGACTGAGAATTCCTTAGCATGTTAAATGGCGCTCAATATATTTTTTAAATATCAAAATAGAATTGGTGTAATTTCTTAAATTAGAGACTCATTAATCTAAACAGACAGAGGTACCATTAAAACAAATTTAGGGCCTGAAAGTGATTGAATACATTGTCTTAGGACTAAAATTAGAGGAAACCACAGGGTGTGTGAAACAAAAACAGCCATGCTGTTGTTAGTGAACTGTCAGCATCTCTTAGTCTGAAGGAGTGAATAATTATCACAAGAGGAAAGGAAAAATAAGCCATAATTAAGCAATGGCTGTAATAGTGTTCCCCTGGGGATAATTATTTATCTCTATTGCATTCTAACAACACTATTCTATAGTGATGTAGAACCTTCTATTTTCATTTTTATAGTTATGTTTGATGCATGCAATTTAAAATTTTGCTTTTTAATAAGCAAATTATTTTCTTAATGTGTCTTACACTTAGTAAACCTTTAGATTTTACATAAGACACTATAAACATCTTTATAAACTAGTGCCTCATTATTAAACAACAACAGACCATTGTTTATTCATTTGGCACAACAATCAATAAACATCTAGTAACTGCAGTAATTAGAGCTGTTCAGAAAAACAGAACCACCTCAGGAGTTCCATGTAACTGGAATCCTCAGGATGAAGCTGGTAGTGGTACTAAAGAGAAAATTCTTGCTCCAAGTAATAGGATGAGCCTCTTTATATCCTTGTTAATTTTTACAAAGTGTGTAGCTGTCCTAATTTCAAAAGAGGTCCTCAAGGTTAACTTTCATTGCTTACAATGAAAGTACAGTTATTTATAATAAACAACAACAACAACCCCAGCATTCACTCAAGGTAACTAACTAATCAGTGAAGGAGAAGGAGAGGGGATATATTTTATCATGAATTCGTAGGTCAGGAGAATATAACTATGTAGAAAACATAGTCCTGGGGTGCCTGGGTGGCTCAATCGGTTAAGCCTTCAGCTCAGTCATGATTTTGGAGATTGAGCCCCACATCAGGCTTCCTGCTCAGTGGGGAATCTGCTTCTCCCTCTCCCTCTGCCACTTCCCCTGCTTGTGTTCTCTCTCTCTCTCCCAAATAAATAAATAAAATCTTAAAAAAACAAAACAAAACCATAAAACACAGTCATGAGTTTTTAAGCAACTAAGTAAGATAGAGAACGATTGTCCCTCATATAAGTGTATGTTACAGATAAGGCCTTATGAAATCCAAAACCTAGAAAGGTAAGACTATGGTGTGGCCAGGGCCAAAACTTCCTGGGGAAAACTGCCAGCAGAGAAAAGCTTATCGGAGGTGGGGTGGGGGAGCTGAGGAAGTTGGTGAGGTTCCCTACTTCACATGGCTCTACATTTCTCGGTGAAGTAGGATGCATCTCCCTTCCTATTTAAAACTCTTTGACGGCAACCCATTGCATTTATGAAAAAATTTCAGATTCTTACCATGGTCTTCAAGGCCCTACAGGGTCTAGCTTCTGCTCATTTGTAGTCACATTTTCCCAGGATAATTCTGCTCACGTCATGATGGATCTCTACCAGTTCTTCAAAGGCATTGAGCTCTTCTTTAGTGTTTCTTCAGGTACTGCTCCTTCTTCCTGAAGTGCTTTCTCCTTGCCTTTCCACCTGGCTAACTTCTATTCGTTTAATAGATTTTGCTTTAAATTTTGCTTTAAGTATCCCTTCTGAAGAGAAAACCACACTGACTTCTACCTCACTCCCTTTATTTTATTAATACCTTTAATTCTTTTACATGGTATCTGGCACTTACCTTCATTTCTGGCATTAATAAAACCTATTTGTACCTTTATCTACTTAAAGTTTATACATGGGTTATATACATCCATACATCTATTTTCTAGCTCTTTCCACTGAGAGTCTAGAAGTACATCTAGCCTGAGAACTTGGGTTTCTAGTACCTTTCTCCAATAAAAGGAACCAGGGCTCCTTGGAGAAATAGTTGATTCTAGGACTAGGGCAGAGAAAATGCAAGGTGAGTCCGGAGCATCTTGGAGTGACGGGAAGCAAGAAAGGGCTTTAAAAATAACGAAACATGTGAAAAAGACAGTAGGCAATCTGCTAGAGCTTACACAGACCAAAGCTGGAAGAGTTGGATCCATAAAATAAATAATGATAGTATTGGATTATAACTTAAAGAATAAAATAAACATCCACGAATCCACACTGATATGAATAATTGAATAAATAATCAGAGGAGGAGGGACAGATGTTTCTAACAGATGACTAACAGATAATAAATGTAGCCGCTCCCTCTCTCCAGGAGGTAGAACTGCATTCCTCTCCCTTGAATGTGGGCTAGTCTTAGTCACTCACTTCTAACCAATAAAATATGAAAACATAAAAACAGTAACTTTACAGGGCGCCTGGGTGGCTCAGTGGGTTAAGCGACTGCCTTCAGCTCAGGTCATGATCCTGGAGTCCCGGGATCGAGTCCCATATCGGGCTCTCAGCTCTGCGGGGAGCCTGCTTCTCCCTCTGACCTTCTCCCCTCTCATGTTCTCTCTCTCTCTCTCAAATAAATAAATAAAACCTTAAAAAAATGTTTTAAAAAACAGTAACTTTACAGTAAGGAAGTCTGACATACAGTACCTCAACTAAATGCTTAAGGTTAACATCATCGGTGATAAACCATGTTTATAGCATACATCCTGGACATGGAGTGGTGAAAAAGGCTCTTCACCCTTAAATTATCCATCCAAAAAATCCATAACTACCATCTCTTATGAAAAAATATCAGACAAACCCACACTGAAGGACTTCCTACAATATACCCAACCAATAATTTTCGAAGGTGCCAAGGTCATATAAAACAAAGGAAGCCTGAGAAACTGTCACAGGCTGCAGAAGACTCAGGAGATGTGAACTTGATATTGTCTATTGCAACACACTTAATAGTATCACACCAATGTGGATCGTTAGTAATGATAAATATGTTATGGTTGTGTAAGTTGTCAACATGAGATACAGGAGGAACTTTCTGTGTTGTTTACAGCTCTTCTCTAAACTGATTGCAAAATGCAAAGTTAAAAATCTGAAACTAAGGATGCACTGTATGTTGGCTAATTGAATTTTTAAAAAGTTAAAAATATCTTCCCCAACTAAACTGTAACTCCATTAGCAGGAGTCATCCTCTAGTGATCACTGCTGTATGCCTATGCACAGGGGTGCATGCTGGATGTAACTTTGGGTTCTACAGGAGGCTGTGGGTTTGATTCCTGGCTCAGCCACTTGTGGACCATGCTATTAGCAAGTTTTGTAAACTTCCATTGAACTATCTCAGCTTTCTCATCTCAAAAAGGAATATAAAGGTGTTGAAAAAAAAAAGGAATATAAGGTGGTTGTGAGAACTGAAGGCCTTAAATGTGTAAAATATGTACAACAGTGCAAGTTATCATTGACGTAATTCCCATTTAATCTACCAACACTGAGTGAGAGAATGAATGGCACAGGGTTTTTTTCTTTTTCTTTTTTGTTTTTGTTTTGGATAAGAGCAAGTCACAATTCCATCAACATCAGGAAGAATCTGGAGAAGAGGTTCAGGGGACAAAGTAGGATGAATGGATTGGGGGCTTCATGAGGCACAGTAATGGATTGGCATCAGGATGGCAGAAGTGTAAGGATAAATTGGGGGATGGCTAAGCCAGGAGCAATATTAATAAGGAAGCATGTCTGAGGGCCTGTGTTTTGATTGGTAGTGAAGGTTGACCAAGAAGAGCAATTAGCCTCTGGGGCCCCTTGCCCTCAGGTGGGTTCTCCACGCTTCCTCGCTTTGCCTTGCGTTTGCAGGGGTCTGACCTTTGCACACTGTACTTCTCAGCCTCCGACTTCAGCTGGTTTCAACTGAATGTGGTCAGTAGGAGACATGAGAGGGAGACAGGAGGGTAGAAGAAAGGGAGAAGCCAGAATTTTCATCTCCTTCCTTCTCCGTCTTGGACAGCAATTCCAGCAGCAGCTACATTCTTCCATGAACAGACCTGCCGGGGTCTTACCTTCTGGCCAGGGGCCAGCAACACCACCTTTTCCTCTGTCCTTCCAGTCCAGGGGCTTGGTGGCTTCCTTCTGTAATTATCTTCTGCGCTGCCTCACTGTCTTCTCCTTGGTTCTCAGCTTGTCTATCACCCATGTAACTAATCCCCGGTTTTGAAATCCCTCTGATGAATGCTCAGGGGGCTCGTATTTCCTGGTTAGACTGACAGAAACAAAGGGCATGATGGAACTCCATGTTTTCCAGGCTGACCAGAACTCTCGTGAAGATTTTCCAGGACTAGGCAGACACTGGTTGTATTGCCAGGTATCAACTATACAGTCAGTGTGCTGTGAACTTGCCTGGGCTTTGGGGCATTGTGAAGTTCAGAAGGAGGAGGTGTCAGGGAAAGCCCGTTTAGGATTCCTCATACACCACGGCCTTCTGGGCAATCCCACACAGAACGAAGGAATCTGATGGGAGGAGGAAGTTTCAGAATCCCAGACACAACAACAGATCCAGTGAAAGGTCCATCGGGGGTTATGTCGGCCTGATGACCTCACAGAGAAGCTGAGAACCAAAAGGAAGACAGTGACGCAGCCCAGAGCCCAGCCTGCTCGGAAGTATGCTGAGTACTGGGGCCAGAGGGGGGAATCTATACCATTCCAGCCCCTGTAAAATCTGGCTGGGTCTTCCTACAAAAAGATGCTACTATCAACAGCATTTTGTCTCTGGTATTCATTTAGACCACCCTTCGCTTGAGTCCTTGCTCTCTGTCCTCCTCATTTGGCCTCCATTTCTCCCATTCTATTCCCCTTGGGAATAAGAATTTGGCTTGGCCAGCTGTCCGACCCTTGACCTTAGTTAGTATCTTTTCCAGGACATCATTCTGGCATTTGTCTTGCAGTTTCTCATACATCTACCACTTTCGTGAAGGACTCTACTGCTACAACTTCATTTAAGACCTCACCATGGTCTTCCTTCTACTTTATTTTACCCTTGAAAATAGGAAACCAAATGAAAGACAGGACAGAAGAGGTGATGATGAGACTGACAGCCAGAGTCAGGCTTCAGTAAAGGAAATACAGATAGAGACAAAAAGTTGGCTCAGGAGCTGTTTGTTATGATTAGAACTCTGAAGGTAGAAGAGGTGAAGATGCATGAGCCATCCAAGAGATTTCTTTTAAAGGATAGTAATAGTAAAAAATACTTAATTATAAAGACACACTATATCTTACAGTGTACCTAATCCATCCCTTTTAACCCCAATCCAATGGTTATATAAACATCCTCATCCATCTAAGGGACAGCAGCAGCAACAGGTTTTTTTTGTTTTGTTTGTTTGTGTTTTGTGTTTTTTTTTTGGTTTTTTTTTTTTTTTTTTTTTTTTTTTAGGATGAGGGGGCTTTAGCTTCTCTACAACTTCCACCAGCTTTCCTCCTTAATTCTTTGATCTGGACACTTAACATTTTCTCATTCTGTGGAAAAGGATCTGCAAAAACAGTTTTAGGACAAGCCCGTTAAGTTTTCCTTTCTACCATATTGAGTTTGCTAAGAAATTTCTCTTTAGAAATTCTAGATTCTCTATTGAAAGTAATAGTTGGGGTGGGGTGCGGGTGGAGTGGTTCAGTTGGTTAAGCCTTGGCCTTTGGTTCAGGTCATAGTCCCAGGGTCCTGGAATAGAGTCCAGTATTGGAGTCCCTGCTCAGTAGGGAATCTGCTTCTCCCTCTGTCCCGCCCCTCGGCTCATGCTCTCTCCCTCTCTCTCTCTTGAAAAAATAAAAAACCATAAAAAAAAACCACAAAGCAGTAATGTCTATCACATATTGACCAAGGCACTTAAAATATATATTTTAAAATGTTACCATTAGGTACCATGTATTTAAAACACTACTATCTGGGGAGCACCTGCGTGGCTCAGTTGGTTAAGCGACTGCCTTCGGCTTGGATCATGATCCCAGAGTCCCGAGATCGAGTCCCATCTCTCTCTCTCTCTCAAATAAATAAATAAAATCTTTCAAAAAAATAAAAAGACTATTAAAACACTACTATTCGGGGCACCTGGGTGGCTCAGTGGGTTAAAGTCTCTGCCTTCGGCTCAGGTCATGGTCTCAGAGCCCTGGGATGGAGCCCCTCATTGGGCTCTTGGCTCAGCAGGGAGCCAGCTACCCCCCCCCCCCGCCTGTCTCTCTGCCTACTTGTGATCTCTCTCTCTCTCTGTGTCAAATAAATAAATAAAATCTTTAAAAAAAAAAAAAGAACACTACTATTCAATGATTCAGAAGAACAAGCAGCCTTATGCTGTACTCTCAATCAAGTCACAAATCGTATATGCCTTCTTTCCATCACCTGTAAAATTAGATCTGGCATTATTCACTTCCTCAGAGGTGGCTATTTGATGAAGAATAATGAAAATCTTTATCACTACAGGCCGATACTGAGCTGTTATCTGCTCAGCCTAGATAGCAGACCATTTTTAGCTAAGAGTGAGAAAGAAAATGTATCTGAAATGTGATATTGTGAAGAATGGGTTTTGCATTCATGCAGACCTGGTCTGAGTCTTGGCTTCACTATGTACTGGCTTTGTGACCATTGGTCATTTATGTAACGTCTTTGTTAAAGAAGCTAACAGTTTATTTATCTGTAAAAATACAGATAATAGTATGTCCCTTATAGTGTTTTTTAGAGGATTAAATAAGTAACATTGTAAATTTGGTATGTCTGGCATTTAGTAGCTTGTTATTGTTGGTGATGGTGTTCTAAAGTATATTTCCTGAAGGATATTCTCTCTCATTCCTTTCCATAGAGGCCCCTTCCAGAGACAGCACAAGGTTGGAGCCATAGTTAGATTGAAATTGTTCTTAATGCCAGCTGCACTTTAGAATTACTTCGGCATTTTCAAACATAACAATGACAGGCCACATCCCAGAGCAATTCAGTCAAAGTCTCTGGACATAGAGTCTAAGCTCAGCAGGTAATTCTAATATGCAGCTGGGAATGAGGATCAGTAGATCAGAGGAACCATGGATCTGAATTTGGACGATGTGGTGATTAATATTATATGTCAATTTAACAGGGCCATGGGATGCCCAGACATTTGATTAAACATTATTTCCTGGTGTGTCTGTGAGGGTGTTTTGGATGAGATTAGATCTGTAGACTGAGTAAAGCAGATTGCTCTCCTAAACGTGGGTGGGTATTATCCAATCTTTTGAGGGCCTGAATAGAACAAAAGGGCAGAGGGAGAATCTGATCTCTGCTGCACTGAGTGAGCTGGGACATTGTTTTCTCTTGCCTTCCAGCTGGGATTTACACCATCAGCTCTCCTGGTCCTCAGGCTTGAGTATGCCACCAGATTTCCTGAGTTTCCAGCTTGCAGAGAGCAGACTGTGGAACTTCTCAGCCTCCATAATTATGCTAGCCAATTCCTTATATCACTTTACATACACATATACCTCTGTGTATGTGTGTGTGTGTGTATGAATATATCTTTATCTACATCTATATATACTACTGGCTCTGCTTCTCTGAAGAACCCTAATACAGATAACATTCTTATGATCCTTTGTGCTCTCCAAATTTGAAAAGACAACCTATTCTTCTTCTCTGTTAAGAAACATGAACCTTGTTCCACATAGTGTTAGAAGTCCTAGCGACAGCAATCAGACAACAAAAAGAAATAAAAGATCTTCAAATTGGCAATGAAGAAGTCAAACTTTCTCTCTTCACAGACGACACGTTACTCTATATGGAAAACCCAAAAGACTCCACCCCCAAACTACTAGAACTCATACAGCAATTCAGCAATGTGGCAGGATACAAAATCAATGCACAGAAA
>CM053606.1:40777512-40850138 GCA_028646535.1 Procyon lotor | reverse complement strand
AGAGGGGGAGATGAACCATGAGAGACTGTGGACTATGAGCAACAAACTGAGGGTTTTGGAGGGGAGGGGGGTGGGGGTTGGGCGAGCCTGGTGGTGGGTATTGAGGAGGGCACGTACTGCATGGAGCACTGGGTGTAGTGCAAAACAATAAATCTTGTAACACTGAAAAAAATAAATAAATAAAATTTAAAAAAAAAAAGAAACATGAACCTCCATTTCCCTAAAAATAGTAATTATAGTTGGGTATCACGCTAGGCTCAGGTCCAGGGTGGGAGGATTTGGCCAAATATATTTATATAAATAGATGTATAGTATGCCGTAGAGTTATCTAGTGGGTAAGTATAAATTAAGCCATGTCTATATTTAGGGACCACTCACGTATGTTTATATATTTGATATGTGTATATTAATCCATTATAGTCACTTTTTTTGATGCAAAATTTTTCCTATCTTTGGCCAGTAGAATACCCTTCATGTTGGCTCTAGTACTATTTTAATATGACCTAATAGTCTTTGATAGTACTTATCCAACATTAACTAATATTATTAGCTATACTTACTGTTACATGGATGGTCATATTCTTGAAAATGAAGGCTGTGATTAAAATAGAGTCTGAGAAACAATGACGTTTAAAACACCAAGTTAAGTTTTTATACAAATACTAAAGGGTTACAGGGAGAGTAAAATAATAAGGAAAGGCTTAAAAAGGGCACACATTGTTATCTCATGCTGCATTTACAGTCATAAAGGATTTTTTTAACTACTTCCTTACCAAGTCAATCACCTTTATAACAAAGTCAACATTGTATTTATTTCCTGTAGATTTTATAAGCTCCCAGAAGTTTCCTGGTAAGCCCCTGTATTAAAAAGAGCAGGTGATATCAAGGCTAAATGCATGTTCCTGACATAAATAGCAGGAAGTCTAAGAAGTGTTTGTTGTAAGAGGAGTAGGATTGAAGCATATGCTTGAATATCTATAAGCACAATATGTCTCACAGCACCACAGAACACCTGTGTAGAGCAGCTAAGCCATATGTTTCTGAAATCATACTTTAAAAATTACTATGTAGATGTCAAAAAGGAAAATGCACATTTGCACAAAAAATAAACATGTGTTTGCTATTAACATAACTCCTCATGGTTTCTTCAAATCTTTTTTAATTGTAGCAAGTTTTTATCTTGTAGTATATGCCAAAATGTCTTCTAAAATCATGAAAGTATAACAAACTAAAAATCTTAGAAGCATATTGTCAAAAGGATGATATTAAAATTTCTATACAATACTGGAATTCAACCAACATGTCTTTAATGCAGCTCATGGACTTTAGTATTACAAACTCCATGGGTCACCAAAGAGCCAATGTTATGTCTATTAGCCTTTGGCATTTGATTAGTCTCATGTGAAGAACGTTCTATTCTTTTTAGCCAAAGCCTTAACACTATGTTAAGGTGGTCTGTGATGTCTGTGCAGGTTTAGGGTCAGAGTGGGCAGGAAGGGGAGGTAAAGAGGGATGAGGGAGATGTCTTCAGCCTGCTGTGAGTGGCTAGGGAGTTTCCTACCTGGAATATATAACACATAAGAGGAAGACTTAAAAGTTAGAATAAATGGAAATACTAACTTTAAAAAGATCACAAAGAAATGCAGGATTGTATTATTAGTATTTGACACTTACTATCCCAATGGTTTGATTTATGGTGAGTCTAGAGTTTAATTTAACTGAAGGGATAATTTAACTGAAAGACTTCTTACAATGTATTTCCAAACTGAGGTCTTCTTTGAGCCTATTTTTAATGACTAGCTTAGACATCGATAATTAGTAACATTCATTTGTAAGACATTATTCGATAAAGCAGTGAATATAGTAAATTGATATATTAAAGTAGTGAATAGCATTTTGTTTCTATAATGAGGGAAAACAACCAAATTTCATTTAGTAGCCATTAATTTGCTGAGTAAACCTCCTATTCACAGTTAACATGAAAGAAAACATTCATACAACTCCGGTCAAAACATTATGACCTCTTGGTTAATTAGGGTCTAAATTACTGGGGTGGTTCTATATGAGTACAATGAGATGCTCTGTACAAACCTTTGATGGGATAAGTCTGGGATATGCTCCACAACTTACCTCTCTCTTGGAGAGTCACAGTGTACATAGCATATCGAAAGACTATTCTAAGATATTCTGTAATAACAAAGCCTATTTAACTCACTGTTTCCCAAACTTAGTTGACCATGGCTCTTTTTTCCAAGGAAAACCTATCATTATTCTGGTAAAACATGTTGGCTCCCTGTGCTCCCTGATTTCATTGGAATAGCACCATGCCCAGTCCCAGTGCATCATGAGGTCTCTAAGTCAGCCTTGGCAGTACCTAGTGCTAGGCCGATGATGTGCAATCTGGCCAGGGAGACCTAAGAAGTTCCCTTAGGGGCTGTTCCTTGATTTAAAAACAAACAAATGAATGGAACGGTGGTGGTATACAGAGAACTTTTTATTATGCTTTGGATGCTGTTACCTGAAAACAGGATGCCTCAACGGCTGTGGTATGTTGCAATCAGGGAGTGACAAACCTGAGGTCAAAGGCTGAGGGAATTGAAGGATAAAAGAGCTTGGATCTCTGATGGGATGGTTGAATCCACAAGTCAACTTGATGACGGCTTGCCTCTATATTTCTTATAAAGGAAATAAATATCGCATAAGCCACTATTGGGAAGTCCTGGCATAGAAATGCTGATTTCCTGTGAGACTGAGCACTCAGTGCATGCTTGTGGGGAAAGGACCCATGACCGGTTGTTCAGAGCTCAGACCATGGGGATGAATTTAGCTATAAGTCTTTTCCGATGCAAGACTGAGCCAGTGGTTCTGATCGTGGCAAAGTTGGCCTCATAGGGGTCAGTGTAGCTCAAATAAAGTATGGGGTATTAACAGTCAAGACCTATTATGCAGAGGTAAGGAACAACCTTAAAGTCTCTGTGTTTTCCACAACAGAAGTTGATCTCTTCTTCAAGCTACGTGTTCATTGTGGGCTGCTTTGAGTCATCTTCACTCTGGAACCCAGGCTGAGGGAGAATCTCCATCTGGAACATTGCTAGTTGTTCCGTAACAGAAAAGAAAGCTCTGGGGATTCACGCATTGACAATCAAAGACTTGGTCCAGAAATAACACCTACCATCTCCCCACGGCTCATTAAACAGAACCGGTTACAAGATCCCACTTAACCACAAGGGGGCCAGGAACAGGAAACCGAGAACACCCACTATCAACTGCTATCACTCACATCAGAAGGGTTGGCATAGCGACAGAAGTTTCTAGTCAGAAAGTATGCTTGAGTACCTTGGATTCTTTCTGGGAGGTTTGTCTAAGGCCCAGGTTGGCGGCTAGAGAATTAAAGGGAACTGGATTTGGCGTTTGCGAAAAGTTAGATAACGTATCAGGATTCTAGCCAAGCAGCCTAAAATTCAAGGCAGGATTCTAGCCCTGGGAAGAAAACTGGAGGGCCAATGAGGCACTTACCCTCGGCTTCTATTTGCTGAGTGCAGGGCTATAAGCCTTCCATATGGCTTAACTTGAGACGGGACTTTCTGGGGCCAGGTAGGATGGCAGAGATGACTTCAAGTTAGAGAAGCAGGAAGGAGAATTTAACCAACCAATGGTTGAAGGAGAAAGCCAGGGAGAGTTTCAAAAGTCAAATTTGAAGGAAGTAGTGAGGCCAGAAATAAGAAAATGAGTAAACAAAGTCTGAGCTCAGGAGGATTGCAGGCGGAATGAAATGAAAGGTGCAGTGTGGACTTTGACGAATGGCTTAGGAATAATGTAGTGAACCATGTGAGAGGACTCAACATTCCTCTTGCTTTGTGACTAGCAAAGGATCATGGCACAGGGTCATGCTGGATTTGACAAATATATATTTATATTTTAGGGGAGAAGTCTGTGCTTTGGTGAGGCTCCAGGTGCCCCGGGGCTAATGGTAAAAAGATGAATTCCAGACCCACTGGCAGGAAGAGCTGGGGGCTGGTCTGAACTGGATACATATGGCCTGCTCAGTCTGGGTCACCTCAGGGATGGAGCAGAGCTGAATCTTCAGGCAGAAGATCTCAGAAAGGCAGGCCTGGACATGTTTCCACTTTCATCATTTCTGGATGAGCCTTTCTAGACAGACCCACATTACTGGCATCCTTGCACCTCTTGAAGTGCCTGTCAACTCTGGTGCTCCTTGGCACCTAGCTCGACATTTCTGTGAAATCTGTTCCTGGATATGTCCCCTCTATCTTGAGCTTAATGCTGGCACCTTCGTGCATCCCCAGGGACTGTTCCAGATCTCCCGATGTTGTAAAAGCTCGGTAACTGGTTGGGTTGTTGATGGAACACAGAAGATCTGCCTGTAAAAACTGGATATGATGCTGTCCACCTTGACCTGAAGCAACGCTTCTAGAAATCTGCTAATGTAAAAATGGCCTGGTTGAGGAGAAAAACTGGCATTTGTTCTACTTCTATCTTACGTCAGGCACGGTGCCAGGCACTTCGAAACATCATCCCATTTATTCCTCACATCGGCCAAGAGGCAGATTTTCTTTCCTCCCACGTTATAGGATAAGAAACAGACGCAGAGGTTAACCAGCTTGCGGGAGGTCAACATACCATGTCAATTAGTAAGTAGCGAAGCTGCAATGTGAAGAAGGACTCAGTGACTCCATGGCTCAAGGCTTTCTCACTTTACCACTCTGCTTGCCAAGAGAAATAACACAGTGCTTTGATCAACCAATGAGCATCAGAGGGGGCCTCCTAGATATTTATACATCTGCTAAAGAAGGGAACCGTGGAGGAGAGAGCAATTAGCAAACTAATGAATCATCCTCTGTTGCACAAATAAGCTAATTGAATTTATTTAGGAAGAAGTGGTGGGTGGAGTCTTGCTGCCTCCGGGTTCCAGCCATAGTCTCAGACCAGTTACTAATACTCTCAGAGTCGTGGTTTTTGCTGTTGTAAGATGGGATCCCACTCCTTGCTGGGCCTCCCTCACCAATGCATTACAAGGAGCTGCCAAGGTAGGGTATGCGCAGTCAATAGGAAAGCAGTAAGGAAATAGTCAAAGGGAAGGCATCCTCATTGGCTTTGTCTAAATATCAGTCACACATTTTCCACTTCGACTGTGTTAACGTTGTACAGCAGGGAGCCGGGCTCACCCCAGATTTTTAATAAGAAAACACTTCTACTGAAGGCTTCGGGCAGGACTTAAGTAAATAAAAATTAGGTCCTTAGAAACACTTATTTTGATATGGAATTCTTAAGTGATCTTCTGTGCAGAGTGGAAATTGACCATAAGATTCTGGGTATGTTAATGATACAGAAAACCTGAATTTATTAGTGGTAGCATTTGTTTTTAAGTGACTTTTGTTTTGTGACTTCACACAATTGTCGAATATTCGGAAGTACTGGGTAAAACATCCTTTTTGAAAGTGTACTATTTCTTTTTAAGTTCTCCCTCCCTTCCAGAAACTGGAAAATGGGGGAAATAAAGCTTTTTTTATACTTGACTCCCTCCTATTACTGTCAACAGCAGTTAAGTGCATTTATGGAGACACAAGGCAGCACAAAGATTCCTCTGTGATTCATCAGAAGGCCCATCTTAAGTATAATTACATTACACAGCCCCACTCAGTCATTAGTTTCTTGTTTAGCGACAATGTCCTTCATTTTAAATCCTTTGATGGTAATTATTTGTAACTATGCCCTTGAATTTTGAAAGCATGTGTATTGTGGCCCTGCTGAACAATGGGTATTTCTAAACTAGGACGCAATTGGCTTCCCCTAAGGGACTCTACGGGAAATGGTCTGGAACAACACTGAAAATCTGCAAAAGGTTTCGGAGCTTGAACTACAATCCAAAATGAAGGTGTGTGGTTATCCCTGTGTGTGTGCAATAAAAACCTAAAAGCAACTTGTTAGGAATAAGGCATGATTTTCTTAACCCTTAAAGGCCCGCTTTCAAATGTTTGGCGCTGCCTAAATGAAGGCATATTAACACGTGTCATAGATTGGCCCCAAAGTGAGGTACTTGTGAGATATTTCTAGTTCTCCTAGTCTTCTTTGTGCAGCAAAGTATCTTGGGTTTGTGTATTTAGTCATTCGTTGAGCACGCAGGCGTGCTGGCACTGTTCAGGTGCAGAGGACCCCAAGAGAGTCAGTGCCCCATACAAGGGCTCACAGGCCAGTGGCGGGGGGACAAAGAAACAAACCCCAAGAACCTGATTATCCTCAGGCCTGGGGGAAATAGCAGATCACGTTAACATTTCAGCTTCCTCCCGACACCTGCTGATTCGGTACTTCCTCCCAGGTGGGAGTTTCCGGAATGTCCCACTGTATATTTACTCCTCCCTTTGGGACTTCTACCCCTTTATCCCTCCACTTCCCAGTACCACTGGCACCAATGGACGACGCTCTGACTGTAAAGTCCGGCACCCGGTGCAGGTCTCCCCAGGGGAGGGCATCCTGTCTGGATGCCTCGTTTGGACCCCAGCAAACTGTGGCATCGGGTCTGTGGCGTATGGCAGCTCTGCAGTATGTCAGACCATTCTGCCGTCCTGGTCTTTCATTCCCACCTCCCTTTCCCTGCTTTTGTTCTCTTGGGCTCTTTTGAAAACCACATTTATGTTCTTCACATATGGCAAGGATTTTTGGTCAAAACTAAAAAACCTATACAATGTGTTCCTTGGCAAAAGGATTTGTTGAGCAAGGCTGGCTTCAACTTGAAAGAAAAGCTTTCAGTAGGCAGCAAAACAAAACAAAAATCTCACAAACCACTCTGGCCACATTGTAATTCTTATTCGTAAAAGCAAAATATACTTACCCTTCACATGTGTGCATTAAATAAAGCCCCCTTTCCCAGGGCAAGAAGGTGAGTGTTGGAGTCATTAAAATTTTTGTTCTCAAGCTACACATCGTTCTAGAAATCAACATAGACACTTACATTTTCCTAATACACTGGCTTTATAGTAGGGACCAGAATTATTTTCTTAGGAATTAACCCTCTGGCCAGATGACCCAGAGAACCCTGTAGAAGTGGTTTTCTGGGGCCTGCCTATTACCTGCAAGGTACTGTGCTAAGGACCTAACACGTAGGTTTCTCACTGATTCCTTACCACTAACCCTACAAGGTAGGTAGCAGGATTATCCCATCCACGGATGGGGAAACTGGGGCCTAGAGGTTAAGAATCTTGCCCAAGATCTTTCAGCCCTTCTACCAGGCTGCTTTTCACTGTTGAGATGCCAGAGGCTTCCCAGTGTTCCCATAATTTTTGCCTCATCTGTTTATGTTTTCCTTTTTCTATAAAGCAGTGGGAACCCAAGGTCAGTTTGGGTGGGACATCCGTTGGCCTTGGAGCATAGGTCCCCCACAGCATGTGCCCTGGGACTAAAGAGTGGGCGCTGGGGGCAGAATCCCTCTCCAGCTGTCACAAGGGGGTGACCCCGATGCTCTGCCCCCGGGGCGGATCTGAAGGTGAATACTACCTTTACCACTGGCGGACTCTGGGCAAGCTGCCTCTCCACTCCAAGCCTCGCCTTCTCAGCTGGGGCGTGAGGTTAGTGCTGCCTGGCTCTCAGCCCTGTACTAAGGACTGGAGAGAACACAGAGGGAAACAGCTAGTTGTTCTTCATTCCCCGACCTCTGTGTTCTTGCCATGGGCAGCTACTGCATTCAATCTTGCTTTGCCAGAGCAGGCCCAGGCCTGTCCCCGTATCCGAGTCAGTGCTGATCGGCGTTAGTCCTTGGAGACTGTCTGGCCGTGGTCCTGACCTCCCGCCTGGGTTCTGCTGTTCCCGGCTTTTCCTCTTAGGTGCTGAGTCTGCCTCCTCAGTCCTCCTCCATCTCTCCCCCCTACCCCCAAGTGCTGACTGGGGTCTAGCTGAGTGAGCTGGGCTTTCTCCTGCTTCTAGACTGGATGCCCACACCCACCTTCAACCTGGACTGTGTCCAAGACGTCGATATCCTCTGGACACCATAGAATGCCATCGCAGAGCTCGCCTTTGCCACTGGGTGGGGTCATCCTACTCAGTAACTTTTACTGTTGTTATTCTGAGCATCTTCTAGGTACCAGGCCCTGCAAAAGATGGGTGTGACCCAGGCAGCTGAGCTGAGTGCCTTATGCATATCATCTCATTGAATCCTCACTGTCATCCTGTAAAGTAGGTACTATTAATATCTTCATTTTGAAAATGAGGGAGCTGAATCTTAGGGAGGTTAAGGGTCTTTTTCTTACATAGCTAGTAAGAGGGAAAGCCAGGCCCTGAGTCCCAAGCTAGGGCTCACAGCCCTTACACCATGCTGCCTTTCCTTCTACCTGTCAACTCTCTGCTGCCTCCTCCTTTTCTGGTTGTTGGATCTTCTTCAAGGCAGCATGGACCCTCATTTATGGGAGTGTCTCTCTCAATGTACTCTGATGGATTCATTTGTCTCTCTCCCTCTCTCTCATTAAATGGGGACCTCTGGGCCCTGCTTTTATTTAATCCCTGTGCTCCAGTGCTTTGCACAAGACCTGGAACAGAGTAAGTTCTTCAAGATGTTTGTTGACTGACTCATAGTGACTTTTTCCCTCTACTTGCTGAAGTCTATATGTCCTCTATCCAAACTCATCTGACTTATGAAGGCTCTATCAACGTTAGTGGTTACTCTTGGGTCTGTGATGACATGTGAGTGTGTGCATACATATGTGTGTGTCTGTATGTGTTTATGCATGTGGTATGGTATCAACAAAGGAACTATCATTTGTTGTTGTTTTCAAATACTTGTCTACATCAAAAGCTTTTAGGCATGTTTCTTTAGTTTCATTTAATCTGGAACTTTCCACAGCCTTTCTTTGTCTTCATGACATAGACATTTTTGAAGAATATAGTCCATTAAAAAATAGAATCCTGCCCATTGTGGATTTCTCTGATGTTTTTTTTTTAAATGATTAGATTCAGGCTATGCATTCCTAGCCAGACTGTTGCTATGACCTCAGGCTCTCACAGCTGGGGGCACGTGATGTCCATCTACCCATCTGAAATTAATTTTGATCACCCAATCAAGATGCTGTCCCATTTCGTCCCAGTATAATTAATGTCATTTCTCCTCTTATAACTAATAAACTATCTGTGAGGAGACATTTTAAGACCATGCGTACATCCTGTGACTTGTCAAAATTCCCTCCTGGATCCCTTCACAATTTTAATATGAGGATTGCAAGATGAGGATTCTGTCATTGTTTTTTTTTCCCCAAATACCTTTATCACCACACCCAGTGCTCCATGCAATATGTGCCCTCCTCAATACCCATGAGAGAGTGTGGACTCTGAGCAACAAACTGAGAGTTTTGGAGGGAAGAGGGTGGGGGGTTGGGCGAGCCTGGTGGTGGGTACTGAGGATTCTGTCATTAAATGCAATATCTGATTCTAGTCTGGATCCTGTACAGGAAGGGAAACACTGCCCTAAAGGACTTGGAGTTACTGACAAAATTGGAATACGAATAGAAAATTGAATCAAAGTGCTCTATAAAAGTTAAGTCTGTGGAAATTCACTCTCAAACGACTCAAAAATTCATCTATACATAAACGTGTACGTATACGTGTGTGGAGAGAATGTACAAATAGTAAAGCCAACGGGGTGAATGGTAAAAGGCAGTTGCATGGGTATTTCCAGTATCATCCCTATTCTTGCCACCTTCCTATAAGTTTGAAATTATTTCCAAATAAGAAGTCAATAATAAGCTTCGGGCCATCTATAAAATAAGCATGAGATGGCCTACTTACAGCCATGAAAGTCTTTCATTCAATGGCTGACAATGACTCAGTCACCAAGTATGAGCTTCACCTGGACTGGCTGAGCCCTCAGGTCTAGTGGCACAGGAGACCCTGTGTGAAACTTCTGTCTTTCTGGTGGTGCCTGTAGAAAGTGCCAACTAAATAACGGTGGTATTTTGAAATGGAAGACTCTAGTTCTGGTTGTCCCATGTCTTGGCTGTCTTTATTAAAAGACGGTACAGAAATGACACAGTGATACCTAAAGGATCTCAAATTTAAGGTGAGAAGACAGAGGTCCGCGGTGCAGGGATGTCCCCGATGCAGGGACGATGCAGAACCTTCTGGCACTGACACCTGCAAGCTGTCTTCAGTCTCCTCTCATGATTGCTGCATATTCCTTCTGGTGTTCAACCAGCTTCAGGAATACTTGGTATTTCTTGTCATAGTATCTGTGGAAGAAAGATGAATATGTTGAATGATCTCAGACAAAACCATTATGCAGCTTCCCCATATATTTAGAAGAATAGGACTATATCCCCTATGGTTGTATAGACATCTCCCATTTTCTGAATGCTTAGAGCATCCCAAGCAATGGATCATCATGATTCATAGCTATTATCTGTAACCTACATGGGGTGTTATTATCCTCATTGTAGAAGTAAAGACATTTGCTCAAAGAGGCATATCGAAAGTAGTCTCGCTCAACACCGACAAGGCTGGAATGCAAACTGAGGTCTGTCTGACTTCACAGCCTCCGCTGTAACATACTAAAAGGGCCCAGGCTCAACACAGGCCCTTTCTCACTCCCAGCTTCAATAAACATTTCATATATGACTAGCCCCAGGTTTGATGACTGGTTTAAAAACCACAGACTGACCAGGGATGAGACTGAACCTTTTCGTCACCCTTTGTGGATTCCACACTTGTTTCCTTTGCAGTCCACACCTATGTTTCCTTTGCAGACACCTTTATCTGGAAATAAATCCCTGTGAAAATGCCCCTGATGTTTTCCCTCTAGATGTGCCCTGTGGTTCAGGCACCCCAGACAGAGTGGACCTTGCCTTCCCTCTACTCTCTGTCTGGGTCCTGGTAGACCCAACATCCCTCCACTTGTTTGAATGTGGTGTTGGGCCTGAGACAGAGGACAGAGCAGCCCGATTCTGAAAGGGATAACAGCAGCTAGAACAAGTTATATGTGAACACTTGCAACTTTGTCCTTACTCCTCTTGGGTGGGAGGAGCTGACGTGGGGTGAAGGGTTGATGACGCCAGTTAAGCATGTCTCAGTAGATTCTGAAATGTTCTGGAAGAAGTCCTCAGGAAGGAGTTTTGATGCAAGCTTGTGAATCAGAAGAAGGAGATGGCTAAAGCAACCCTGCGTATACACAGGGACTTCTTATAACATGCAGAGCTAAACAGATTAATGTGAGTTCTACCTTAACCATTCTTACGAGCTGTAATGGGGCCAAATACAGAGTCAGGAGGTGAACTCTGAAGCCTAGGTTTGAATCTGAGCTTGGACAACACTAGCTGTGTGACACTGGGTATGTTACTCAATCCATCCATGTCTAAATTTCCTTATATGTAGATGAGAATAATCATAGGACCTATCTCAATAGAGCTGTTGTGAATTAAATGAGGAAACGCATGAAAAGTACTTTGAACAGTGCCTGGATCTTAGTGTTATCAGTGCTAATTATGGTCACTACTTTTTTTTAAAAAAAATTAACATTCCAACGATATCATTAATCTTGTGGTAAGTAGTTTCCACTAAAAGCTGCTCTGTGAGGCTTGAAATTTATTAATCATAGAATGGTTTGAGGGACAGAAATGTCCTCCTTCTAATGATACTCTAGGACGGTTTAACATTAACTACTTCTTATATTATAGGAGATGGGTTTCCTGATCCTGGAATCTCAAAACTGCTTGAAGGGAGCTTGGGTTTATAACCTTCTCATACCCTTGAAGATTTTCCATTTTAATCCTGACAATTTTGCAGCAATCTTTACTCACTGGTCTTATTCCTTGTACATTGGAAGAAGCATTGACCTTGCAGGCCGAGAAGTCTGGGTGACTTTGGGCAACTACTTTAAATAGCGTGAGTCTCAGCTTCCTGGCCGTAAGCGGGATGATAACCATTCCTACAGCACAGAGGGACTGAATTTTAGACACGAAATACCTGGTGGGCTGTCACGTGCCCATAAATAGGGACTGAAACTGGTTTTATATTCTTCCATAATCCTGGAACACCAAGGGATGGATAGACTAGATTTTTCCTTGTTTACACATGGAAAGCTGAGACCCAAGGCACATTCCCCCCCCCCTGCTTTTTTCTTTTTTCAAAAATATTTTTAGCATAAAATACATAGAACATGATATTCAGGCATTTTTAAGTGTAGCTTGCAGGGCCCTTAAGTATACCCATCACCATCTTCTGTCGGCGGGACTCTCTTCATCCCACAAAACTAAAACTCTTCACCCAGTAAACAGTAACTCTTCATCCTTCCCTTTCCCACAGCCCCTGGCAACCATCGCTCTACTTCCTCTCTCTATGAATTTGACTCTAGGTACCTCATAGGAGTGGAGTCATACAATATTTGTCCTTTTGTGACTGGCTCTTTTCACTTTGGTCATGTCCTCAAGGTTCATCCATGTTGTGGCATGTGTCAGAATGTCTTTCCTTTTTAAGGCAGAATGATGTTCCACGGTATGGTCAAACCACTTTTTCTTTATCTATTCACCCGCCAATGACCACTGGGTTGCTTCCATGGTTAAGCTACTGTGAATAATGCTGCTGTGATCATGTGTATATAAATATCTCTTTGAGATCCTGATTTCGGTTCTTTTGGGTACATACCCGGAAGTGAAATTTTTGGATCATATAGTAATTCTATTTTTAACTTCTGAGGAACCACCACAGTGGTTGTATCATTTCACATTCCTACCAACAGTGGACAAGGGATCCAATCCCTCCATATCCTTGTTGACCCTTGTTATTTTCTGGTTTCTAATTGATTGTAATCATCCTCATGGGTGTGAGGTGGTATTTCATTGTAGTTTTTGACTTGCATTTCCCCAATGATTAGTGTTGTTGAGCATCTTTTTATGTGCTTATTGGCCATTTGTACATAATCTTTAGAAAAATATCTATTCAAGGGGCGCCTGGGTGGCTCGGTGGGTTAAAGCCTCTGCCTTCGGCTCAGGTCATGATCTCAGGGTCCTGGGATCGAGCCGCGCATCAGGCTGTCTGCTCAACAGGGAGCCGGCTTCCCCCTCTCTTTGCCTGCCTCTCTGCCTACTTGTGATCTCTCTGTCAAATAAATAAATAAAAAATCTTAAAAAAATAAAGAAAAAGAAAAGAAAAATATCTATTCAGGAAGCTTTGCCCACTTTTGATTTGGGTTGTTTCTATTGTTATTGAGTCTTAAGAGTATTCTGTATATCCTATGTATTAATCCTTTATCAGATATATGATAAACAAATATTTTCTCTAATTCCGTAAACTGCCTTTTACTTTGTTGATAGTACCTTTTGAAGCACAATTTTCTTCCATGGCACTTTCAAGTGACTACTCTGAGTGCACAGATAAATTTGGTCTAGACATAAGGATAAGATTTGGGATCTTTCTAAAAAGCGTATTGAATCACGGTCACCACATTATGCTCTCTGTGATCCTGAATTTTAAAATACGCTGAATTCCCTCTCTTCCAAATTCTCCCCACACTCAGTCGGTGGCTTCTGTGTGGCACAGACATAAGGCAGTGTCTCATACAGACAGTAATGTGATTTGAGGTAATGAGATGCTGAAGAGAGTCATTCCAAAGGAATTGCCATCTTTCTACTTGCAAACCTTGGGGCCGCCTCTAGATGGTGCCAGAGTACCACGTGTGCTGCCTCCACAGAGGCGGGCTCTCTGCTGACTGAGAAGCTAAAGATTCTCTTCAAAAGAACATGTGGATTTACTGAAGGCACTTAAAAATAGACTTCCCTCAAATGTCTTGGGAGGGTCAGCAAAGAGATGGAGAAGAATAATCTGTTTCTCCAGAAGAAGGAAGCTGCGAGGCTAGGCTCCCAAGGCCACTGAGAGCTCAGACCTCTCCATGTTCCTGACTTGAGCTCCCTCCAGGTAATGGCCCGCCTCTCTGACCCCAGTATTTAGAGGGTTTTATATTCAGAGGGTTAACAATCCAACTCCACTTGGAGGCCTTCTTTAAGAAAAGGAAAAGAAATTGGATTGCTTTTTCCATGGATATTTCCAACTCTGTTAAATACCAATCATGCTTTGGTGGGATTAACACCTTTGCCTGTTACAGGAGGTGGAATTTGTTTTTGTGCTTAACTTCAAATATGATTATAAAGTCACTTGCACAACTGTGCAAGTTCTGTTGTGAACTTGTTCACAAGTTCCCCATTTTTATTTGAAAAAAAAAAAATTTTTTTTAAGGATTTTTTTAAGTGATCTCTATGCCCAGTGTGGGGCTCAAACTCACGACCCTGAGATCAAAAGTCACATGTTCTTTAGACTGAGCCCCTCAGTCTAAAGATACCAGATACCAGATACCAGATACCAGATACCCCTATCCTTCCATTTTTAAACTTACTACCAATGGCTTAATATAGGTCTTTTTCTTCTGTCACTAGATTATTGATTATTGAGAATGGCTTCCAAGTGGCCTCTCTGCTTTTTACCTGTGGGCCTTCTAATCCATCCTCTGAGAGGGATCGTTCTAAAATCTGCATCTGGGGGCACCTGGGTGGCTCAGTTGTTAAGTGTCTGCCTTCGGCTCAGGTCATGACCCCAGAGTCCCGGGATCGAGCCCCGCATCGGCCTCCCTGCTCGGCAGGAAGCCTGCTTCTCCCGCTACCATTCCCTCTGCTTGTGTTCCCTCTCTCGCTGTGTTTCTCTCTGTCAAGTAAATAAAATCTTTAAAATAAATAAATAAAATAAATAAAATCTGCATCTGGCCAGGACCTACCACTGTGTAAAGTTCAGTATCCCCAATCTACCCACAAGGTGAGGTCTGAGGTCTTCAGCATGGCATCAAAGTTCCTTATGAAATGACTCCTCCCATATCCTCTTCCCCCCGTTTCACCTCCTGCTTGCCCCTATCTAATAATTTGTATTTGAGAATTCTGAATTATTTATAGGCATCGGAACATGGCACGCTGATCCCACCTTTACAGCTTTGCATATGTTATTCCCTCCATGGAGGATGTCCTCCTCATTTCTTTTAAGCATTAAAGTCAGTGTGGACTTCATCTCCTCTCAAAAGTTCTCTCTCACCCCTACACGGTCACATTCCTTTCTTCCTTGGGCTACTTTGTTACCTGGTAATACTTCTATTGTAGAGCTTATCCTTTCCTTCTGAAATGATCTATGTGCACACATAAGATTGTGTCTCATTCTCCTGTAAACCCTGCTTTCAGGCAAATCAGCATAATGCTCTGAATATAGCAGAAGCTCAAAAAATTAGTATTTTGTGAACTGGGGTTGAAATATTGATCAAGGTCATGTGGTAGTCCTCAGTGCCAAGTGAGGCAGAAGGACAGACAGATGCTCCTGTGTCCTTTGATGGAAGCTATAAGAGATCCTCATTTCAGAACAGAAGATCAGATATACTGTTAATGGCTGAGGAGAAAGAGCCCTGGTCTGGGAGTTCAGAAGTCTGTATTTGACCCCCACATCTGGCTCTACCTAGCTCTGTGACTTTAGGTGACAAAGTGACGTCACCTCTCTGGGACTCGGTTGTATCAGCTATTAAATGAAAGAACTGGATTCCTGGCCTCCAAGGTTTATTCTAGCTCTCCAGTTACATGTCTTCGTATGTCCTCATTCCTTAGCACGGTGCATATAAAAAATATAAACTTACCTTTTATCTTCAAGTCTGGGAAACACGACCTTCCCAACTTTGCTCATTCTTGCCATTGCCTCCTGTCAAATGGAAAACAGAACACAAAGAGCTGAGTTGGAAAGCTAAGATCAAAGTGAGGCTTGTCACAGGCAAGAACATTATAATCAGAATTCACTCCCTCTTAAGCTATTCAGTGAATCCTTTTTTTTTTTTTTTTTTCAACTTATTCTCTTTGGTAGTAAGAATAAAACCCAATGAACATTAAAAGTTACATCTACCACCACAGAGCCTGGGCTTAATAAAAGATTCAGTACTGAGGGCTCCAGGGCCTAACCACCCCAACGGCAACGCACCTTTGTGATCACCTGCAGGGAATGGTGGGAGGAACTTACTTAGTCTTCTCATTACCTGGATATGAGGGCTTAAGAAGGCAACACAATCGGCCACTGCGTGCATTGTTCACTTAAACTCAAGATAACCATAAATGAATGGAACCTACTTTGCACCTGCTCTTTAGGATAACATCCTGAAGACCTCTTCTGTTCAACGTTTAAGCTCTTTTTCCTAAAACTGTGAGCCCAGATGTGAGGCCTCTGGGCTGAGTCTAATTTACTTGAGTTGTGGACTTCAGGACTTTCTTGTCTTTACAGTGAGGCGACTGGGCAGACAGCGAATGGCAGCATCTGGGTGGCTGGGTGGACGCGGCTGATGTGTGTGGCACTGAGATCAGCCGCAGCTTGTGTGGGCTCCATTCCAGGATGGGCAGGGTGAGGTCTCCCTGAGCAGTCTCCCCAAGCGGGTAAAGCGATGGAAAAGTTAGGGGGAACGGAGTGAACTCCAACTTTGGAGTCAGACTTGCCTAGGGAGAGGGCAAGCGGTGGCGAGCCACAGGTCCTCAGATAGGCCTGCTTTAGAAACGGCTATTGAGCTCTTATTGTTAAGGATGTAGTCATCCTGGGGTCACATATGTACAACTTCTCATTCCACATATTTGTTAATTACTCTCTATGTACCAGACATTATGCTAGATTTGCATAAGACATACTCTTTGTCCTGGGGAAACTTACATAGTAGCTAGGGAAGAAGTGTTTTATACACTATTTATATAAATTTATTTATATTTACATACATGTACATGTTCCATAAATTATTTACCACTGATTCCCTTCTGGTACGCCACGTATTTACTGGTTCATGTGTTCCTTATCTTTCCTCTCACTCCTTGCCCTCCCCAGAATGCAAGCTACTTGGGGCCAGGCACTTTGTCTATTTATTGCTTCCTCAGCACCTAGAATACTCATAAAATAAACCAAGCCCCTTGTACGTGTCAAAAGCAGCATTCAACAGAAAACAGAGATGAAGACTGCATGGGTTCTTTCATCACAGGACCACAGAGTGGAAGAGACATTTACCGTGATCAAAATAGAGGGTGATAAACACTTTGCTAGAAATAGATAAATTTCTTTTCAGTAAGTTATTCAAGGGTTAGGAAACTTGATACCATCTCATCTGCTAATCACTTACACATATTTCCACTCTGGCTAGGATGCTCTACCAACTCTTCCCCCAGGATGGCATGAACATTCTGAACGAGTTCTCTGGTTTCCCAGCCCTCAACAGATTTAAAAGTGCTGACTAGGAATCAGAGATGCTGAGGTTAGCAAGCACAGTGACAACAGAAAGAAATGGCGGTCTTCAGAAAGGAGGAGATTTTCTAAATTATGAAAAATTACTGGAAAGGAAACCATGGTTAAAAGAACTAAAAAAGGACAATCTGGGGCCATTTTGTGGAGGGATGAACAGCCAAACACATCTTGAGGCTGCTGCCTTTCCACTTCACAAGGATATTTGAAGAGCTCTGCTCACCCTGTATTTTCCTTCACAGACTAAGTTTTGATTCCCTTAAAGTGAGCCCCGCTCCATCTTGTGGAGATGGCCTCAGCCATGCCCAGCGCCGACAGTGCCCCTTATTCTCTTGTCCTATCCTTGCTTCTTCTTTCAGAGTAACACTCTGCAGGGTTTCCGGAATGGTTCAGCCTCTTCCGGCTCCTAGGAATCCTGAAAATGCCCTTGGGAAATACTCCTCTGGTTGAGCTTACGCCTCAGCCTTGAGACGACATTCCAGGACTGCCTTCATGGGTGGGACCCAAGAAACTTGTATTATAGAAGGTGCTCCACAAATGTCCCTTCCCTTCCCACTGAAACAGATGTGTGGACCATATGGCAGATGGTAAGGCTTTCTTCCTTTCTTCACATTACCTTTCCTGTTTTTAAAATAAATTACTGAGAAACAACAACCGGTACTAGAGATTTCAAAGGTTTAAAAAGAGGTTCTTTTGTTCCCTAAAAAAGCACAGATTTAAACATTAAACTTAGCTCAGGTATTGACTCCACTGAGGAGGCTTTTTCTGACTCATCCTTGCTGCCTGCCTCCCACTAAGACTGAATTATTTGTTCCCACAGCAGCTCGTGCTACCTTCTATCCCAGCATTTATGACATGGCACCACAATTTTCTGTTAGCACACCAGCCTCCCCAACTAGACTGTGAGCTCCTTAAGACAGGAACTGTCATAATTATTTCCACTGCCAAACTCAGCATCTGGTCTATCGTGTGCACTCAGGGAATGTCTACGGGATGAATGAACTTAAGGGTCATACACGTGATAGAATGCTAAAATTGAAGTTTTGGCTGAGATCTAAAGTTGACAGATACAAGACACCAAAGTGAGCTGGAAAACAGACCACCCTGAAGAATTTGTAAAAAGGGTGGTTGAGGACCCATTAATCAACTCTTAAACCTTTTATCCACATGGAAGAACAGAAAAAGGGATTTTCCCCCCCCCTTTTTTTTTGAGCTAATTGTTGGTTTATTGTGCATTAGGCTTACTTCCAGGGGAGGGTTGAGAGGAGTCTCCCCCTTCACAAGTCAAGAGAGCAGGGCTTCACTGAGGACAATCGGGGAACGAATCCGATGTGTCCCTGAGGTTGTGGGATACTGTGGACTGAGCGGGATTCTGTGTGGAGGAGGAGGGCTGGCTGGCAGCTTAGGTGTGGAAGTGACGGAGCCAGCACTGGAGTCAGTGAGCACTGCCAGAGTCTTGTCAGACCCCAAAAGGCACAGCTGGTTCCCATGGACCCTCAGTGGTCCACATGTGGGAGAGCTGTCATGGATTGTCTGTTACTGTCCAATATGGCTACCGCATGAGGCAAAGGGAGTCTGCATAAAAAAGCCTGAGATGACCTGTGTGGTGTCTTAGGAAGGAAGAGGAAACAGTCTACTAGAGTAGCATTGACAAGGACAAGGTAGTACATGTGGGAGACTTCCAAAAGTAGAGGATTTCCAAAAAAATCTATGCTGGAGCCTAGCTACAAACACCTAGTAGGTGAAGAGAACTGATCAGATAAGAACTTTCTACACCTCTGACCTCTCTTCCCATACACCCTCCAACTACCTCAAGGAACAAGAAATAAATGAATCTGCTGGAGAGGCAGTGAGTGGGGAGGAGAGAAGACTGATCACAGCTTCGTCCTCTCATGCGCAGCAGACCTCAGCTGGAGAGTGGGGAGAGGCCTCATCTTTGGATGAAAACTCTAGATGATAATTCTGTATTCCTTGATCATCTAATTTCTGAATTTGGGCCATGTCTCACAACTTAAGGAGACCCTAAAACCTGTGTTACCTAAGACTGACTGTACTTAATCTAAGAAGGCAATGCAACTACGAGAATTTTTAACCAGGGCAGAGAAAAACTTGTTCTACTGCACAACTGTGAGGGGACGGTGGGAGTCATAAGCATAGTCGTTTCTCACTTCTGTCTCAAGAACTGTGTTTGTCCTAAACACAAGTTATATGTGCACAATAAATACTGGATGAAAATATATTGGAATGTTAACAGGTTCAAGAATATGGGTGGTAACTTTTTTTTCTCCTTTTTTGTCTTTTCTAAATTTTCTGCAGCGACATATGTGGATTTGATAATTTAAGGATAATAAAAAATACTGCATTATAAAAAAAAAATTATGCTTCTATAGGCACTCAAAACAACTCGCGCTCCTTCCGTGTCCTGGGAGGCAGAGCTCATCACAGGTCCTGGACCCGATGTGGAGGGTGCCCAGAGAGTCACTATTGTCATCAGACACTGCACTGCTGGCTTTTCTAATTTCTCCACATCACTAACATAAAGCCAAAACCCCAGGAACCCGCCGGCTGCAATAAATCTGGAAATTACCACAGCATAACAATATGAATTTATTATGGGAATGCTGACACGTGCTAAATATAGTCACCCCCCACAATATATTTCTGTTCAGAAGGGTTTGTTTGAAGTTGGCCTCAAAATTCATACTTTTTGTCAGCAGGCAGGGGCTGGACAATCTTAATTTGCAGCACGCTACCCTCTTTGTGTGAGAGTCTAGACAGCACAATGAATACAGTGACTTTTCTCTTTCCTTTTTGCCCACACAATGAAAGCCTTTTACAAACAAAATATTTTGTAAAATCGCATTTTAATCACTTCTTTTCTTTCCCTCTATAAGGCAGTGCTATAAATACACCATGAAAGTTCACATTTGATCGTCACTTCTGAAAGCAAGTGAAGGGTTTCTGTAGGAAAAAAATAGGGGCCCTGTACCACGGTCATGAAAGATGGCATTCATGGGGCTTGACCCTTCCCTGCCGTGTCAAGGCTGAGCTGCCATTCTGCGGGCCGCAGCGCCAGCAATCACCAGGCCTGCGTGGGCATGGGAAACACCCAGTTCTCGTGTGTCATGGCCTGGCTTGGGAGCTAGCAAAGGGCTCGAAGGCTGCCCTGGGGGGAGTTACCCAGAGAAATTAGGTTAAGGGAAGAAAGAGGCTCTTCAACACCCACAGAGAAGATGGGGATCCCATGAGTGCCAGACACACCGATACTGGCAATTTGAGGAATGGGGGAATCTGGTACCTTGTGCCCTAGCCAGAGGAAGCAAAACAATGGTGTTAAGAATTTGGGAAGGCTATCAGGAAGTTTAGACCTAGGCACCAAAAGGCACAGCAAGCTGGGCAGTGTCCACAGTCACAATCTACAGGGAAGAATGATCCTACCTAGCCTGGTGGGAACGATACTGTGCGTTCCCCAAAGGCAAGGGCCATGTTACTGCAGGTGTCAAGCCTAGCATGGTCCCAGTACTCATAGGTGCTTGGTTCATGTCTGCTGAGTCGCTGAAGGAAAGGGTGAGGACTTCCATCACAGGGGCAATGTAAGATCACGTAAGCCAGTGTTTCTGAAATGGCATATGTACTCCAGGGGGCACAAAGATGACCCATTAGGATTCCAGGAGAAAATACTAAGAGTGCCATTTATATAATTTCTAGTCTCAAGAAATTAGTTAAGCTTTACCAGCACTGAATACACAGATCATCACCAGATTGGTCAGTTGGTCCACACACTGGCTAGACACGAGTCACATAAGATGTGTGAGGTTTCTTTAAAAGAAGCTTGCAGTCTCTACCCCACGTAGGGGATGAGAGCATGGCCACCACCAGGGTTACCAGCATCCAGGGACGTGTCCATGTTGTCACTTACACGTTCCAGGCTAGTGGATTTATAGGTATTACCTAGTTTCATTTACGTTAACATTCACAAAATGGACAAGCAGATGAAAAAGATTCTATCAATGGATGAAAGGTAATGGTGATCATTCAGGTCCAAGTAAATAAGAAAACAGTGACACTTTTACTTGGTACTAGTTCTTCATGTTAGAATACAAAAGCAATGAAGACTTTGTCAGATAAGGCAAGAATTGGGAAGAAATCAAAATGATCTAGAATACTAGTTAAGATATAAATACACAGGTACATATAAAATCATTCGGAAGTCATCAAAAAACTTTAAAAAATCATGAGAAACTCATCTGGCCGTAGATATATAATATACCTTGACGCACTGCATGCTGTTAGTATGAAAGTATAATAATAGGCAAGAATTGGAAATATTTTATTGCAGCTATATTTCATCTGCCTTACAGTGTACGGAATCTACAAGTACCCTAGAACACAACTATGCCTCTTCCTCAACAAGTTTCCATGTATTGAAGATGAAAGCTTGAACATTTTCTGACTGATTCAAAAAGTGTACTGGCCATTGATTTAGCAGCCAACTCCCACGGCCATTGCTATGTTAGTGGTTCAAGCCAGCATTTCCCAGGCACTTAATACTATGCTGTGCACTGTGCTAATGGCTTTATGTATGTGACCTTTTTAAACCCCAACATGACTTTATGACGTCGATATCATCACCTATCCCCACTCTCTGAATCAAGGAAAGGAACACAGTACAAGTCATTTGCCCAAAGCTATAACGCCAATACGCAGTGAACCAGAAAGAATTCCAGTCTGGTTCTGACTCCAGGCCATTGCTTAGCCTCACACTCAGACTTGATGCTCCTGTCCTGCCTGCAATACAGAAAGCTTGGTCCTTGAGTGAGTCCCCTAAGCTTGAGTTCAAATCCCATTTCTGCTGCTTATTGTGTGAACTCCCTGGGTGAAAAGTGTGTGTGTGTGTGTGCATGTGCACACAATATGCCAGAACACAGAACATTGCACCTTTTTCCAGAGATGCTGACACATAGCTCTGACTACATGAATCTGCCTTCTTGACGAACTCTGAGTCATTTTACTGGAAAACAAAGTTCACATGGCAATGTGTGGGCTGAGGCACATGACCCCTCCATAGAAAAACAGAAAGTATAGCAATGTGATTTTGTTCCTCCAACAAACATGAAGAAATGACTAGTTGTTCTTTTATTTATTTTGTTTTGCTTTGCTTTTTGATACAGTCATCTTTCGACTTGCACCTGGTATTCTGTGTAACCTCCAGGCACTGATGACAACAATATCAATTCAGAAGAAGGGATGAGAGGAAGGAAAGAGTGAGAGAAGTCTTAATCATTAATCATGATGTAGAGACTTGCCCTTCATTTATAATTTTAAGTTCTATCTATCTATCTATCTATCTATCTATCTATCTATCTATCTATCTACCTACCTACCTACCTACCCATCTATCTACCTACCTACCTACCTACCTACCTATCTACTCACATATGTGCACACAGGTATACACTTTTATCAAAATTCATCACACTGTGTGCTTAAGATCTGGTGTTTTGCTTTATGTATACTCTATCTCAATGCAAAAATTGCAAAAAAGAAAAAAACACTATATATATGTATAAGTGAATGTGTTGGAATATTCGTATTTTTTGTAATTTTTAATTATATGATGCCTACCAGACAGAAAAACAAAATTCAAACGCCCAGTTTCCAATCTTGACTGCAAACATACCTCCTATTAGCCTCCTGATCATAAAGGGGGGAAGGGATGCTCCGAGGTTCTACAATGCTTCAGGAGATGGAGATGCTAGCAGAAAAGATACTGGGTTCTTGAGATAGGTTTGGCATTGTATCTGGGCTCTGCTAACTTACCAGACGTGTGAACTATGCCTCAGTTTTCCCATTTATAAAGTGGGAAGAATAACACCTCCTTGCAGCACTGCTGAAAATTCCCGTATCCCACTCTCTGACCACCATGTCCTAACTAGTCTCCTGATTTCCACTTTGGTCCCCTGATACCCCCAAGGCCAGTCAGCGTGATTTTTCAAAAAGAGAAAAAGTAGCGCAGTGATTAAGACGAAAGTGACTACAGCAGACTGCTAGGGTTTGAAGTTGGGCTTGACCATGTACTGGCTATATCATCATGGACAAATGATTTAACTTCCGTATTAGCTTCTGTTTCCCCTTCTCAAAATGGGGACAGTTAATAGTAGGCCTCTCACTGGACTGCTGTGAGGATCACATGAGTTTTTCAGGTAGAGCACTTGGAACAGTTCCAGTACAGAGTAAATGCTCCATGGGTTTTTACATATTTATTAGCCTACTAGCATGTGGCCAGGGGTTGTTATTGGATTCATACACTGCACTGAGAACTGTGCCGGGTGGGAAGAGGGGATCCATAAACACGTGTTGAATGAATCCCTGAATGAGTTAGATTCTGTCTCTCTGGGCTGTTTTTACACATGGTACTTCCAACACCAAATGGGTGGGTTTTTTCCTCACAGCAATCAATTTCCCACCTCTCGAGACACCAATGGGGTGTCCTACAATTCAATTCTGACATCACCTGGAGTTGGCATTAGACTCTGTAGGTTTAAGGGTTCAGTCCATCATGACTGCCTCCTACCCCAGATGCCAATCACAAGTCCCCCCTGTACTTTTGACTGACTATAAACTGGGGGTTCCCATGACCAGCTGTCCCACCTTGGATTGGATTAATTAGCTAGAATGGCTCATAGGAAAACAGTTCACCTACGATTACTGGTTTATTATAAAGGATGTGATTCTGGAACAGCCAAATAGGAAAAATTTATAGGCAAGGCTTGGGGGATGAGGGTGTGTGGGACTCCCATGCCTTCTGGGGGGCACCACCCAAAGCTCTCCAAACTCTGTTGTTCTGAGGTTTTTATGGAGGTTTCATTACAGAGACTTGATTGATAAAAATCACTGGCTACTGATTGAATCAACCCTTGTGGAAGCTGTCCATGACCCGCCAGCCAGCAGTCATCTCATCAGCATACAAAAGATACTCTTTTCATGCCAGAGGTTCTAAGGGTCTTAGGAGCTGTGTGCCAAGAGTCATGGAGAAGGATAAAATCTTTAGTTTTGTTCTATTACAGTTACTCTCACTATTAAACACTGCAGTGGACCCCCATTGCTTTTTTAATGACATTCAGATTTTGCAGAATGGCCTAGAACTTCAAGATGGTTCTTTGCTGTCATCTACAACTTTATTTCATGCCCTCGCTCACTGTCCTGCTCCTACTGGAAACAACCACCATCTTGCTATTCACTGAACATGTTGAGCTTGCTCCTGCCTGCTCTTGCTCTCCCAGGAATGCTCTATTTCCTGGATGTTTGACTGTCTCCATTTTTGATATGATTCAGGTCTTCTTCAAATATAATCTTGAAGAGGCCAGACTTTGCCGTTTGGCTGAAACTTCTCCCAAACATCTTCTATCAGATCATCTCATTCTCTTGTCTTTAAAACCCTTCATAGCACCTAGCATCACCTAAAATTATATTGTGAATTTATCTGCACCCTCATTTACTGTCTACCTCTCCCTCTGTGGCTCTCACCTCTCCTCCTCCTTCCTGAACCTAAGCTCCATCAAAGGAGGGTCCCTGGCTGTCTTATTCGCTGAGGTATCCCTAGCTTTTAGCAGGGTATTAGTTAAATGTTAGCTGAACATATATACTCACTGAATTCCTATTTCAGCAAGGCACTCTGTATGTCTTGCCTCATCCGATGCTCACGAACATTCTGTGACAAATGTCTTAGGATCTAAATTTACAACAGAGGCTAAAAGAGGTTAAGCGACTTGCCTAAGCTAATAAGTGGCTTAGGCAGGATTTAGGATTTAAAATTTGCCTTAACTCATGAATAAATACCAAGCCTATTCCTTAAGGAGCTCATAGTCAGTCCATAGGCAGATCTTCAGGTTAGTTCCTGACAACTTATCTTCCCTGATGACTGTAGGGCCCTGAAAACCCTAAACGCTTGCTTTCTCCACTGTCAAAGACAAATGCAATTACAGCCATTACATTGTAGTTACAAAGGCAGGAAGGTGGATTTATTGATGTATAGAAAGATTGTTTGAATTAATTTTTGAAACAAACAAAATGACTGCCAGCTGTATGACCCTGAGTGAGCCTCTCCCCTCCCTGGGACTCCCTTTCCTTATCAGTAAAATGAGGGGTTGGATTAAATTATTTCTAAAGTCTTGCCAGGTCTGCAATCTGTTGGTTCTGTGCACGTGTCTTTTTTTGATTAACTCTCCGTGGACAAGTGAAGCGGTTAACTCCCAGTGGTATATTTTATTAGAGTTTTACTAGGCCCATGCCCATTGTGTTTCTCCAGTAAGGTGCAGTCTCTCTCCAAATTCAGTCACAGCGAACATGACACCGGGAGTGTTTCTACAATAGGGAAGGCTACCTACCATTGTTGTAATATTCGGAGGCCATGTAAGCACTGCGGTCCTAATACATGGCTTGGCTGCTAAGTGGTTGGGTCCGAATAGGAAGAGGTGAGCAACTACTCATCCTATTCACCTGAGCTTGACTTGCCTCCTACGGGATTTCTAAAAGCCAAAATATCTAGCTTTTTCACACAAGCATCAGACTGACTACAGACTTCAAAACTGCAAGCTATTACCCATCCAGTAATCTATTATCGACTGAGGAAAAGGGTCCTGCTGGTATTTCTGGCTGAGATTTCTGCAGTAGGCTGGAACTGAAATAACAACAATAATAAAAACTATAAATCAACAACAACAACAATTATTAGTAGTAGCTAACATGTATCGAATACTTACAATGGCCCAGAACAGTATTAAACACTTTACCTACTTTATATCCCCACTTGAAATATGGGGGCAACACACAGCTTTGGAACTCGTACCCTTACCCATTCACTACAGAACAAGGGCTTCAGTGATACAGACCATAACTCAAATTCTAGCTCTACCATTTAGCACTCTGAGTCTCATATTCTTCAATTTGAAAATGGGAGTTTTAATACTTATTTTACAGGTTAGTTTTGTAGAGATTAAACGCTTAAATCTAAAGCTATTATTATTACTACTATTATCTACCCACCAACTGAAACCAACCCTATTTTCCCAGAAACATTATTAAAAGGTAAGAGTTGACAAGCATATACTTGGGTATATGTTTCAGGCTGCTGAAGTGGGTGGGCTGGGGAAGGTGTTGGGTGTCAATATTCTCATGGCTCTGCATAATCATTTCCAGATGATTATTCCTCCATCTGCAAGCAAAAAGCTTTGCCCCTTGGAGATTTATACCACCTGATGACAGGCATACAATCATACCCACCTCCTGTGTAGCTCACTGCTATCACCCTCGGCCTCTTGCTTGCATCCCTATGTTAAATGAAGCTGAAACTTACATCATCTAGTCTTCTCATCTAGTCATTATCTTGGAAGACTTGAGCGTTCATTTACAAGACCCAGCCAGTGCTTGAGTCTTACACTTTCAAAATGCTTCCAACTCCAAGACCATTCATCTCCACTTTACTCCAGCATTCATCCCCACAGCCATACTCTAAAACTTATCATCCACTGGTACTGGTACACTTACATACATTTCAACTCTCTAATAACCACTTTCTGGCTTCAACTGCCCATCAGTCCAATTCTCTCATTTGTCCTATCATTCCTACCGAAGGTCCTCCCCTTCACCTCATGAAAGTATCCAGATTCTTAATCCCTTCCTTTTCTCTCAATCCGCAGACCCATTCTGGCTCTAATTTCTCTGGTTAGCTAGGGTAGAATCCATCACGTATTATATCAAACACATTGACCAACAAGAATCATCACAAATATTCTTAGTTGCAAAGTTAAACTGGTATCTCTAATTCACAGAAATTAATTGGCCAGGATATGCTTCATTTATGCCTATAAGAGAGAAACCTTGTTTAGGGCAGAGTAGGCCAATGGGACATTGTAACTCGATAAAGTACAACATCCTGTAAGTTCTCAACATTTGAATACCTTCGAAATTTATACTGCCTGCCTCAAAGTTAATTCATACGGAGAAGATTCTCTGGCCAATGGATCAGGAACCGTAACTAGCAGCAAAAAACAAAAACGTGACAGTAATAAGATAGTACACAATGACTGAGCTGCAAGGAATGTTGGGTAACTACTAGGGCCAATTTCTGTGTGTTCAGGTTAGGTGGTAAATAACCAAATTGTCTAAGACATAGGGTATCTATACATCCATCCATCCCACCATATTCTTTAAAGCTCCCTATATTGTATAGCCAACTCTCTGAGGCCAAAGTCATATTAAAAATGGGTCCTGGATGCCCTGGTTTAGCCTGGTTTAGAGGCCAGAGGCTGGCCTCTGGCTGTTTGCAGTATAGGAGTCCTTCTGGCAAAGCCAGAAATCATTTCAAACCAGCTTCAGGAGGGAGAAGACAAGGAGGGAACTTGAATCAAAAGCCAGGAGTTGGGGAGGTTAAGTAAGGCACCAATGGACTAAAGCAAGAGAAGGACTAGAGGCCAGGAGGGTAGGGAGGAAGCAGAACTCAGACAGAAAGAGGGAAAGGACTAGAATGCAAATACTGGATAAATTATCACGGTGTCTTTTCAATTTGGTTTATAAGCTTTCTTTGTTCCCAGAGCCCCATGATTTCCCTCTATCTGAGCACTGAGCACACAGTAGGATAAATATCTATTTACTTATATGTCTCCCAACTAGACTATGAGATCTAAGAGGATAGAAGCCATCAATATTTATCAGTATGCACAGTAATTGATAGAATGTGACTCCTCAATAAATGCACATTGAGAGAATAAAAAAAATGAATGAGCAGATGGACTAATGAAATAATGAGTGAATTAGGAGTCGGAAATCTGTATAAAGCAACTTTGGGATCTCCCTCAATTGAGCTTTTCAGTGTTTCCTAACTGTCATTTCAACATATTCATCATTGTCAGATGTCACCGTTAAGGTTATAGGCTCTGGACTAATTAGATGGGAATTATTAGGGTTTTACTAGGCCCACACCCACTGTGTTTTTCCAGTAAGGTGCAGTCTCTCTCCAAATTTAGTCACAGCGAACATGACACCAGGAGTATTTCTGCAATAGGGAAGGCTACCTACCATTGTTGTAATATTGGGAGGCCATGGCTCTTCTAACTAATGGTCTGGCCAATTTACTAACTTCTTTGTGCCTCAGTTTACTCATCTTCAAAACAGAAATAAGAGAATTAATTACTCATAGAGTTATTAAGATAAAAAATAAAATGCACGCAAAGCATTTAAATTAGTGCTTGGCACAAAGAACTAGCTTAAAAATTGAGATTATTTGTATTATTATGATTATTATACCCATCTCCACCCCAGCACTACACAGGACCCTGTAATATTTTCTTGAGTGCTACTATTTAAAGGTAGTACTTCTTAATCTTCTGTCACATGTGACATGTTGTCTGGGCAGGGGAGGGATAAAGAGCATGGAACGAAGAAACCATCGAACACTAAATACCAGCTGATGCCTCTGGTTCATGAAGGGAAAGAAGATGAACAATGAGCACAATGGAGGCTGTGGAGAATAAAAGTTTAGGAGCTTCTAGGTTTAGAAACATGGAGCTTATTTTTGGATTGGACTTCTAGGCCTTGTACCTATAACAAACAAAACAACAACTATGTCAGCTGTGTTTATGAATATGAGCTTGCTGTGGCTTTCACAGACATAGGGAATTCAGCCCACTTTTCTCTGGTTTCTAAATTATAGACAGGCACATGATGTACTGGAAAAAGAAGCGATCCGGAAATCAGGAGGCTCTGGTCCTGCATTAACCTTAGTTTAGGCTCTATTATTCTGAACAAGTTGTTTCCTTTTGTTGGATACCAGTTTCACCTTCTCCAAAATGGCAAGTCTGAGCCAAATGTTAGTTTCATGGTTTAACAAACGATTATTGAATATCTGCTCTGTACCCCAGGCATTGTGCTAGGCACTGTGGATACATCAGTGAGCCAGACAGCTCTGATCTCTAGACTTCGTGGAGCTTAGAGTCTACAAGAGGAAAACTGATGCTCTAAGAGAAGGTCAGAGGGAGATAAAACTATTCTGAGGGTTAGGGAATGAGCTACAGGTACAAAAGGAGTTGGCCCCAAAAAGATGGCTGATGAAGAGACATCTAGGCTGCAAAGAACGCATATTTGAAATTGAAATATTATAGCACATTTAAAAGACTGAAAGAAGTACAAGAGTAGATAGAATAAGCAGAAAGAGTGACAAGAGTCAGAATTTGATGGGCCTTATAAATCACTATGCCAAAGTGAAGTGGAAGCCATTGGAAGGTTTTAGGCAAGAGCAATCCTATTCAAGTTGTAGAAGATCACTTTGGCTGATGCACAGACAATGGATGACAGAATGGTAAAAATGAAGGCAAGCAAACCATTCCAGAGGCCCTTGGAGCAGTCCAGGTGAGAGAAGACGGTGACCCAGAAGAGGGTGGTGAGTGTGGAATTAAAGCCAAGTGCAAGGATTCAAGAGACATAAGGTGTAGTCAGAAAGCAACTGCGAGAGACTGAAGTGTAAAGGAAGGAGAGGGTGGGTTCACAATGTCCTTGGCATTCTGGCAGAGGAGAGGGAGTAGATGTGGTGCCATTTACAGACCATGCCATGAATGAGCTGGTGCCAGTTTTACAGGCGAAGGTGGAGTTATGAATTAAGATGTGAACGCATTTGAATCCAGATACCTGTGAACCCTTTAAGTGGATAGATTATATGGACAGCTGCTGAGCTATGGGCTGCAGACAGTGAATGAGTCCTTAGAAGTGGATAAGATGGACAGAATCCTATAGAAGATCAACTTTTAGTGTTGAGGGGAGGAGAGAGGGGAGCTGGTAAATGAACTAGGAAAGCAGTGTTCAGAGCAGCAAAAGGAAAATCACGTATGTACATCGTCAATGGAAGAGTGTGTGATTCTGGGGAGTGTTCCATGCTGCAAAATGCTGCCAAAGGGAAAGCAGGTTATGGACTGAAAAGCCCTTTGTTCTGAGCAATGGTCTAGGTTAGCATCAGTGACCTAGGCTAGTACAATTGTGGAAGTAAAGGCCTGATCATCCTTGGTTAAGGTTACTGTAGACAGTGGTAGTGAGAAAATCAGGACAGTGAGGAAAGCCATCTTTTAAAACATTCTTGATTGTGAGAAGGTAAGAATTGGAGGGGGCTAACGGGTAGAAGAAAGGATTTTATATTTAAGATGAGAGCGTGTGTAGTAGCACTGTCCACCAGAAATAATGTGAGTCATGTAATTTTAAAGTTTCTAGGAGTCACTTAAAAAAGTGAAAAGAAATGAGTATTACCTCTTATTTAACTTATTATACCCCAAATATTATCATTTCGCAAATAACACAATTAGTAGGCATTTGATGTTCTTTATTCATAGTGACTCTTTGAAATCTGGCATAGATCTTGCACATTTCAAATTGCACTAGCCACATTTTGAGTGCTCAGTTACCACATTCAACTAGTGGCTGCTATATTAGACAGGACAAGTCTAGAGCACATTTCCATGCTGCTGAGAAGGAGCTAGCAAATAGGAGTAAGAGTGGATAATGGATTGAGTGGGCTGCCAGAGGCAGTGGGGGATGGAGGAGCCCCAATAATTGGCTCCTCCATAATAATCTCTTTCATTACAATAAACGTGAAGGAGAAAAAGTTTGCATCTGGATATAGGCAGTGATGTCCCGATAAAGGTTAACAATGAGATCTACCAAAAAACAAAACCAAAAATCCCTACTTGGTAGCATCTGCCAATTTCTCTAGTGTAAATCCTTCCACTGTGGCCACCTGCAAGCTACTGATGTGATGTCAGTGAACACAGAGCTGGGAGGAGACATACACAGTCAGCTCTCATGCTCGGTGTGAACCAGGAGTGACATACCACTGAACATATGGCTGGATGGCAGGTTTCTTTCTCACGGCTTCTATTTTCTCTTTAAGGTGGATGGCGGCTGTGAATAAGTACGGTCTGTGTCTGAACATGAGGAAAGATGCGGCTGGGGATTGGGAGAAGTTTGATGGGGTTATTACAGAAATAGGCAATTAAGCTGACATGTTAGCTTCCTGTCAGCAAACAGATGGACACACATACTGGGCAACTGAGGCAAAGCTTACTAATGGGTTTGTTTAAGAGAAGGTTTAGGAAGAGAAACTAGTAACCTATGAATAGCAACATTGGGGAGCCATGTCTGCCTGCTGGCCCAAAGGATCACGGAGAGGGAGAGACTCCCAACACCGAGAGAGAAAGCCAGAGGGAGAGGGTCAGCTGCAGGAATGGAGGTCCATGGTGGATGGACGGGCTAACTGGTGGGAACAGAGCAAGGAAGGAAGCCATAGCTTCCATCTCTCTTCCAGACTCCTGCTGGTGCCTCCCCCTGGCCACAACTAACTCCACACTCGGGGAAGGGAGGCTGGCTGGGGACAGTATACAACGACACAAGCCTTATGGTTGTCCAGTGCTTTCTCACAGTGCTCAGAGGCCTTTAAGAGGGCAGAAGGCAGGCAAAAAGCCGCCTTCATCCTGGATTGGGGTTTGCTAAGACAAAAACAATGGGATAAGCAAATAAAATGGTCACGTGGACACTGGCCATGTGGAAAGAGAGAAGAGGGCAGGAGGAAAAGAAAAGCAGCCCTTCAAAATGCATGTTAGCTCTGACAGGCCAGGACACCAAGACTCAAAGCAGTAATGTGGCTTGCCCAGACAAAGCTTTGGCGGTGGAGTCAGGAGCCACGGCTGCCTAGCTTGAAAGCATTTTCCACCCGACTGTTGCATCCACAAGCAAATAAACAGTTCGTCTATATATACAATTCATTTTAGTAAACTATTTCTGGGGGGCAGGGGCATATTTTCATGTTCATTTAAGCTTTTAGTTGAAACTGAAGCATTATTAGAATTCTCTCCCTCCAACATATAAATTCATCTACACTTAAAAGTAAGGACGCCCTTGGGTATTTTCAGTACCAAAGCCCATTCCAAATGTACAAACTAAGAGTTAAAATGGGCTAAGATGAGGAAGGTAAAGGGTGTCTTTCCCTTTTTGTTTTTCAAGATTTTTATTTATTAAAGAGAGAGAGAGAGAGAGCAAGCAAGGGGAGCAGTTGGGGGAGAGGGGCAAGCAGGCTCCCCACTGAGCAGGGAGCCCAATGCAGGGCTCCATCCCAGGACCTTGAGACCATGACCTGAGCCGAAGGCAGACACTTAACTGACTGAGCCACCCAGGCATCCCTGGGGTGTCTTTTCTGAAATAAAAGTGGAGTCAAGTTCTGAGGCATGCTCTGTTCCTCGCTCCACGCTGCTCTGGCCGCCCCTTCAGACAGTACCGGACGGAGCACTTATGAGTGTTCACGCCCAGCGGTGTGGGCAGATGGGGAATAAGTGCCACACACATCCCCCATGCATGCCACGGACAGAAGCCATGCGTGTTCCCGGCAGCTGGCACATGGGAACGCTCTGTGACGATGGGTTGAACAGAATCTTTCAAGGACCATGTTCTCTGTGTCAAATATTACACGGTCTGACAACAGGGTAAGAGATTAGAAACAAGAGCTGAGGAGCCAGGAGCCAGGAGCAGTGGCCAGGAAGCCCCCGAAACAGCCAGGCTGGGATTCCCGCCATGGGACCCACGACCTCATCTCTCTTGACCTGTTTGTGAAACTTCCTCATTTATAAAAAGCGGCCAATACCTGACAGGGAGTTGTGAGGGTTCAGGGGGCCCAAGGACGCAAAGCTCCTGGTACCCGTCAGTGCTCTGCCAAAGCCGATTCCTTCCCCTTCCCTGTCCTCCTCTGCTCCTTTCTTTCTTTCTTTCCTTCTTTCTTTCTTTTCTTTTCTTTTCTTTTCTTTTCTTTTCTTTTCTTTTCTTTCCTTTTCTTTCTTTCTTTCTTTCTTTCTTTCTTTCTTTCTTTCTTTCTTTCTTTCTTTCTTTCTTTCTTTCTCTTTCTTTCTTTCTTTCTTTCTTTCTTTCTTTCTTTCTTTCTTTCTTCTTTCTTTCTCTCTCTCTCTCTCTCTCTCTCTCTCTCTCTCTCTCCTTCCTTCCTTCCTTCCTTCCTTCCTTCCTTCCACTTTCCAGCATTATCATATTTTTGTGGCACTGTATTCCATTCACTGAAGTTAGCCATGATCACTCCAGAGTCTGTGTATGTGTGTGTGTGTGTGTTTTGTTTTGTTTTGGTCACCTTTGGGCCTTGGTGACCCCAGGTGACCATTTTATGGAAACTGCGGCATTTTGGACTGTGGCTTTTTCCCCTTCTTTGAATAAACACTGAAAGCTTTCTTTCCCACTTATTCCGACTCTCGTTTGCCATCTGGTGCCTGGGTTGGCCGCATCTGTGTTTGCTTAATGACTTTAGGCGAAGGCCGAGTTTACATATGGGAAGAAGGAGAGGGCTTTGCTGATTTCTTCCATATGTTCATTTATTCGTATATTATGATTTTTGTAATCTCACCAGCAAAGATCCCTTCAGACAATCCTTACACTGTTCCCTGGGACCCGCTTCTTTGTGTGTTCAGCTGGGAGTTGCTGTGAGAACATTTTTGCAGCGTCTGTTACCTTTCGCATAGCTCAGTGAGGCTTTCAGATAGGTACAAAATTAATGTTCGGGAGGTTTTCTTTTAGAACTGAGGAGGAGGCTTATTAGATTTGGGTGATTCTGTGAAGTCAGGAGACATGGGTTCTAGACCTTTCTCTCCATCTGTGAATTATGTGACCTCAGACAAGCTCTGTGACTCTCTGGCCCTTGGTCTGTTCCTTGTGCATCAAAGGGCTTGGGCTGGGTGTGCTCCCATACCTGCAGGCCCCATGAGGCCACAGCTTTCCCTCTCCCCTCTCCTCTTTTTCCTCTGGTCCTGGGCTTCCGGCTCTTCTAGAATTGTACCTCAAACGCCAGTATGTGCTTTCCCTCTCCCCAGCTCCTGAGCAGAGGTGTGCATGGAGGAAAAAAGCCAAGAAAGGCATTCCATCTTCTGCTTAATGCAGCAATGGAAGAGGACAAGCTCTATTTCTTGCTTTGTAAGAAGTCATCTTGATTTCTTTTTCTACGATATACTTGGGCCTCAACTTCGGGTGATGGCTCACGAGCTCTGGAAAGACACAGACCTGGGTTGGAAACCCACCTCTTCTCTTCCCAACCTGTGGCCCTGAGTAGGTTTCTTAATTTTCCTAAGTGGTATCTTCCTTGTCTAAAATGGGACTACTCCCTGCCTTGCAGGGGTGGTGAATGAGTAAGTGATCATTAATCCTAACAGGGTGTTTTGCATAAAGCAAGTGCTCACAAATGCTGGTCACCTCTGTGCACAGTGGATTCAGTGGTGAAATGCCACAGTGTTGACAATGCCTCAGAGGAGGAAACGGACAATACCCAGGAAAGATCACAAAATCAGTGGATGCCAAACCTTGACCTAGAATTCGGGACTTCTGACTCCTAGGCAGCAGATTTTTCTCATGAGCTGAAGAGGCCTAGGGAAATATAGGGGACTGGGTTGAAGTCACTGGAGACCAGATGATGGCTAAGGAAGGAAGGTGGCCTAAGCTTTATTCAAGAGGGCTGGTCAGTGGAAGAGAGATCCTCCAAGGGACCAGGGATATGTATGGGGTAGTGGCAGGGGGGGACTGGAACCCTTTTTGTGAATGTCCTCAAGTTCTTCTGAGAGATTCTCTCTCTCTTTTTCACCCTCTCTCACCCTCTGTCCCCATCCCTCTCCTTCTGTCCTTACTCCTTCCTGACTAGTCTCTGTGCCTGGGAGAGTGAAACTCAAAACAAAAATTATTTGAATGAATGTTTTTGGATGAGTCCAGACAGACAGGTGAGGTTGTGTTTGACAGTTTAGGCAGGAAGGTCTGCTAGTTTTTTTGAAAACACCAACTTCATCTGAAGTAATTGAGAAATAATCCATCAAGTCAGAGGCAAGTAGAGAATGAGAAATTATCTTGTCCACAGCCTCCTCCTGTGGCCCTCTCTGCTCAGAAGCATGAAGAGCAGTGTGGGAAGGGGGAGCCGTCTCTAAATCCTTTTTCTGTGAGAGTGCTCTCTGAATCTCTCATGAGGGTTCTCTCCTGCTCCAGGGACTGTTTCAGGGTATGGAGAGTCAAGGTTGGGGGGTGGGGTCTCAGCATTCCTGGGCCTCCACTGCCTCACGGTATGTATGATATATATGTATGTATAACACATGCAACTTGTATGTTCTGGCTTAGCTGACATTAAAAGGATGTGCCGGCATTAGCATGCATCCAGTGGAGGACAGAACTACATGTGAGGAAGGAAAACAACACACGTGAGGAATGAGAAGACCAGCAGGGTTGGAGCAGAGAGTGAGGAGGGTGAGTGTGGGTAAGAGAGACCCCAGAGGCAGGCTGGGACCACACCTGGGGACCTTGCAGTCTCCCAGGAGGCACTGGGAGGCCACAGGTGTCACCACCTGGTTCCCCTGCTGCATTCAGTCTGCCTTGGGCCAGGTGCAGAGTCCGGGTGGGGGTGGGGGGTGGGGGGTTGGGCAGCTCTGGTAAATGAGGGAGAGGCACATAGGTAAAAGAGAAGTCCAGGAGGCTTGGGTGATGGATCTGATGGGGTGTTAGGGAGAAAAAGTTGTCAGAAGTAGTCAAGAACTCTTAGATTTTTGGGCTTAGGCATCTGCCTGCTCCCCCCTCCCCATCCCATAGGTAGAGGCAGAATGAGAACTGGTAGGCACCAAGAGGTGTTTGCTTCTCTAGATCTGACGGGGATCCTTCAGGGTCACCGGGTAAGGGAGAAGCAGAGCCTCTGCCTGGCCTCCTATTCAGGGAACAACAGCTACAAGAAAAGAACATCAAGAGAAATAATGTTGCAAAATTCCTCATGGACCTGGCCAAAGCTTACATCAGCCAGTCATGTGCCTTTTAAGCTCTATTATTCAGTTAAGAAATGGATTTGTCCTTGTAAGTGTTACAAGATCTGGCACTTAACACCTGAGAGGTGAAGGCACTTTTTTCCTCTTTTTAAAGTAGCAGAAGCTCTGGACAGTCTGGGAGTCGTAAGTGCAACCTCTGGAAAGCCAACACAGGGCCTTGGGCTCAGACCTTTCCACTGAGGCGTCTTCCAGTTTCCTTAGGGTGGTGAGGGGGAGATGGAAGGACAAGAAATTGCCTGTCAAGACTGAAGACACGAGGCCATCGGCAAAGGTAAGGCCCTTATGCACAGACATCTGGAGTAAAAGTATGGCTGCCTGGAATCCTGTAAGCCTCTATCTGGGTGGGGGTGAGGGGGGGAAGGGTGGGGGACTCCAGCCAGGGGTGAATGTGTGTAAGATTTGGGGCAGGCGATTCACGGTTGGGGGAGGCAGTCAACAGCTTTTTAAGGCTGGAGTGCAAGGGGGGGGTGTCCTTTTAAATCAGAAACTGGAAGGAAACTTCCTCTCCCTTCCCCACATTCATCTCCATCAGGTTCCTACTCAAGGACCAGGTTTTGCTTCCACCTTTGTGGAAAAGGTAGAGACAGAAATAATCATCACCACACATGAAGCACTCACTCATAACAGCGGCGAACATTCTCGGGTACCTGTGGGCTTGGCACCATGTCAAAAGTGTACATGTCTCATCAATTATTTGCAGCAACCCTGAGAGATAAGTATCACCATTATTGATTCTATTTTACAGGGGAAGAAAAGAGAGGTGAACAGGGGATAACTAACTTGGGCAAGATCACCAAGCTAATAAATGGTAGTAGGTTCAGGATTCAAACCCAGACAGTAGAAATGAATATCCATTTACTTAACTCAGTGGCTACCAAAGGGCAAGGTGGTGGGCAATGCATGTGTGTGTGTGTGTATGTATGTATGTATGTGTGTGTGTGTGTGTGTGTACGCACTGTCTCTAGAGAATTAAAATACAATAATAAAACCAGTTAAAAGATCCTTTTCTTTTTTTATTACCATATACATTAACAACATATTAGTAGAATCTCCCCCTAGAGCAAACCTCTCCTCCTCCCTCCTAACCCACTGTTTAACCACTCTAGAAGGTAGAAATTACAAGTCACATTTTGCAGATTTCTAAACCCATCCCAACACTCTCACTGCACTCTTTGCTGCTCCTTTAAGCCCTAAAAACAAGTATACTGGTTACATGTGCCTGTGTCTCTTTATTTGTGTATCTCAGCCATTGGACCATCAACTCCATGAGGGAGGGGCTGTGTTTATGGTTCATGCGGAAGCACCTGGCTTAACATGTTGGTGGTGTTTATGCAAAAAAGATACTTGCTGAATGAACAGATGGGTGAAGGAATGGTCAATCTAAAATGCTACTTCCTCCATGAAGTCTTCCTTGAGGGAAAAAGAGCCTTGCTCTTCAGAGAGGAAGGTGGAACAGGTGACATTGGCAGAAGCAGTCAGAATGAGGTGCTTCAGAATGCTCTTCTCTCCAGAGCAGCCCTGAAAGTTCTCTGTCAGGTGTGAAAAGTATGGGTCCTAATGCAGCTCTGAGCTTCAGGGCACCCCAGCATTCCTTGGGGAACCACCATTCACAGGAAGAGAAGACTCTCCTCTTAGCACTGATATTTGAGAGCTGGTAGTTTCCGGACCTGTCTAGGGTCAGAAACCACTCATACTAAGGCACAGATTTAGGATTATTTTTAGGACCCCCTCAAATCCTTAAGGTCTGGATACAAAAGATCCCAGCCTGTTCCTTAGAGAATCTACTTTGTTTTTGGCCCCTTTCTAAGTTGCTAGATAAATGTAACTCTACAAACATCTCTGTGGCCTGGGATGTTTTTATTTTGAAATGGGAACATGTTCGTTTATAAGTTTGGTAAAACTAAGATATATTTCGCTAAAGCACTATGGAGTCAGCATGCCTTCAGCATGTCTCTTCAAGCACATTTGTTAAACAAGACTGTAATCCTTTGTAAAACATTCTAGACGTTATGCTGTATCATGTCCTCTCTCTCTTTTTTTTTTTAGTCCTTTAAGATATATTTCTGTATTTTGCCCCTAAAAATAAAATCATGTATGTTCTAGGCAATCTTTCTCTGGGTGGTCCACTCAGACAGAGGAGTTCCCAGGTCTTCTCTGTGAGGTGGCTCACGGCAAGGTCAGTCCTGCTCAAGGCCAACACCCAGGAGGAAGGCTGCATGAATTGCTTGGGAAGGTGGCACAGCGGGGGCAGAGGCGCTCTGGCATCACGGAATGGTTTAGAGTTTAACATGGAGTCTGGCAGAAAAGCGGCAAAGACGAGGTCACGTGGAAAGTTCCCTGAGCCCCAAATTCTGCCACGATATATTTGAAAAGTTCCCTGGGGTTGAGGGAAGGGCCCTAAAGAAGAAAGTCCACAGTGAACAGTGACATCAAAAAGCTTACCTGTTTCTCTGATTTACTACCTGGAGTTTTCAACCTACAAGGCAGTTTAATGAAGGCAGTAACTTGAGAAGATGAAGGCTTACGCATTTGTGATGTCTGGCAAGAAAGGATTAGTGGAATAGTCCACGTACTATAAGGCACACTTATCATATCAACTAGTTCTAAGATGGGGAAGATGAGAGCAGGGTCCCAAGGGAGTGGGACACGGTGGGGGAAAGAGACATGTGGATAGAGGGAGCTGGAGGCAAGAAAGTTCTCTACAGCCCTTCAGATCTTAAGGAATGGGAGACAACTAGATCCCAGGAAGAGTGGGCTTCAGAAGTATTTTTTCCCTTTTGCCCAATGATCCCCTGTCCCCTTTCCACCATCCCTCTCTCCTTTCCATGTTCCCTCCCCTCCTTTCATATGTGTTTATTGAACATCTACCATGTGTCAATTACTATTTTAGCCTCTGGCAGTCACTGGCGAACAAAATCGGAATGGTCCCCGCCCTTGGGAAGCCTGGAGCCTTGTAGGGGAGACAGAGAGTAAACAAATATTCTGCCAAATATCTGTAATCACGCATTATAGTAAGTGCTGTGGGGCCGAAGGACAAGGGGCTATACCATGTTGTGTGAGGAACACTAGCTTAGATTCTGGGAGCAGGGGCAGTCAGGGGATCCTTCTCTCACGAAGTGCCATTTAGGCTCACAGCTGAAGGAAGAGGAAGACCTAGACCAAGAAAAATTTGTGTGTTTGGGGGGGGAGGGGCAGCATTACAGCCAAGGGAATAAAAGTAATAATAACAATGATAAAAGCAAACAGGTAAGACTTACTGAGCAGTTACTATGTGCCAGTCACTACTCTAAACATCTAATAACTATTTATTCATTTAACTCTCACAACAATCCTACGAGGCAATTTACCATTATTGTCCCCATTTTTGAGATAAGGAAACTAAAGCTCAGAGAAGTGAAGGGGCCTGCCCATCACATAGTGAGAGGGTAGAGAAGCCTAGATAAAACTCAGGTAATCTGGCTCCAGGAAAGGAAGACCTAGTGAACTAAGGAAATGAGGGACAAGACAGGGAGGCTGAGCTGTAGCAATTGCATGGGTGGAGGGAGCCGGTGCAGCCAGCCACTCAGGGCCATCTGTTCTAGAATTTTTCCTAAATTCGATGGTGGAAACCCACTGCAGGGGTTCTGGGCGTCTCTGGCTGCAGTGGGGAGGCGGCCTGGCGTAGGCACCCAGCTGGGGAAACAGGCCAGGAGTCCCGGTGGGAACAAAAGGGGTTTGCATTAAGTCCCCGTTACATAACTAACCAACGGGCTTCTCAGTGCCTTCCCTCCCTTCCCTCTCTTAGCCCCATCCCCTGCACCCCCGCTCTCTCTGTCCTTGCCCCTCCTCAGCAGCAGGCAGAGGACCCCGTGATAAGACCCCGCTCCTGCTCCATCTGCCAAGCTGCAGACTCTGGCATCCCGTCACCTTCTCCACGGCCCCTTCCGGCCTCCCCGACTCAGGATCCTTCTCTCCATCGCCTGTGCGCCTGCCGAGAGGGAGCAGCAGCTGGTATCTAGAACCCAGCTGTTCTCCCAACTTCTCGCAAGTGTTTCTTAGCGTCAATGCTTCTAATTAGTTAAAATAGGAAGGGGGGGGGTGGTAAACAGAGAAGCAAAAGAGAGACCTAATTTTAGCTGTAGCCAAAAGGACTTTCCCTCAAATACACTGTGATCTCAAAATACTTAGCTAAGCGCATATGGACCCGGTGGGGAGAGGATTTGAAGAGCTGCAGAAGGAACGCTCAAAGCCAAACGGGACAGCCCCTGCCTTCCTGGAACGTAGGACTGGATCAGAGAGGAAGGCAATGCAAACAGACCAAATAAATCCTCACCCTGGGCCAGGCCCCGTGCAAACGCTTGGGGTGCGTCAACTCAGCAGCCCGCTTCCTCTTCCCATCCCGAGGATGCTGCGGGGCCTAGGGTGGCCCTCACTCCACAGAGGAGGGAACTGAGGCTCTGTGGGGCTGGAGGTGTCTTGTCCAAGATGACACAGCTAAACCTGGGTCTCTCTGACTTCAAAGTGCCCAGCGAGAGGAAGACGGGGTCTCAAACTGAGGACAGATCCAGGGAAGTGGGTGGACAGCTTTCACAGGGATGCAGGGCAAAGCACGAGGACAAAAATGCAGAGGATGCCGGCTCTCAGAACACGTAGTGGCATTACTGTAGAAACTGGCATGGATTGCTCTGGGCCTTGATGTTCTCCACTCTGGAACCCCCTTCCAGCCCTCACAAGATGTCACTAGCAGTTTGTAGATAAATCATTTCATGAATGCCCCCCACCTTTCACTACAGCAATAAATAAATAAATAAATAAATACTGCTTTCTAAAAAAAAACAAAAAACAAAACTGGTACCATAAAGATCTGCAATCAAAGAAGATGCCATTTGGTAAAAGAATCCGAACTGGCTAATTGCACCCCCCAGCTCAGCCCCCAGCCCGCCTTCCTAAGGTTGCGGTGGAATCTGGGCTCCTTCAGAAACCGGGCCACCTGGTAGGACTCATCACGTCAACTTCCTTCATCTCAGTTCAAGCTTAAAAGGCCTCTTCACTGAGAAGCTCCCCAGTGAGGTTTTCCACACACATTTGGAGACTTTCCACAATAGGCCTTTGAAGCGGCCTGAAGTATTCCGGGAAGCCGGGCTCACTGGGCTGAGGTTTAAAGAGCAGAAGCCCACAATTATTTTTCTTTCCCGCCTTCTTTGACAAAGCTCCCCCCAGCGGTTTGTGGGCCCTCGCAGAGCGGCCCTGATTTTCAGGTTACTACTTTTAGGGCTCAAGTCTTAAAGGAAAACAACAATAAAGCACATTCTAAGGAAGCACGGATACCATAAAGATCTGTTTCTGTGTTTGGGTCCTCGGCCAGACTCTGTGTCGTGCCTTAGTCATCGTGGCAGAAAGAAAATGAACTTCTGGACCAAGATAGACTCTCTCTGTCACTCCGCTTGGGTGACATTTTGTCAAGTCACTCAGACTTTCGGAAGGGTGAAGGGAGTTCACAGTCCCTGCCTTGTGTGGAGTACTAAGGATTATTTGAGGCGGGGTGAGAAAATCACTTCACACATTGTCTGTCATGCACTTTATCAGGCCCGTCCTACCCCTTCCCCCGACCCTGGCCAAGGTGGCCCGTGCTCACCTCGTCTAGCCCCTACTCATTCTCTACAACTCGACTCAGGTGATACTTTGCTCTTATGGAAATGTTTTACCCCCCTCTTGCCCAGGCCAGTTCCACCATGTGGCCTTTTTTTTTTTTTTTTTAAATTCAATTACCCAAGGTATAGTACATCATTAGTTTTTGATATAATGTTCCATGATTCATTAGTTCAGTATAATAGCCAGTACTCATCACATCATGTGCCCTTTTTAATACCCATCACCCAGTTACCCCATCCCTATATGGTACATGGCTTCTATGCTTCAATATCTTCCTATCCCCTAATCCACGATCTGTGGCTTTTTCCATTTTCAGTGTCTGCCCACCATGCCCCCTACCACCACTGGAACAACTGTAGACACACAGTGTTTTCTTGTTCATTATTTTATCTTTTTACTGAACACAGTGCTTTGTACATTGATGTGCTCAGTGAATATTAATTGATTCATTAAATTACTTAACACATATTTATTAAGTACCTACTCTGAGCAGCGTACTTATTCTAAGCTACTAAAGATGGAGCAGTGAGTAAAAGAGACGTAGCCTCTGCTTTTCCAAAACTTTACTTCCTGGTATGGAAAGTCAGGAAATACGTTAAGGAGGGCGCCTGGGTGGCTCAGTTGGTTAAGTGTCTGCCTTCAGCTCAGGTCATGATGCTGGAGTCCTGGGATTGAGTCCCAAATTGGGCTTCCTGCTTAGCAGAGAGTCTGCTTCTCCTTCAGACCCTCCCCCTTCTCGTGCTCTCTCTCATTCTCTCTCTCAAATATATAAATTAAAAATCTTAAAACAAAAAAAAAGGAAATACATTAAGGAGACAGACAGTTGGCCCCACTGCAGGGGTTCGAGGCGCCAACCCTCTACATGTTGAAAATCTTCATATAACCTTTGACTCCCCCCAGTTTAACTACTAATAGCCTACTGTTGACTGAAACCCTTACTGATAACATACATAGTCAACTTATACATATTTTGTATATCCATTAAACACTGTGTTCTTAAAATAATAGAAGAAAATGTTAAGAAAATCATTAAGAGAAAATACATTTACATTACTGTACTGTATTCATTCAAAAAAATCCACACAGAAGTGGACCTGCCCAGTTAAAACCTGTGTTGTTCAAGGGTCGACTGTATAGAAGGATTTCTGGTGATAAGCTCCAACATGTAAAAACATTAGAAGTCCTTACTCCCCTCCTTCCAACAAGAAAAAAAGCTAAAACACTGAAAATCACTGATTTTTCTTGGACCAAGTGGAGAACTGAGGTTTCAGGACAAGCGACCACCGTGAAATCTGGAGAGACGAGAATCCAGACAGCGACAATCGAGACCTTCTACTGGAAGAACAAACTGGTGGGGGAACTTCAGTGATAGTTTTGAAGCACTAGGGACGAGCATGAGACTGAGAAACTTAGGGGCCGCAGTCTTAGTGGGAGGCCCACACTGGCATGGGTGTTCATTGCCAAGAGCCCACAGGATCTCACTGTGAAGAGGCAAGAATGTTGCCCGCTTGGCTCCAACAGAGGGAGAAGAAGACTAAATGCTGTCAAGTATGCCAGAGTCTAGCATACTCTAGCTTTCCTGTCTCACCTAGGAGGGAGGGAAAAAAGCAAGAAACATCAGTGAAGGTCACAGTCCAGGGACAAAGGCTCACTAAAAGCTAAGATTTAATCAAAACATCATGGAGCTCTTTCCCTGCCCCACACCTTAAAACAATACCGACAGGGCTCCAGTAGAATATGTTAGAGCAAAAAGAACTACAAGACACAGCTTCTATCTAAGGAGAAACTCCTAAGGGAGCTCAAGGACCAAGGGCAGTTTAAGCCTAAAGTAAGCAGAAGCAGCCAAGAAAAAGAAGCAAGAAGAAAAGAAATAATAAAAGATAAAGGAAATATAAAAAGCAGATATCAGTTAAGTTGAATACTGGAAAATATTAGAGAAAATGAAAGAAACCAAAAGCTGGTTCTTTAAAAAGTCCAGTAAAACTCATAAACTTTTATCCAGGCTAACCAAGATAAAAAGAGAGAAGGTAGAAATTACTAATAGCAGAAATTAAAGAGAGGTCGTCACTACTGATCTTATAGACATGAATCAGATAATATAAGAATCCTATGAGCAACTCTGTGTCCACAAATTTGATAATTTAGATGCAGTGGCTTATTTCTTTAAAAGATGCAAACTATCAAAATTCCACAAGGAGAAATAGATAATCTGAAGAGAACTATATCTCTTAAAGAAATTGAATCCATTATTAATTACCTTCCCCAAACAGAGAACCAAGTCTAGAAGGTTTCATAGTGAATTCTACCAAAAGTTTAAGGAAAAAAAAATATACCAGTTCTTTACTACCTCCTCCAGGAAAACGGAAGCAGAAAGAGACATCCTAACTCATTTTGAGGTCAGCATTAGTCTAGTACCCAAACCAGATAAAAACATTACAAGAAAGGAAAACCAAGAACCAATGTCTCTTATGAATATAGATGTAAAAGTCATCAACAGCAAATCAAATCCAACTACAAATAAAAAGAACAACACATCACAGCTAAGTGGGATTTATTCCAGGTATGCAAGGATGGTTCAACATTCAAAAATAAATAATTTAATTCACTACAACCACAGATTAAAGAATACAAATCATATAATCATATTAATAGATGTAGAAAAAGCATTTGATAAAATGCACACCTAAAAGTTCATTCTTTGCACTATAATGTTCAACTTTTTTTTTTAAGATTTTATTTATTTATTTGTCAGAGAGAGATTGTGCAAGCAGGGTGAGCAGCAGAGCTGGGAGCCTGATTCAGAGCTTAATCCCAGGACCCTGGGGTCATGACCTGAGCATGGGAGAAGTTTAACCAACTTGAGCTACCTAGGCATCCCCAATGGTTTTAACAAATGTACAAGGTCACATATTCACAATGACAGTATCATGGTAGTTTCACCCCCCAAATCCCTGTGCCTCATCTATTTAATCCTCCCTGCACTCTCCCTGAGCCTTTGGCAACCTCTGATCTTTTTACTGCCCCAACAATTTTGCCTCTTCCAGAATGCCACATAACTGGAATCATGCAATATGTAACCTATAATAGAATGTGCTGTATGTGTAAAGCAAGCCAACTGTATTATGAATGTATGAAACAATCTTACCGAAGGTTGTGGGAGATAAAGGTGCTGACTTTAGGTACTTTGGAAATGAGAAGAGTTTGTAAAATTGAAGGCAAAAGAGACTGTGCATCAGCACTGTACTCCAGTTGATAAAGGTGTAGTGCACAGGGGTGTGGGTTAACAATCTGGTATTTCTACAACTGTATCCTGGAATTGGACAATTGCAATTAAGGAAATGTAGGGTGGATGGTAGGAGCCAGGTCTCTCAGTATTCGAGTGGAAACTTATACCTAAGCAAGAGAAGGAGGCTAGGATGATCAGTGTGGTAAGAGATTATGGTTGGAGATAAAGTAAGCTAATGGTTAGCTTCACGTAGACAGAGATAATTGCACATATACATATTTATAGATATGGTTATACGCACTGATTAGTACACACACAGGTATTGTCAGGGAGGGTCTAGAAGCAACAACAGCTCAGTAGCAAGGACCATACTTAGTGCCCAGATCTTGGTTTCTGAGATCATTCTCCAATAAAAAGAATCGGGGCTCCTTGGGAAAGTGGCTGATTCTAGACTGTGGCAGGAAATAGACTAAATGAGCTTGGAGGATCTTGTAGTGTCAAAATGGAAGGAATTAATGAAAAGAACACACACTATTAGGGGTCATTTCAGAGAGATAAAGGATCCAACTGAGGAGTTCCAATGGCCAAAACCAAAAAAACTGAGGAACAGAATAAAGTAGTACTGGATTATAGCCCCAAATAGCATGTAAATATCTATGAGTTCACACTGTTCTACAGAAATTGAATGAACAAATGAATGAATGAATAAATGAGAGAGAAATGTCCTGTGCAGGGGAGAGAAACGGAACAGGAAGGGATGGGGAGAGAGACAAACCATAAGAGACTCCTAGACTCACGAAACGAACTAAGGGTGGCTGGGAGGTTGGGGGGGGTAGGGATGGGGTGGCTGGATTGTGGACATTGGGGTGGGTATGTGCTATGGTGAGTGCTGTGAAATGTGTAAGTCTGACGATTCACAGACATGTACCCTGGGGCAAATAATACATTATATGTTAATAAAAAAAATGAAAAAATTAAAAAAAATTTTTTTCTTAATAAAAAAAAAAGAAGAAGAAGAAGAATTCCAAAGTTATGCAGCTATTCCAGCCTTGAGGAAGTGCAGCATAACTTCCTTATGTGGGCTGCACACAGTGACTTCTTCCAAAGAGTACAGGGAAAGAGGAAAAACAAAGTAATTTTACAGTGGAAAAAGTTGGCAAACATTATCTCAGCTAGATGATCAAAGTCAACACTAACAGTGATTAAGTCACGTTGATAGTATGTATCTTGATATAATGTGATGAGAGTGGCACTTTGTCTCTGTGGTCTTCTTCCCCAAAAACCTTAACTCTGGTCCAATCACAAGAAAAATATCAAATAAATTCCAACTGAGGGGCATTCTACACAATATCTAACCAGTACTCCTCAAAACAGTCAAGGTCATCAAAAACCAGAGAAGCCAAAGGAGACGTGATGACTGAATGTAATGTGATATTCTGGATGAGATCCTGGAACAGAAAAAGGCCATTAGGTAAAAACTCAGAAAATGTGAATAAAGTAGGAACATTAGCTAATAATGTACCGTTATTGCCTCACTCATCATAACATCCCTAAGACGGTAACAACAAGGGAAAGACGTCAATGTTAAGGGAAACGGGGATGGAGTTTAGAGTTTAGAACTAGAGTTCCATGGTTTTTCTGTAAATAAAAAAAAGAAACTGTTCTAAAAGATAGAGCTTGTTAATATATATGCATGTACACGTAGACACATACACATATATTATGTCAGGTGGTTCTACGTCCCAGAAGGAAAAGTCAAGTTGGGCGAGGACGATGGAGGACGAGGGGGGCAGGCAGTCTGCGTGGGTGGCCAGCAATGGTGTCTCTCTGATAAAATGACATCTGAAATGATATCCGCTAAAGATACCAGAGGAGAGATAAGAAGAGAGTGAGGGAGGGGACTGCATAAATATCTAGGGAAAGAGAATTCCTTGCAGAGGGAACCGGAAGTGTGAAAGCCCTGAGGTTAGGGGTGTGTTCAGTTTGCACAAAGAAAAGAAAGAAGCCAAGGTCGGTGGAGTGGCCTGGGCTAGGAGGAGAAGAGCCAGTGAGGGAGCCAGAAAGGGGGGTGGGCGCCCGGCCAGGCAGGCCTTACAAGCCACAGGAAGCAGGAAGCAAGTGAATCAGTAAATGAGATGAATGAAACCTCTTCATTCTGAAATTTATTCTAGGTACTCCAGCCTTTTTTTTTTTTTAAATGAAGGGTCATCATAATATACCTCCTGCAACCCCCCACAAGAGCACACACAAATATTCTATCATAACAATGCCAAAATTTCTTACCCTGCAATTATTCTGACAAAGCCCTCTAGTCCTGTAGAAGCTGTCTAAGGCAGGCCATCTCCTCTCCGAAAGAAAAAATCTGATGGTTTCTAGGCAGGCAAAGTGAAATGAAGGCTTGAGGCCAACTTTTCACATAATTCAATTTAGAAGAAACTTACATATGCCTGAAATCTTTAGATAATGGAAAGAAAAGTGGATTTTCCTCTCTTTGTTATTAAAGTAATTGGCTCAAACTCTCATTTCATTTTGTACTTGTAGGCACAACCCAGAGTCTGTAATTAGTTTCAAACCACCAAAGTAGAAACAGAATAAGACCTCAACTAACTGAAGGACCTTTTTTTCCTTGACATACTTGGCTTTGAATGGCTACAGGCAAAAGGCACCAATCCAAAAAGTAAGCTTATGACTGGGACTTGCTTAAAAAACGAAGTAACTTGCAAAGTATGTCTTGGGTGAGTCCACTATGAGATCCTTACCAGTCACCTTCTCCATCTCTACTCCTAGTCCCGTGTTAGGAGAGACAGTATCCTGGATGAGGACAGAAACCCCGCTCGTCAGAGACTAGCCCACCAGGCTCGTCACTTGCATGCCAAGGTAGGCACCAGAACTCTCACCAATAAAGATGAAATAAGAAACACCTTTCTATGAACTTTCCTTTAACAGAAATGTACATAAAGGCATTCTACTGCATGAGCATGGGTGTAAAACGTGGCTTGCTCTCAGTAATGGTGACTGCATCTTGGAATATCTTGATCTATTTAAGGGTAGTTGGTGCCACACGCAATCACTGGACATGTCTTTGGGGAGTTACTCCCTCTGAACCTCAATTTTTCCATCTATAGAATGACAATTATGGTATATTCCTGTGAAGCCCTTATCAAGATTAAATAATGTCCCTAAACCCCTAGCACAGTGTCTAGCACTTTTTTTTTTTGAAGATTTTATTTACTTATTTGACAGAGAGAAGCAAATTTCCCAAGCAATCAGGGAGCGTGATGTGGGGCTCCATCCCAAGACACTGGGATCACGACCCCAGCTGTAGGCAGCCGCTTAACCGACTGAGCCACCCAGGCGCCCCAGTGTCTAGCTTATAATAAGTGATTGATGTGTTCTTTCTCTCTCTTTTCTTTCCGTTCTTTCTTTCTTTCAGATTGATTTATTTATTTTAGAGAGAGAGATGGGGTGGGGGGATGAGGGACAAGGAGAGAGAATCTTAAGCAGACTCCCTGCTGAGCACGGAGCCCTCATGGGGTTCAATCTCACGACCCTGAGATCATGGCCTGAGCCGAAAACACAAGGTCAGACACTTAACTGACTACACCACCCAGGTGCCCCTGTGTGTTTCTTTTATAAACATACTTCCATAGCCTGTATTTGTACCTGACATGGATCTGGCAAATAGCCGTCTCCCGATAAATGTTGAATACATAACTGTTGGAATGAATGATCTCACCAATGATACCTCTGTAATGTCGTCAAGCCAGGAATGACCCTTTCTGTAGGGATACTACGATGCTGATAATCACAATCATTGATTGGGCACTTCCTGCGGGTCAGGGGCTGTGATCCCTGCTCACACACATCACTTCTCTGAGTTCTCACAATCACCTGTGAAGGCAGGCCTTCTCTCAGCTCCACTTCATACGTGGAGAGCAGAAATGAGCAATTTTCTAGGATGGTCCAGCTAGCAAGGAGTGAACCGGATTCTGAGCCCACATTCTTCTGACTTCAGAGGCCATGCTCTCAACTGTCGGGCACCCTGTGCAGTTATTTCAGAGCATATTTAAAACACAAGAGCCACTTTTGGCTTCTTTTGTTACAAAATCTTGACTCAATTAGGGTGAACGAGGCTTCCTGTTGCTCCCCAGAATAGCCTCATCCAGCTGGACTGGTGGCTACCAGGAACAAGTGGGACTGGTCGAGCTACCAGGCACTGGCCTTGAGAATGTGGCCGAACAAGTCGTTCAGTCCTGTTCTGAGGAGCCAGCATCAACTTGGTGGGGAGGCCAGGCATGCACTTGCGGGCAGGGGGTGGATCTCGGCTGCTGGAGGGGCACGGTCATCTCGAGTAAAAGAAGTCAAAGTGTTCCAAGGGCAAAGCAGATTATTCCAAGAAAGGGAGCTGGAGGAGTGGTCCTGGGAGACAGTCCTGCAGTGGCAGGAAGCTAAAACCAAGGGCATGGGGAGTGGCCAGGAGCCAGGAGGCCCAGGGGGAGGGTCTGGGGTCAGGGGATGCAGTGGAAGGTTCTAGACAAGCTGTGGGAGACACCAGCCTATGGCAAGCCTTCTGACTTCCAACAGTTCTCAGGGATTTGCTGGGCTTTTTCCTCTAGGATGTTTCTATTTCCATGTCTTCTTTCTGTGCTTCCTTCCCATGACCCCTAATAGGAGCTTCTCCTTTCTAAACCTGCCCCGTGTTCAAAGCCCCCTCACGCAGGACCATCTCTAGGAAACTGTCCATGCACCCCACGCCCCTGGCCCATCCTCCTGTCCCACCCCTCTAGATTCATACCCACCTACAATCTGGACTAAAGAACTTTTGAGTGCTTGCCATTGTTACAATATTTTGATTTCATCCCACTTAGATTGTAATCCTTTCTCCAGTAACAGCTGAGATTGTTTTCTTTAATGTCAGTTGTAGCATAAAACAAATGTTCTAAAAGCTCCTAGTGACTTTTACTCTGAGGGTTCCCAAATGGAGTGTAAAAATTCCTGGGAGCTCTGTCCGTTAAGCATCCAACTCTCGATCTCCACTCAGGTCTTGATCCCACGGTCACGAGTTCGAGTCCCACACTGGGCTCCACACGGGAGGTGGAGACTACTTAAAAATAATAATAATAATAATAATAATAATAATAATAATTAAAAAAATTCCTGGGAGCTCAGAGGTGGGGAGTGGTTTCTTCTTTTAAATGAACACAATAAGACCAACCTCATAGAGTTGTTTGATGGATTGAGATAATGGGTATAAGCCTGCTGAGTTGAAAAGACAATCTGGCAGAAGAGAAGGAAAAAGTCAGTTGGAAGTGATAGGAACCTAAGGCAGAAGGCAAAGGAATTCTATGAGAGAATGCGAAGAATTGCTAGTGAAACTGATAAAGTCGGTGTCTCCCGAGTCTCAGGTACTGTGCTAGGTGCTTCGTCTACATGACGGACAGGACCCTGGTGAAGAGCACCCATCCTGGAACTAGGCTACTGGGTTCCAATCCAAGTTCCATCTGCTACCAGCTGTGTGAGCTGTTATTTAAAATGCCTATGGCGTATTTTCTTCTTCATCTTTAAATTGGGATAATTTAAAGCAGGAGTTGGCAATTTTTTTTTTCTGCAAAGGGCCAGATAGTAAATATTCCAGGGTTTCTGGGACACACAGCTTCTGTTACGACTCAACCCCGCAGTTGTAGCATGAAAGCAGCCATAGACTCTATGTGAGCAAATGGGCGTGACTGTCTTCCAATAAAACATTGTTTGCGAAAACGGGCGGTGGGCAAGAATTGGCCCACAGGGAGTGGTCTGCCAACCCCAAGACAGAATCTACCTCATGGGGTCCAGAGGACTGAAGAGCTAATAAAGCTTATGCTTAGAACAGTGCCCTGAGCGCAGCAACCACTCCACAAAGGTAATTATAACAGACCCGTGCAATAGGTGTTGGGATGCCCTCTCACAGGGAAGAAAACCAAAGTTCAGAAGTGACCGAGTAACTTCTCCAAGACCTGGCATCTTCTACGAGTGCCAGGGTCAGACTCAGAGTACAGACTTGGGGGACTCTAAAGTCTATAGCTGTCCACTGCGATTTTTGTCCACTTCAAGGATCTCATCAGAACCGAGACCTTATTTCATAGACCCAATGGGAAACTTGCTCTAGTCCAGTACGTGCAAGTGTTTTGGGACTTGACTCAAACACGGGACACACCGGGAATTATGACCCAGACGGGCCTTGTCGGAAAGTCCCCAACTTCACTTCCTTTCCATCCTGACTCCAGTCAGTGGTGAACAGGTGCGGAGTCCGTGTTCACTGCCCTCTTGGGTGCTTACACAGTCTCAGTCCTCTCCGGCCTCGGCGTTGGTTTCCTATGACACCGGTGGATCAGCTGCCTTTGGGGAGCCCTAATTAAGTGCACAAATAGGGCAGCCTTCCCAAATCCCACATTAGTTCTGCTTCAGAATGCCAGAACTTCTCTACCATGGAAAAATGCTTCATGCCCTCTTAACAAACCCAGCAAGTTCAAATGCATTTCTGGGGTGGGGGGTTGGGGTCAAGAATCCCGAGCTGTTATGTGAGAAGGCAAGGAAAGAAAGGGCTTTTCTTGAAAGGGAGAAACAAAGGGCATGCAGAAATGTCACCAAAATGCCCTGCAAACCCTCTAGCTTGCCCCAAGTTGTTCTTCTGTCTGAAAGCCTTGAAACTGTGATTTATGTAACTCTCTCCTCAGGTCAATGACTAGCTTCTTAAGCCTGAGACTCTGAAGCCAGTGACAGCAAAGATTTCTTTCCATATGTCAAATACACAGAATAAAAAGAAAAAAGAATCCCCATTAAATAGCACAGACTTGGTGCATTTCAAAACTAGCCATCTTTCAGTTTTATCACTATTTTTCTCTTCTCTTCTTCCTTCTCCTCTTTTCCTCCTTCCACACTATAGCCAAATCTACTATCCAGTCTATTCTAGGGAAAGCCTCCCTGGTTCTGTAGCTGAGAAGACATTGTAATGATGGGCTTTGTGCATGTGCATTTAACAGCAATCAGCTGTCTGCTTTATGTTTAATTCCACGTCTTCTGGAGTAAAAGCGTTTAGCCTGCGATACCCCACAGGCACTGTATGTCGTCTACTTCCACAGTTCAGTGGACCACTGTGTTGATTTATTTTTCCTCATCAAAGGATGGAAAGTGGCTTGGTCTTCAACTTGACGTTTCTACAAGACAATGCAATGGTAGAAGCCACTGGGCTGGGAGTCACACAGACCCATCCACCACTAAGTCTTTGAAGGCCAGAATCTAAGTGGATCTTCCAGGCTCCAGGCTGACGGATACAACCCTTCCACTGGCTGCCATGGGCTTTCTGCCCAGGGAAACAGCAGCCTCTGTGGGGTGTGCTGTCTCAGGAGAGATGAAGGGACCTTTAATTACAGTGCCCATAGTTATTATTATCCCAATAAAGTTCACCTTTGAGTCCTAGCTTCTAATGAGCAGTTATTAATAATTATACCAGGACATAGACTTAGGCTGGGTCTATGCGGGACGTAGCAGTACCGTTCCTCAGAGGCTGTCAACGGTCGGGCGATTTGGGGACGTAATTGTCACCAGGCCTCGTTCTCTCTAGAGTCACAGGAAATGGGGACGTTTAAAACTTTTAATTTTGATTTCAATGTTCTTATTTTGTGTTGCCTCTTCTGACAGACTGCCCCAGAATTCAGGCTTCACAAAAGTGAAGATGTACCCAGAAAACACTGAAGCTTACAGCAATACTAACTCTCCACTGGGTGGAGACTTTCTGATGCCCGTGGGCTGGGGAAAAAGGCTCCTTCCCTCCTTCCCACAAGCAGGAAGGGCTGCCTTCCTGTAAGACCGAGTTCGGGAGCTCCCAAATTTTGGACTAGGAAGATAACCAAACCTTGTGGAAACCAGCTTTTTATTTTGTCACATAAGGACCTTAAAAATAAAACATGTTAAAAAAAAAACCAAAAAAACCAACTCCTCAACATTTACTCTGACCATTATGTCATAATGAATAGGCGATCTTAACATCATACAAAAAAAGTTACATTGTTACATCGATCTCAGAATAGATCAATTCACATTTAGCTTTGTTAAAAACTCAATACACTGCTCTTATTTTTTCAATTACCATTGGTCAGTGAAACTTCGTTAGGGGCCTGCAGGGAGGGCTTACTTCATGGGTGCATCCTCTTTGCTGCCCCATGTAGGAAGAACCCAAGCTTGGGGCTTAGTGATCTGCAGTCATTGTCGTGAAATTCTTCATCATTTTATTTTTGAATTCGTGCTTTGTAAGTGAAGGCTGATGGGAGGATGGAGTGTGGGCTGGGGGGTCTGCTGCCGCCTTTCCTTTCCTAGAGCTGATTCTTGGCCGTCTGCTCCCTGCCTTCTGCCCTAATGCACATTCCACTGCTGACCCTGCACCTTGGGGGTGGTGACAGGGCTACGTGAGGTGGGGGACACGGAGAGCAAGCACACGTGTGGGGAGAGCCGGGTCAGGTAGCGAGCCTGTGGTGTCTCGGGGTGGGGGGCTAAGGCAGCGGCTCTCCCTGCCGCCTCCACTGCCATGGGGAATGGGGTGGGTAACTGGGAAGCTGGATTCCCCTGGGGGTCACCTGTCGGCCACGAGCCAAGGCATCAGGCCTGTGGGAAGGGAAGGCTCACTGTCCATGGTCAGGGCCTCCCATTTCCATTTGGCACCAGATCCCACAAGTTATGTAGTCGGTACTGCCTGCTGTAGCCCTTAATGGCACCTGAGAACGACAGGACTACTCGCAAACCCTTGTCCCTAAATAGCTGCCCCCTTCCTCTCACTGGCCTGTCGGGAGCCATTTCACACTTGGCCTGGCCTGAGCGGCAAACTGTCATTTTCACCATCGTTCCCTGGTGGGCGGCCCTTCACTGTTTAGAAAGCTCTCTTTTTCTGTGTGTGTGTGTATGTATGTGTGTGTGTGTGTGTGTGTATGCGCGTGCATGCATGTACCTGCATATGCACACACATGCGCACACTCGTTAATCTCACCTTCTCCAGCTGGGTGAACTTGAAAGAGTTCACACTCTGGATTTTCAGACAAATCCAGGTTCAGGTCCTGACTCTCTCACTTTCCAGCTCTGTAGCTTGGAGCAAATGATTTGACTTTTTCTCAACTTCAAACTCCTCAATTTGTAAAGGGAAATACTAGCATTTACCTACCTCACATACGCTAATTTACAGATTAAATGTGGCTATATAACCAAGGAAGTGACAGGCGATCAGTTAAGAGATGAGCAACAACACCCCAGGCATCCTCCTGGCTGAGGCTGCTAACTGTTCAAGGGGACAGCAATGCCTTAGGAAGGAAAAAGCCCATTTTTTGACTCAAAAAGCCCATTTTTGACTCGAGTCAAAAGACATGAAGTCAGAAGACATGAACAGACACTTCTCCAAAGAAGACCTACAAATGGCTAACAGACACATGAAAAAATGTTCATCATCATTAGCCATCAGTGAGATTCAAATCAAAACCACACTGAGATACCACCTTACACCAGTTAGAATGGCTAAAATTAACAAAGCAGGAAACAACAAGTGTTGGTGAGGATGTGGAGAAAGGGGAACCCTCTTCCACTGCTGGTGGGAATGCAAGTTGGTGCAGCCACTTTGGAAAACAGTGTGGAGATTCCTCAAGAAATTAAAAATAGAGCTACCCTATGACCCAGCAATTGCACTACTGAGTATTTAGCCCAAAGATACAGATGTAGTGAAAAGAAGGGCCATATATACCCCAATGCCCCAATGTTCATATAGCAATATCCACAATCGCCGAACTGTGGAAGGAGCCAAGATGCCCTTCAACAGATGAATGGATAAAGAAGATGTGGTCCACATATTCAATGGAACATTATTCAGCCATCAGAAAGGACGCATACCCAACTTTTGAATCAACATAGATGGGACCGGAGGAGATTATGTTGAGTGAAATAAATCAAGCAGAGAAAGTCAATTATCATATAGTTTCACTTACGTGTGGAGCATAAGGAAAAACATGGAGGACATTGGGAGAAGGAAAGGAAGGGTGAATTGGGGGAAACTGGAGGGGGAGATGAAACATGAGAGACTGTGGACTCCAAGAAACAAACTGAGGGTTTAGGAGGGGGGGCGTGAGGGGTTGGGTGAGCCCAATGATGGGTATTCAGGAGGGCATATATTACATGGAGCACTGGGTGTTATATGCAAACAACGAATCTTGGAACAGTACATCAAAAACTAATGTTATACTGTATGGTGACTAACGTAACATAATAAAAACACAAAAAATAAATAAAATAAATTAAAAAAAAAAGAGGAAGGAAAAGCCCTGGATAGATGAGTGGCAAGAACTCTGGAAATCTGAGAAAATGCTTCTTGAGGAGTGAGATTTGAGCACACGGGCCTAATTATTTTGACAGATAAGAAGTACTGAAATCAGGGGTAGAGCAGAGAGCATGGAGTATGAGCACCACCTCCTTCCCATCGCTCCCGCCTTCCTGCCCTGCCTTTTGGAGAGGCCAGCAGACCTTCTGTGACTGCGCTGGAAAGGTTCCGGAGGGCAGCACGAGACGCGTTTGGGATGAAGGCCCGGATTCCAGTCTCAGGTTGTGTCTCTACGACCTTGGGAACATCACCTCCCACTTGGGAACCAAATGTCCCTTATAAATGCATTAGAACCAGATGTCTTCGAAACACATCAGACTAGATGACTTGTTCAAACTTATTTCAGCTTTGACAGAGAAAGGACAGCTGTAGACACATATTTTGTAACATGCCGCAGGCTATGCCTGCTGAACTAAGGTGGGCCCCGTCAAAGCAGTGGCCTCTCACGCAGGGGTGCTGCTCACTCCTGGAGCAAGGCCATGGGCTGGGGCTCCACAGTGCTGTGTGTCTGAGGATTCCCGCATCTTCATTCACACCAAGAACATGTGTATCCTCGAATGGGCTGTGACCGACTTCGTGATTCAGCCATTTTCACGTGGGGTGTTTCAGTAGTCGCCACCAAACAGAAGGAGCACAGAGGGCTGTTGTGACAGGAATTCTGGGGAATACTATTTATGGCTGTGTTTTACCTTTGGCCTAGTACACAGGGTACAGTTCGGAAATGGCCTCAGCTGAAAACACTCTTTTGCCTTTCAGGGCAAAATTTCCAAATTTTTACATGCAGCCTGTCCGCTCCAGGCCTCTCCTGCCCCTGCCTCTGCCTCCTCTAGTCTCACAGAGAAAAGGGGTCATCCCTCCCTCCTCCACTCCCTCTCACTCGGCCTCTGAGTTCATAACAAAAGAAGGATATATATTAACAGCAAATCATGAGAGATTTGGGGACAGATAGACCTGGACTCAAATTCCACTTTCTCCGCTTTTTAGTTGTGTGACTCTGAGCAAATCACTGACCTCTCTGACCCTTTATTTCACTAGGTAAAAAGAGGAAATAATAGGACCTACCCAACAGGACTGTTTTCAGAATGAAAATGAGATGCATCATTTCAGATAGATCCTGATCGATATGCTTAATTGTCTTTTTCTCTTTGCCCCAATCTTTCTGGCTTGTTCCACAGAAACCAAGTTTCTGCATCAATTTCCCTTCCAGACTTCGAGTCTCTTTCCTCTCTGTGTTCCAGATGCACCACAGTGGACGGGGGTGGGGATGTGGCAGTACAGCCATTCCTTTTGCCAAGGGACCCCTGTCTGCAAGCAGGGAGCCTCCCATGGATGGACAGGAGACACGAGTATCAATAATAGCTCATTTTATTAAGCATTTTCTATGTACCCAATTTATTACCATTTCCCCTATCAGAAGCCTAGAGGCAGGCACCATTATCCATCTAGTTTTACAGATCGGGAAATTGCATGTTGGCGAGGTTAAGTCCAAGGTCCCAGGACCAAGAGTGGAGAAGGCTGAATTCTAACCCAGTGTCTGGACTCTAGAACCTTCTCTTGTAATCACCAGCTTTCCTACATGTTCACTCCTGTCCTTCTCTAGAATCATCATCACAGTAGCCACCACTGACTGAACACCCATAATCCATACAGACGTTATCCCATGGGACTTTCCCAACAATCCCATGAAGGAGATGTTTTCACACCCATTTTATAAATGAGAAACCTGAGTCAGAATAAGTATGTCATGCAGAGTCAATTGGCTGTGAAAGGAAGACATGGGATTCAGACCTCATATATATTCTCCTTGTAGCTCCCCGAACACCATACAATGGGCCACCTGCTTTATAAACACTAAGTCTTGTATGAGCTCTATGAGGTAGGTGATACTAGAATTCCCATCTAACAGATAGGAAGATGGAGGCAGAGAGAAATTAAGAAACTCCCCCCCAAGACTCACAGGTAAGGGTGGCAGAACTGGATTTTGAAGCCACGTTGTTCAGCTCAAGTATCTGAGCTCCCAGTCTCTAGAGCACTCTGTTGATATAAGAAGTGAACGCTGGTGAGGGGAAGGGCTTCAGAGGCAGAGGGAATTATCTCTGTGTGGGTAAACGGCTCAGTGAGCCCAGGAACTACAAAAGCTCTGGAAAAAAGGAACTCCCCACCCACATGGATTGAAGCAGTCCCCCAGAGCCCTGGCTCTCTCCTCCAAAAGGGGTCGGCCACCCTGGAGAATTTTCCAGCATTGAGCAATGGTGTAGGTGTTTTGTTTCCCTTAGGCCCACTGAGATGCATCATGAGGAAATTGCCTTAGTTAGACTCTTGAGCAAGCTGATTCTACTATTCAACTACAAAGTCCTCAGAAGAGATGGAAGCCAACAGTTTTAAATGACCAGTTATATTTAAATATCTAGCGGGAGGGAAAAAAGGCCTTTTGTCAGGAAGGACAGAAACAAACATGTATTGAGTAGTGACCACATGCTGAAACGTGGGAGTTGGCAAACCTCATAATAACCTTTGAAATGGTGATTCATCCCATTTTACAGAGAAATAAACCAAGGCACAGAGCAGCAAAGTGATGTCCCCAAATTGAGTGGTAAGTAAAGGATCCTGGATATGGTCGTAGGCTCATCTGTATCACTTCAGGCTGCACATTCTTAGCTGGATCTCTGCTGCCTTTCATTTGCCTATGACTGATCCATATGGTTTTAGAATTTTCCCATAATTAATGGGAATTATTCCCATAATTAATGGTGAAATGACCAAGAATGTCTGCATAAACCCACAGACCATTCTGCTAACCTGGTTTGTTCTTGTCTAAAATGTGAACATTCTGAAAAATAATTTGAGGAGAAAAAAATACTTTTTAGGGAACATTTTCAAGAAATCCCAAAGTCATAAAGACAGAGAATAGCAGATGTGAGGATATGAAAATTTAAAACTCCTGTACAGGGGCACCTGGGTGGCTTGGTGGGTTAAAGCCTCTGCCTTCGGCTCAGGTCATGATCTCAGGGTCCTGGGACTGAGCCCCGCATCGGGCTCTCCTCTCAGCGGGGGAGCCTGCTTCCCCCCCTCTCTCTGCCTATTTGTGATCTCTCTCTCTGTCAAATGAATAAATAGAATCTTAAAAAAAATAAAAAAAAATAAAACTCCTGTTCAAGACATCATAAGCAGAGGTAGATGGTGTGGGACATATTATAAGAAAGTCTTCAATATAGATGACAGACAAAAGACAGATATACAGAGCACATAAAGAACCCCATATCAGTGAGAAAAAGACAAATAACCCCATAAGAAAATGAAGAAAGGATATTAATAGGCCATTAACAGAAAACAGAAATCAAGGGACCAAGAATATAAAGAAAATGTTCATTCTCACTACTAACAGAAGAAGGGCAAGCAACAATGAACAGTCATTTTCTGCCCAAGAAATTGGCAAAAATGTTAAATGACTGACAATACCCAGTATTGGCAAAGGCACAGGGACACTGGTGGCAGGAATGCAAATCAGGACAGCCTCTTTGGAGGATATTTTGGCCACAGTTAACAACACTTTAAACATGCACAATCCTTCCAGTAGTAATTCTACTTTTTCTTATCTCCCTGAGAGAGATTTTCATACTTCTATATAAAAAGCCATACCAAGGAGGAGCCTTGTATCATCATTTACAAAAGCTACATTCTAGAATCCACCTAAGTGTCTATCAACAGGACAATGGTTAAATACATTTTTAATATACTCGGGCTCTGGCATTACTATCAGGGATAGACCCAGGGCAGCTCTATGTGCAGTAACATCCCAGAATATCTTGTAAGTGAAAACAAAGTTGCAGAACAATTTGTACCATACGATCCCATGCAGGCCCATCTCTAGGTCTGTGAAAGCATTAAAAAGGTTAAGACAACATACACAATGTAAAATAGTGATGGCCGCTAGGAGCAAGAGAGGTTTGTGCCTTTTGTCTTTTACTCTATAGTTCTATACTGTTGGGGGTCTACTCCTGTCATTTTTCCTGCACCTGAAAAGAGCAAGTTGGCCACCGAGAGGGAGCCACTCGCCTTGTTGTCTGAGTTCTATTCACCCAAGACTGAGAAATCCTGACTCAGGGCTGAGGCGTCCCCCTTTGCTGAGGGAAATGGAAAGCAGCTCCCTTGGAGGCTGCCTTTTCCTCCTTCTCTCTCTCGGGGCCACAGGTGCTCACAGGTCGGGCACACGTCCCCACCCTCCCGTAAATGGCATCAGTCAGAAGAACCGCTGCACAGACTGGTGCCCGGCGCGAGAACTTCTGAATCACGGACCAAAGTGATTCTTGTCATCCTGATAAAACTTGTACACAATCACACCCCGATACAGCCACAACAAAAATAACAACTTGTCAGGCCCCGTCAGCACCAGCCTTGATTTAAACCACGGGGTCCGACGGGCATAGATTGGATGTGGAGTTCCTTAAATAATGACTCTGCTGGCCTAAAACATAGCAGATGTTCCTTTAGCCCTCGCTCGCCCAAGACATAAACTATGTGTTCAGGGGAAAGCAAAGTCAAATGACTCATGACAGAGTTTGTTTTTAGTATGAATTATTTTTTCTGGCTCCTTGCTTTTAAAGACGGATCCTTTTCAGATGGGCTGAAGCAAGGGCTGCTGGGAGCTGGGCTCAGGAGCCTTGTCTTCCTGCTGCTTCTGACAGCAAAACGTGGAGCCCTGAGCAGAGAGCTTTATTCCCCATCCAGTTCGCTCCCAGTATGCTTTGCTTCTTCTTTTTCTTCTCCAAACAAGCCATGTGAGGGCAGCCTCAGGTGGCTGGGTGAGCTGGTGGAAAGCGCGCTGGTTTGGGGGCCCAAGAGAACAGAGCTCTGTTTCCAGCCTTACCATTCAGTCACGGCAGAATGCTGGGAAAGCCACGTGACTTCTCTGGGCTGCGGTCTCCTGGAGTGTGAAATGGGGAGAATAAGCTTCACCCTGGGTGGTGGTGGGAGTTCAATGAGGTAATCCAGGCAAGGTCTCTGGTCCCCAGGAGGCACTGTTAACGGCACTGGACTGGACTCCTCAGGGCAGAGATGGTGTCCTGTGTGCCTCAGTATCCCCACTAGTTGCCCAAGAATGGGACAGAAAATATTTAATGGATGAAGGTAGCAATGTACTTTGTAATGTTTTCACTGTTTTATAAAAGTTATCTCATCAATGTTAACATGAACCCTAGGAGGTAGAAACAAATGTCATCCACCTTTCATGATTAATGGAACAGGCACAGAGAGATCAGAAGAGCTGACGGACGCCATGGAGGTGGTCAGGAGAGGGGCTGCGGCCTGAAGGCTTGCCGTCTGGCTCCAGCCAGAGCGGGAAGAGGAGACGGAACACAGGCAGAGCAGAGGCTCCCCATGTGGAATCCAAGGGAAGGCTCCATCAGGAAAAGCCTATCCCTCGGATCACTTCAGAAGAACAGATACAAGGGGAAGGAGAAGCACATCAGAAGTGTGGTCATTCATGGTTCTGCCAGAGCACAGGTAATGGACGACCAGAACCTACCCATGAGTGTGGCAGATTAGAACAGTTTCTCAGGGTGCTCTGGGCCTGGAGATGCCCATGTTTCTGAAGGAACCTCAGGACAGGGCTGCTGGCCGAGAAGGATGAGGGAGTTGCCCAGCTGGTGCCCATACATTTTCACCATCTCCCCTTCCTTGGCCGATAGAACGAAAACACAGAATTCCGGAGCTGGAAGGGACTTTGGACATTGCTTGGCATTCCACCGTATGGGTTAGAAAAACATCACTTGCTCAGTGCCACACCACAAGTTAATGGTAGAGCAAAGACTGGAACCCAGATCGCTACTCCCCAAACCAGCAATCTGCCTCGGGCGTCTAAAACACACCGCTAGGAGGGTGCCTGGGTGGCTCAGTTGTTAAGTGCCTGCCTTTCGCTGGACCGAGCCCCCAATCAGGCTCCCTGCTCAGTGGGAAGCCCACTTCTCCCTCTCCCACTGCCCTTGTCCTTGTGTCACCTCTCTCGCTGTCTCTCTCTCTCTCTCTCAAATAAATAAATGAAATCTTTAAAAAAAATAAAAAATTAAAGCACATCAGTAGCCATTGTCCCTTCCATGAACAGCCCTTGGGTGAAGACTTATTTCAATCATTCATCCATTCCATAGTTTTCATTCAAGCAGTGTTCAGGGAAGACGGGAATGTTGGTCACTGCATTTTGGATATGTCCCAATCCCATTGATAAAGCCATCTCCAGTGTAAGATGAATGCTTAGCCTGCTATCCCAATACATCACTGTATAACCTACTAGTAGGCAAGCAACCTTTGAATAAGAGTTTGCCTACAGGGAAATAATGGGAAAAATCTGGAACAGTGATTTATCAAGGCAAATTAACAAAACTGCTTTTTGGCTTTATGCTTCCATCTCATGAGCTGCTCCTACAACATGTGTGTAGACAAAAGTGTTAAGCATGCATTTATTCATTCATACACTCAAATTCACATTTTTTCCCAATATACAATTGAGTTCATTTCTGGGTTCACAAATCCTTTTTTCCCAAGATCTAGAATTCTGCATAGCCTTCCATCTCAGACCCTCACACACACACACACACACACACCACACACACACACACATACACACACACACACACACACAGAGCCTAGGTTCAGTTAATATTCCCAAACCTTGTCTCAATGGTCATTCCTCCAGAATGTTTTTTCATGACTCCTCAGGCTGGGGGAGCTACCTCCTCTGTCCTAGCACACAGAACCTTCTACTACAGTTGTCTATTTCATTATATTTCTCCTGCAATACTGTAACAAACTTGAACACAAGCACTGAATCTCTCCTGTTGAGATTTCTGTCCGTGAACAAAGAGACACACCTAACGGCTGGCACGTAGATGGCCTTCAAGAACCATCTGTTGGGGCACCTGGGTGGCTCAGTGGGTTAAAGCCTCTGCTTTCGGCTCAGGTCATGATCTCCGGGTCCTGGGATCGAGCCCCACATCGGGCTCTCTGCTCAGCAGGGAGCCTGCTTCCTCCTCTCTCTGCCTGCCTCTCTGCCTACTTGTGATCTCTCTCTCTGTCAAATAAATAAATAAATAAAATCTTTAAAAAAAAGAGAGAACCATTTGTTGAATAAATGAACAAACTCAAGAAAATACACAGGAGAATGATTATGAATAGACTCTGCCCTCAGGAAGCTCCCAGTCTCGTGGGAGGTGGACGCACAAAGGAGTGTCACCACACCTCTGAGAAGTATTATATCCAAGGTCTACCCTATGCTGTGGCAGAAATAACTCATGAATGACTGACCACCAGTAAGGATGGAGTTCACTTATGCTGTATATTCATCTTAATCTGACTTTACAGAATACAAACGCGTGGGATATATGTGGAAGATAGAGTGTAACCTTTCTCACCCCAACTCTCTTGCTCGTGAACTTCCCTGTCCCTGACTGCCATGGATGACACCTCAGGATTTTGCCATTCCAGACCATTTCTTTGGAGTCAGTGAAATCAGGGCCTGAGACAGGAGGAAAGAAAAAAAAAGAAAAATGAAAATAAAAGAAAAGAAAAAAGAGAAGAAAAGAAGAGTGCCAGAGAGCTGAGAAGGAAAGACAGAGAAGAGATTCACAACACAAAATTCTCCTTACTCAACACGCTCCAGCCTCCCAGGTCTTTTTGCTTTTCCTCAGACACATTCAATTCATTCTTACCTCAGGGCCTTTGCACTTACTGCGCTCTCTGCCACTTGAGTCTCATTTCATACATCTCTTCCTGAGGGAAGCCTTTCCCACTGCTCACACAGCCAGTCTTTCATGCTCCTGCTGCCCAGTTTTTCTTTGTTCCCTTGTGTTGCTTTATTTTATTTCACAGAATTTTTTGCTACCTGAAATCAAACTCTTTGTTGTGATTACTTGTTTCTACAATTACTTGTCACTGGATTCCTCGCAACCGGAATCTATGAGAACAGACATTGCTTTCACTTTCATTCTTTTCTTTTTTGACATTTCTTTTTTCAATAGACACAGCTGGAGGTACTAAGCAAGAAGAGACAGGCATCAAAGGGTGAAAGAGATGCCCAAGCTCCCAAAGGGAAAGGCAGTTAATGGTACAAAGAAAAGTGAACCACTGACTCTGAAAGTTCAAGAAAGAATTAATAATATTAACTCTTTTATTGCACACTAACATGGCAGGCTCATGCAGGACCTTGTTGAATTTCCTTTTTGGGAATGCATAAGCTTTCTGTGAACATATGTAAAATGGGGATTACCTGCCCTATGATATTTTTGTGGTGACTAAATGAGTTAATTCAGGTAAAGTGATTTGAACAGTACTTGGCATAGAGAAAGTATCAGTCAATGTTGCCTAGCATCATCATCACCATCTACAAAGAGACGTGACCTACAGGTAGTATCTACTGATAAGAATTTGAGGTACTGCTATGCACTCTATTTACTTTTTCTTTTTAAAATGATGCACAGAATTTCTACAGTAGACAAAGTTAAACATATGTCCCCTATTTTGAATCGAATACAGTACAAAAACAGTTTTATAAGAATTATTCATCAGTATTCATCACTAAAGGATCTTATTGCTTTTAATAAACACATTTATGATTGTGTTCATCAAAGATGCTCTAAGACATGGAAACGTGAATAACTATGTAGAAACTTTGAGAAGCTGCAAGAAGTGAGAATGAATCACCCGTGGAGAGGATACATAGGCTGACAGGCCGAAACAGAACTTTCTAAGGACTAATACAGAGAACAGCGAAGAAAAGAGAAGGACATTTATATAGACGAGAAGCAAGAATTCGGCCCAAGACAGTGAGCTGAAACACCGCAGCCAGTAATCATTTCAATGAAATCACTGTGGGAAATCCCTGTTAGCAAGGATAGAAACAGCAAATAAACTACTGAAAACAAGAACGAGAGTTAAACACTTAAATGGATCCAATGATATTTGTTAAGAACTTACAAAAAATCAGCCAGAAAAGAATATATTACTCTATATATTTAAGTTTGGCTCATGCCTTATAAAAAGTTCTTCCTAGCTCCAGCCCTTTCTGGTTTGTTGCCAGAGTGGAAGCCTGGTGGATAGAACTCACAACCTACCTCATCAGGCTGACCTTGCCTTCTCTTTCCTTTAACCCCAACACCCACAAGCATTTGGTCATTGCATCTGGAAGAACAGGGGGATTCCTTTTTAATGGTTACTGAGAACCCGTCAGCAGCACATGTCATGTTCCCTACAGCCCCTAGGTGTCGCTAGTACAAAACTAACAGAAGTCCGAAGAGTTCAAAAGAAAAAAAAAAAATCAACAGAATACATTTAGAACAAAACACTAAAAGCAATAACAGCTCAAAGGCAGATTACATTTATTACAGAAGCTACGATTTAGTATGTCCAAGACAATTATTAATTTCCTTTTTAATTCAACTGCTCATCCCATAAAGAGACATCTCATTTTTCTGCCAGAAAAAAAAAATCTCAGGGTTGTTTTCTCACTCTAAAACATTTACACTGATGGGCTCAGTGCAATCCCACACAAGGCTAAAAGTCTGTAGTCGAAATTGTTTTATAATCAAGACTCGTTTGATAGAACAAAAGAACCAGTACTCAGAGTAAAAATATAAGACAGCAAATGAGGGTTGGCTGGGGTAAAAATACAGTTATGTTGGCTTGATATTCTACCAAGAGCTGTAATCTTATTAAATATATTTAAACATGGTTTTCATTTAGATTTGGCAGCTTGATTAATGGGATGTATTAAATAATACCTGGCTGCTAAGAGTCTATTTGGGAACCCGTGCCACATAAAACACGCGACATGTACAATTCAGTTTCATTGTTATTTAAGGCTTCTCCGTTCTCTTGGCGGTGTGCGCACACATATTAAAAATTAAGTACAAACACTCAATGTATGCTCAAGCCTTTTAAAAGGCTTTCTCTTTGAACAGAAACATGCAATGGAAAATGAACTCAACTGGTGAAAGGTAATGGATTCATCCCTTTGGGGACAGCTGTCTTGTTTATCAAAAGAAAGGAGGGGAGGGTCAGGAGCAGAAAAAAAAATTCCTAACTGGTCTGCAAAGAGAGAGCCCAATTTCAGAGAGGAGCCGAAACCAGTTTCTACAGCCAGGCTTCCTTCTTTGCCTGAGTTGAGAGGTTGAATGAATGGTACCTTTCACCATGAGGCCAGGGTGGGTATTGGAGGGGGAACAGAGTATCTTAAGATATGGGGAACGTGTTAGTAGCCAAATAAATGCAGGCAGATGCTGCCTGATTCCCAATTCATTAAAGAAACACTTTTATTTTTAATGGTGTGGGGGCATCTGTCATTTTTTTGGGAATTACATTAGACACTGATTGAGGTGTAAGAGTTGTGGAGGGCTGGGTGGTTAAGAACAACCAGGGAGACAGGTAATGGGAATAATCCAAAGGGCCAAAACCTAATACAGTTCTACTCAGTGTGTCTGATGGAAAAATAATATATCTGATATGCAAAAGCTGCACAATAATGAGCATTCTCTCTTTCTCAATATCATGAGATTCCTTAAGACCTCAGGCTGGAACAAGACATAACAGAGTGGCCAAAATTTCAGATAACTTCACATTACATCTCTGAACAACCCAGTGAAACAGGTCACATTATTATTATTTTTTAACTTGAGAGACAAAGTTTAAGCCCAGAAAAGTCCAGAAGAGATCTGATGACTCAGAAGGTAAAAAGAGCAAGCTTTTTTGATAGAGATATCATTCTGCCCATTTACAGATGATGACTGGACGGAGGCCCTGAGAGGTTCATCACACTACCCCAGATCATACATTTAGTAAGGCACAGAGGTTGGCACTGGACCCCAAGGCCATTTTACTTGGAAATCCACTTTTTAAACCCCTAACCTCCACAGCCTCATTACTTCTCTATGGATGACTGAAGACCTCGGGACAGGAGCGGTGAAGGAAATTGGGGGTGAAGGTGGGGAACAGTGCACAAAATCTCACAGATCTCCCTGTCACCTTACAAAACAATGGAGGAAGAGGGGCGGAGTCCTTTCAGAGACTCCTTCCCCTGCCGCCATCATCCATAATGACCTATCCATGCCCCTCGCTGGGCAGAACTCATGGAAATGTTGAGCATGCTCAAGTCTTCACAGCTATGATGGGTACAATCAGGAACCACAGGGAACAGGCTGTGCTGCATTAAGAATACGACCAGGAAAAAAAAAAAGAATACGACCAGGGAAGAACAGAATTCGGACACGCCCTACCACATGGGTGAACCTTGAGACCACAGTGCTAAGTGAAATGAGCCCGTCACAAAAAGGCAAAGACTATATGATTTTACTTACATGAGGTTCTTAGAGTCGTCACAGTCATAGAGACAGAAAGTAGCATGGTGGTTGCTAGAGGCTGGGGGGAGGGGGGCTGGAGATTGATTGTTTAGTGGGTACAGAGTTTCAGTTTTGCAAGACGCAAAGAGTTCTGGAAATGGGTTGCACAATGATGTGAATAATACTCAACACTACTGAGCTGTACACTTAAAACTGACAAGTTTTATGTGTATTTTACCACAATTAAGAAACAAACAAAAGAACACAATCAGGAACACCTTCTCTGGTGGTCACTTACAATGGTCTCTTGCCTGGCATGGTATGAAACATGACCTTGTAAATTTTTAGATTTGTGGAAGTAAAAGTCCTTTTATGGCCCATCCCAGCTACTTTTCTGGAAAGCAGGAAGTCTGGAGGAAACAAGTCTTTTTTATATCTGCATGTTTTATATGAATTCTCATCTTGCTTTGACCAGCTAAGACTCTGAACAAAGCACTTCCTCTCTTTTGGGTTCCAACTTCCTCTTCCATAAAAAAAGGGCGTGAGGAGGCCATCTCTGAGGGCCCTTCCAATTCTCAGAGTCAGATTCCTGTTTTTCCAAATGTGAACACTGTCTACCTCTTCGGTATACTTCACTTATTACTGACGTTCATCACAACACTTTTGCAAGCCGCTAGCTGCTTCTGAATTACCTACTCATTGCATTTTTCCCAAGGGCTGAAGGCAGGGAGGGAGGATGCGGGAGGGGGTAGGCCGATAGGAAACAGAAGAGTTAAAGATGTCCCGGAAGGAGCACTGGACTGAGAGTCTGAGGGGATGAGGTTCAGCTGGGGACTCTGTTGCGTGCTACCCGTGTGAATCAGAAAGGAAGCAAGCATTTACTGGGGGCTTCTCAGCATGCGCGTCTATACATATTATTACTTTACAATTTTGGCAGTTCACATCCCGTCCTCATAACTCTTTCCATATCCAAGTACTACCTGGAGTATTTATGATGTATAATGTTTTTTCTAAATTCTGAATAAACCCCCTTTTCTCTTTGCTTTAAACGGCTGTGGCTACGTTCTAAGCACTAATGCCCACGGGAACTCAAGTCTGATGCTGGTGGTACTTTTTTCTAATACACATTAAAACAAATATCTAACTACTAGAAAAAGAGTGTCTGCTTGCCAGCTCAAGTCATCTTGGGTATCATTGGTGGTGTATGTGTGCATCTGGGAGATGCCACATTCTCCTACTTTATTGCCAGTTACGGTTGCTGGACTTGAGCCATAGGCTTTAGAAACCCACCCAAGTTTGAACTAACACTCCCAAAGCAATGTGCTGGTTCACAGTCCTCTTGTTTTTAGAATGAGTGGGTTCTATAAAATAGAAAAGAGAGTATTTCCAAGATTTTCCCATTTCAGGGAGACTAACATTTCCAAAATGACTTTGAAGACTGACATGCAGTAAGCAAGTTTTTATTTTGCCAAGTAAGAACTCAAAAAAGTATTCTCCTACAAGGTAATTAAAAAAAAAAAAAAAAAAAAGCAGAGGACTTTCTACACCAAATGATTGGGAAGAGTCCTTCTTGGGATAATGTAAATCATTAAAGAAAAATATTTATGATGTTCTGCTTCCTGGTCTACATTTCTCAGTCTGGTGAAAATTGCCATGGGCCAGCCACGGACAGGTCAGCACCCACGGGCCACAGATACAATGGGAGAGCTCTGGTGTCAGTGGAGTCTGAGTTCAAGTCCTAGTTGTGCATTTACCCCATGGGTGCCTTTGTGAAGCCTGAGCCTCAGCTTTTCCGGTGTAAACTGAGGCCATGGCTCCCTGTGGTGATGATCAAACGTAGTAAGTGCAGAAAGTGCCTCACACAGTGCCTGGCCTGGGGTAGGAGCCACGACTTACCTTTTTTGCCTTTCTCATCCTATCTCACCAGGAGGGCTGCTCTCAAGACACAAGATGGTGATGCATGGGAAAGTGCACTGAAAATGTGTTTTGCAGCTTTAGTTGTTTCTGTGGATCTCCGCTTAGTAGCTACTTCCTCTGGGAAGGGAAACTTTCTTTGACCCACCAAGCTGGGTAAGAAGCCACTGCCCTTGGTACCACAGTGCTCTGTGCCCTGCATCTGTCTGTTCACTTACCACACTGTATTCAAATTGCCAGGCAACTTCTCCCTTACCCCGGGAGGCCCCAGAGAGCTCCGAGAGAGTGGGGACTCTAGGGGGTCTTACTTATTGTTGCTTTTCCACCATCTTGCACGTCGTTGCTGCCAAACTCAGCACTGGTGCACTTTTCATCTGTTAAATGCACACATTAACTGATGGGAACATTGGCAGAATTTTTCAAATCTGCTTTGTGGTCTTGCTTATGGTATTGCTTGATGCTTTGGACCATGGGTTTATGGCAGCATTTCCAATGGTTGGTCCTAGAAACTTTAGCAAAGTAACATATTCCAAAGCTAATTCTTTGGTCAAGTAAATTGGGAAAGACTATGCTCTATATGCCTCCCCATCCCAGAAAATTCACGATGCATGTTTACATGGTAAAGTCTTAGAAACTTGCTATAAGAATACCTAGCTATCTTGAACATAACATTTTCCAAATGAATTCCTTTCATTTTTTTAATACACCAAAGATCACTCTTTGGAAAACTCTGGCCTATAGAGAACGTGAGGTCTGAGCAAATTTTTCTGATGGTTTCTATCAGTTTTTTGTACTGTTTCTCCTTCCCCCACTTAAACATTGCAGCTGGAATCAGAAGAGACATAACATATTAGGCTGGACTAAATGGCAATGCATACAACAGAACCTTTGAGAAAACCAGACATATGAATGAGCTGACCAGTCCAGGAGTTGACCAAAAGTATTTTGACAATGACCAGAATGCTCTCATCTGTGTCTCATGTCAGAGCTTTCACACTTGCGTGCTCACACATCCCTGTGGCTGCACTTCTTCCCCTTCTCTTTCATCATCATCATAGCCATCACCATGACCACCACCACCATGACCAACCATCACCATGATCACCATCACAATGACAACCACCACCATGACCACTATCACCATGATCACCATCACCACACTTCAGTTGTATGGTGCATGGTCTGTGCTTGGCTTTGCTCTAAGTACAGGCACTTCCTGTATTAATGTATTTAATCCTTACCACAAGCTCAAAAGGGAGGTGATAGTGCTATCTCCGTTTTCCAGAGGTGGAAACTGAAGCGCAGAGAGGTTAAGGAAGACTTGCAATTTGTAGAATGGGTAGATCAATTTACAGATCTGCGCTAAGAAATCTTACTGATTAAGAGTCTGAGCTTGTGCATGTCAGTGACTGTTCTAAGGTGAAGCAGTTTGTAAACAGTCACATCTCTCTGATTCCAGTGCAGGCTCTGTCTACCACATCAGGCTGCTTCCTGGTGTTAATATTACTTTATCTTTGTGAGTTATTTTATGTTTCCTAAGCACTTCCATACCCTTCATTGTTTTTAAATCTCCTGATAATGCTTTAGACAAATATCATTTTATAGATCTTAAAACTGAATCTCAGAAAGTGACTACTAGTTGTAATAATAAGGATGATATTAATGATAGCTACCTCCCACTTTTGACGAACTTATTGTTCAAGGCAAAATAGCTCAAAAAGGGTAGATTTGGGGCTCAGATGCAAGTCTTCTGATGCCAAGTTCAGAGGCTGCTCCACCCTTGAAAGGCGGGTCTCTCCAGCAAGATTAGCCCAGCTGTGGCCGAGGAGAGAGGTTTACAGCACCAGCTCGGCATTTGGTTGGTGTGGTTTTTAAAGTAACTCAACATCTGTTATTAATTAGAGTTCCTGTTGCCATGGTGATGGTTTGTTATTGCTAGACTGATAAGATGGCCAATCCAAGAATACTATCTTTCTCCTTTTCCTTCACTCTGCAGCGAAGATTTTTCGCTTTCTTTCTCCTCTCACCTATCAAACACAACTGACCTTTGGCCACAAAGCATGATGCCATGTTCTCAAGCAGGGACCCCCTGTGGGTTTCCTGGAGGTAATCTTTGGAATTTTTTCCCCCTTTCACTCAATATAGAGGCTCTGTCAGACCAACTTCGATTCACATTTCATTTCTCATACTTATTAGCTCTCTGAACAAGTTAACTATCTTCCCTGGGCTTTACTTTTTCATCTGGAGTAAGTGATAAGGAGGCCTAACTGGCAAGTTTGTTTTGAGAATTTGATGTAACAAATATGAAGATGTTAACACAGGGCTTGGAAGGTAATGGATACCCAAGACGACAGCAGATGTGATCATTAACATAACAGCAATAATAATTATTTACAAAGAGATGAGATGAAACAGGCATTGAGGGTTGGGGGCTGAGGTCATTTTGCCTTCACGCATTCATCAATCATTCTAATTTGTTCTTCCATTGCAACTGTCCTTTTTCTTTATAGCCTTTAACCCGAGGCTTAGTGTATATTTATTTGTATTTATTTATTTAGCTGTCTCTTAGCACTCAACTGTAAATGTGATGAGAATTGGTACAATGGTATTTTGCTCATCATTGTACCTAGGGGGATATTTACGGAATGAAGGAAGAAATATTTACCAAGGAGCTATTCCACGTCAGTTTCTGTGTTAGGCACCAGAGATATGGAAATAGTTAAAGCACCACTCTCACCCTTGAGGCATTCGCATAAGGGATCTATGAAAACTGACAAAAATAAAGGAAATGAAGCATTCATCCCAACTCCAGAAGGGTTCTTGATAAATCCAGTGGCATAAATGGATTTAAATCTGCAGTAATCTTCTAGCACAAAGCATTAATGTGGTGGGTGGTATGGATATCTCAAAGCTCTAAGTGCCAAGAAGGATTCAAACTGGTGGTGTTAAGCCCCCCAAAGGAATTAGAAATTCTCTTTGAAACATAGGGTTTATAAAGAAAGAAAGAAAGAAAAAGAAAGGGAAAGCCTTTCAGAGGGCTGGCTCCCTGGCTCCTCCCAGAACAGTCTGATCCCCTCTGCTGGTGAAGCAAGAGGTCAGATCCCCAGACGGAAAATCAATCTCTAAGAGTCGCTGGATAGAATTTCTAATTCACCAGTGCCACGACACGCAGTCTGTTTCCAGCCAGGGAAGATGAGGCCCAGAGGCTTCGGCTTCCCCAACCCACTGTACATGATCAAGCCAAGCTGACACCCCCCGTTAGCAGCACACAGCATCCGACCGTCACGCAGGCACAGAGGGCCCATCGTGAGAGCCCTTGAACATACCTTTCTCAATGGCTTGGATCTTCCATTTTGAAATTATTTTATTATTGTATTATTAAGTAACAGTATTAATTCTGGGCTATTTCCTTTGAAAAAAAAATCGAGTCCATTGCTGCTTATGTTCTACAGAACCCCTCTCCAAGGCTACCATGCTTGCTGGTGGGAAAGACAGGGAGTGATGGGGTACGCAGGAGCTGTGGTTCACTTTCTGCCTTTTTCATATACCAGCCTCCCAAATGTCCAACTGCTTTACATTTTTTGAAAACTAGACCTGATTCTTTCAGTCTAAATATGAGGAATCAGAGGCCCAAAGAGGCAGACCTGCTGCCCTAACTCACACTTTGGGCTGTTCTGGAACTGAACCAAGGACGGGGGAGCTAAGTTTTTGAAACACGAGGGTATTGTGTTGAGATACACCGAGAATCATAAGGAGCGGCCTGGAGCGAGTGCTGGTGTGAAGAGGGAAAGCTGTTTCAGCTATAGTCTAGGTGGTCTTGGATCGGATTTTATCTGTTAAAGACTTTAAATCCAAGTCTATCCACAGAGGCACCACGGCTTTAAGCGGCTGGCTTTCGGTGTAACCAGCCAAGTCTCTATAAAATTTCACCTCCAGGGGCACCTGAGTGGCTCAGTGGGTTAAAGCCTCTGCTTTAGGCTCGGGTCATGATCTCAGGGTCC
>CM053606.1:40599040-40777012 GCA_028646535.1 Procyon lotor | reverse complement strand
GGCCAACTTGGTAGGAATTTCACTCTGACCGGCTCCATCCAACACACAGGTTCCTCCCGGCAGAGGTGTCAGTTGACAGGGAGGGTTGTGGGGATGGGAGAGGAGTGTGGGGTGGGTTGCTTGCTTCCCACAGCCCAGTGGCAATGTCTCAAAAGGTGCCTCCTCCATCCTGAAGTCTTCAAACATGGTATGTTCCAGACCCCTATACACAGACAGATGTGCTCTAGTGAAATGGAACCGTTTCTAGGGGGCATCTGAAGAGTGTTCCCCTTCTATTTCAGGGGCTCTTCAAAACTGGAGATGAGTAATAAAGCTTTGTTATTACTCCCAGGCTAAATTAATGTATAATGTATGCTTCCTTAAGCAGGAAGCAGTGTTATCACCTGGGAAGCACTAATGCTGTTGACTTTTTAAAAATGAGACTTTTCACCTACAACTTTTTTTGTTTTTAACAAGAGAGTCAAGGGATATTGAGCAAAGGATTCTCCCAAGACTCCTGATCAAATTCCTAATTGATCTGCTTATAGTTAACAAGCCCTACCTCCAAACAACTGAGTCATTACACACAGCCCTCTCTCTCGCTACTCCGACCTGGGGCTCTTCCCAGAGGTTGAGCTGATTTTCTTTCCATCCGTGTTTATTCCTTTGCTCTCACCAGCAACTCCAGAAAAGCCCTCCTCCTGTTGCTTCTCTGCTCACTGGAGGTTAACATCTCCATTGCAAGCCCCACTTCTTATCCCAAACCAGGCTTCTCTTTCTTCCTGCCTCTGCAGGTTATCAGAGAGCAGATGATGTACTGACATGCTCTGGCTTTAGGTTGCTTCATTGTTACTCATCTAGCCTATCGGCCATTTGAAGGGTAGCTTTTCTTTTTTAAAAAAATTTTTAATGTATTTTTTATTTGTAAAAAAATGCCTGGCCCTCTACCACATAATCCAGCACTCTGATATCACCTGTGGAAAGAGTGTGTGTTTGAGGACAGAAAACCTGTATTCAATTTCCAGCTTGAATGTTAATACCCAGTAGGACTTGGGTGAGTTCTTTCAGTTTTGTGAGTCTGTTTACTCATTTGTAAAAATGAAAACAATACACTTTCCAAATACTGTGAGAATTAGGTAAGAACAGTTAAATGTCGTCCCATAAGGAAATTTTTACAAGAAGACCACAGTAAGATGAGTCACACATGAGGCTTCCTTACTATCTGCTTTGAACCAGGAAGAAAGCCTAGAAAATTCTGAGGAATGGATACAATTCTCCAATAAACACGGGCTCCGAGACATAGAAACTTAAGTTCAATTCCTTAATATCTGTGTGACTTTGGGCAAATCACTTGCCCTCTCTGAGCTTCCATTTCCTTATTTGGGGAAGTGTGAGTAATCACATACCTAACACAGAGACTCAGGAGACCAGGGGGATGACAGGAGGCTGTGGTGTGGCTAGAGCCGGGAGCTGAGGATGCCAGTCTGGGGCTGAAACCAAAGAAAGGCTGAGTGGCCAGGAGTGGAGGATGAAGGGAAGAGGCTAGGAGCTGGAATCACATGGGAGCTGCAGCAGCTGCTTTTCTAGTGAAGGGAGAGATGACCTAACCACGCCCCTCTTCCTGCCCGTTCATCATCCACTGGTATCCCCCATTGGCCAAACCTACCCAGGGTCCAGCTGCAAGGGAGCCTGGGAAATATAATAGAGAGCAGAGGGTGGCCAGGAGGTGGAGGGAGGGGAGAATAAAGCTATCTGAGAGCAAACAGGCAAATGATCAGCCCAGCCATCTTTGAGTACCACATCCAAAGCAATGGCACAGTGTGTGATTTAGACAGGCAGCTAATAATAGTATTGACATAGATATCACTATAATTTTGTCCAACTCGCACTGAAAGTTTATTCATACTGGTAACTGCTCTAAATACTTTATACATATCATCTCATTGAATCTTCACAACAAACTTATGAAGACACACTCTTTATAGTCTTATTTTCACAAATAAGGAAACCAGCTCAGGGTGGAGAAGCGGCTGACGAAGGGCATGGCTAGAACATCTGAATACAGGTTAGAACACAGATTTAGGGGATACTGGACTCGGTGCTCTTAACTGTGGTTCTAGCTATTACTTATAATATGAATCATAGTGCTAACAGAAAAAGGGAGGGTACCGGATAAGCGGAAACTTCTCATAATTACTGGGAGGATATTTTCAAGACCTACATGTCTCTAGGGCTGAAAGCCTAGAACACTGTGGGCATTAAATGTGCCCTTTAAAAAAAGGTAGAGATTAAAAAAATGCATCATTTAATGCAGTTTATGTAAGTCCATGGTGTTCCTTCTTGAAGGCAACAAGGTATTTTTGCTAAGAGGATGCCAAGTTCAGTGGCCTCCGTAGGCTTGCTGTTTACGGATATTTGATATGCTTCAACATCTGTTGCCCTTCTCGATTGATGGGTGCTTCATTTTAGCACTTCCCCGATGCCAGGCTGGCGAAGAGTTTTGGTCCTGAGGTCCCCTAAGACACTCCCGGGTCACTGCTACAGCTTTGCTTGTAAAGCTGGCTGAAGGCAGGAATATTCAGGGAGGAAAGGAGAAGGGCCATGCCATCCAACGACCATGCTGCGTGTTCTCAGCTAGACCCTTAGGTCAGACGATACCTTCAGAAAGTTATAAACCCTCGCGATCCTTTACTTGAAGTCAAGTTCCAATATCATGCTCCAGGCTCTTCACAAAGTAGTATATGATGTGTTCTTCTGTTGCTTCTGTGAAAGTTCCATGGAAGGATTTTTTTAGGTTGGTTTTTAAAGGAATAGCAATTTAAGGATTTGGTACCAGGGAAAATGTAGTCTCTTCTGGTGAACTGGTATACTTTCTTAAGTCTGTAGATACCATAGGACTTGACACATTTCCCAGTTTCGTCTTGGCTGCCTGGAAGCTCAGAGTAATTCCCTTATCTGGGTCAGAGACCTAGAGGCCAATCTGTCCCATAAATCTGTTTGGTTTGGCATTCACCAATCCAGGGTTAAAATAATTTGAATTTCAATGTCCTCAGGCAGAGTATACGCTCTACAGCTTAGCAAAGAATCAAACCATTTTTTTCCTTTGCTGGTATCTCCCCATGTTTATATGGATTATCTGGCACCTGAAGGCCTAGGAATTTGAGGATCCCCTGGTCTAAGTGGTTGGTGTATTCTCTTCTTTCTGCATAGTTTCTGATTTGTGAGTTTTATTTTGCTTAGTTTTATTCTGCTTATTCAACTATTATAAACTTCCTCAAATCCCTTATAGAGGTGGAGTGTAAATGATAAATAAAGAACTTGTTTTCTTCCCTGGGCAAAACGATCAAGATCAGTGCAAGCAGCTACTTTCTCACTGCAGCCAATGGCCGGTCATTCCTCTCCACTTAGCCTGCCCAGTCAAGGGTTACCATGACTACGGGGTTACTATACCAAAGGTAAGGGCTCAGCCCTACCTTTCCCTCAAGCACAAGAGAGAGAGCATTTCTTCCTTACTGTGAGTCACGGAATTGGCCATAATCACGTGGTGTCTGTTCTATTTCTAGCAGGTGTCACGTAAATCTAGCTCCAGGTGCCCTCCGAAGCACTGGGCTGCAGGGGGGCGGTGGGGTGGGACTGACTGAGAGACCTCCTGAGTTGGAACCCTCATTCCACACTAGCCAACGATGGGACCATACTTAGGCCAGTAGATTGATATGTTGATGCCTCAATTTCCTGCTTTATAAATTGGGACAGCGACACTGCCTCCTTCACAGGTTTGTTGGGAGGATGAAATTAACATGGGAAATGACGTTAGTGTTTTCCTCTTCACCAGGCAACTTTGCAGCAACTCAGTGGGTCAGTTAAAATGAAAGTGAGGCTCGGAGAAATTAAGTAGCTCACCCAGCTGGGTTTGTTCACACAGCTAGCAGGCCGAGAAGAAGCCACACTCCGCAGTGGAGTGTAGCAAAGTCACTTAGAGGGCTACTTTTTCTCTTCTGCCCCATTATTCCCTCTCATCTGGTCCACAATGGATTCAGCTTACTTAGCCTCTTCCACACCCCATCCCTGGCAGGCAGCTAACAGAACACCACACAACTGAAGCTCCAACAATTACTAATATTTAGTGTGCTGAGCTGAAATGGAGAGAGATTTGTGTAGGGCTGAGGCACAGGTTCCTTTCCCTGCTTTCTAGAAGCCGCTCCACTGCAAAGATTAAGAGCAGACCTGGGGTCATCTGGCCCCTCCCCTAAGTTCCAGCTCCATCACTAGCTACTCCTCCATGGCCCAGTTCAAATGTTGCCTTTTAAGGACTTTCCCAGAAGACACTCTTTTGTTTGTCACTCTTTTGTGGTCCATCATCCCATTGTACAGCAACTGTAGCTTAAACAAAGAATGGCCAACATTAACTAAACACTACTGCACCTTACATGTTCTAACGTGTTACTTCTTACAACACGAATTCTGAGATGATATATCTATGATGCAGATATTATGGTTATCTTTTATAGATGAGGGACCTGAGGCACAGATAAATTAAGTAACTCACCCAAGGTATGTAGCAGAGCCATGATTTAAGCCCAAGCAGGGCCCCGAGGTCTTTGTCTTTCACTTACTATAAACATTTTCATTATGGTGTCTGTCTGTGTCCATTTCCTCTCCACTTGGTTAGAAATATGAGGGTACTGACATACGTTTCATTCTTTGTCATATGGCCATCTAGGACTGTCCTTGTTGCATAGTAGACTCCTGCTGCTGAACCCTGGCTTAAAGAATTAAAAAGGGATGGGGCACCTGGGTGGCTCAGTCAATTGGGCATCTGCCTTTGGCTCAGGTCATGATCCCAGGGTCCTGGGATCGAGCCCCATGTCGGGCTCCCTGCTCAGGGGGGAGTCTGCATCTCCCTCTCCCTCTGCCCCTTCCCTGTATCATAGCTCTCTCTCCCACTTTATCTCAAATAAATAAAACTAAAAAAAAAAAAAAAAAGAATTAAACACCTACTTGAATTAAACACCTACTTGAATCACGGCCCACATGCACGCCTTTCCTCATTGAGTCCGTTGGCATCTGTCAGCTGAGCTAGCAGAGCCCACCCGAACTCCAGCAGTAGAGGAGAGCAGAAAATGCATCCTGACACCACAGGAAGGACTGGAGGAAAAGGTACATTAATGGGGGCAAAAACCGGCCAGTGGAGTGATTAATTTGGCCTCCTCTTCAATATTATGTTTACACAAGTTGATTATATAGCACTTAATTACTAATTTGCCCTACTTAAACCAAGAGTGCTTTTAATTTTTAATGAGATAAGGGAAGAAGATGCCTTTACTTAGTAAGGAGAGCTATTTTATTTCCTTCTCTTGTTTTGCCCAGCCAATTAATAACATTTCTAAGGAAATGCATCCCTCTCATGAATTCCTTCTCCCCACCATCTTGCCGACCTCCCAGGTTTAAAAAGAGATGGAAACAGACAACAGGCCACTTAGAAACAAACCGACTTCACCTTCTGATCTGGCTGGCTGGGTCAGGAAAGGCCTCGTGAAATGTAGAAACATGGGGCCTATAAATGGTGCTATCTGATTCTTTGGGCACGGGGTGCATCTGTTCCCGGAAACCATGACTTGGTTGTTACCGACAACAGAGCACAGAGCCATGGGTGTCCAAACAAGGCAATCCCCCTATGATCCTGCACTATTTCCTGGATGTGAGTGTCAGGTAATTTGAAGAACAGCCCCAGGCCAGTCTCGACATAAGAAGAGTAGAGATTGGCATCTGATCTGGACTTGATTGCCAGCTCTGCCACTTACTGTCAGACCACCGGCACGTGACTTAAACTTCCTGACACTGGGCGCCTGGGTGGCTCAGTTCGTGGAGCATCTGCCTTGGGCTCAGGTCGTGATCCTGGAGTCCTGGGATCCAGTCCCATGTCGGGCTCCCTGCTCAGTGGGAAGTCTGCTTCTCCATCTGACCCTCTCTGCCTCGATTCATGCTTTCTCTCTCTCTCTCAAATAAATAAATAAAACCTTTAAAAATAACTTCCTGAGACTCAGTGTTCTATCTGTAAAGGTGAGGTGAAGAAGCTAACTTGCAAGGATTAAGTATCATCCAAAGCTCCTTAGCACAGTGTCCCGCTCAGAGAACTTGCAGGACACTATTAGTCATTTTTTAGTAGAGGTAAGGTAGGAAAGTGAAAACAGGAATAAAGGAGCACCTTTTGAGGACCCTAGGATGTCTGTCCTTGTGTGCTGTGGCATCTCCATCGGTCTCATTTGGACAGCCCGGCCATAATGCCATAAGGAGCTTGGCCCGGAACGTGAACAGACACCTGGACTCTTTCATTGAGAACACTGTAGGATGAACGTTCTGATGCAAGCCCCTTACCTCCTCGCAAATCAGTAACGAATCATGCACAGATGAGCCTCTGGTCCATAGACCAACCTAACAGCCCTGCCTAGATGACTGTGTTGGTCATTTGCATGTGCTGCCAAAGACCCCCTCCTCATCCTTCTCTGGGCCTTGCCGAGCTCACTTGTACCGACTGTATCAGTGAGTTCCCTCTAAGTCCAGCCAATGAGGAACCCAGCTGTAAATCAGAAAGTGGGAGGAAAATGAGGTCAGTAACTCAGCTCCTTCCTTCCCAAGTCACTGGCAAGCAGGCTGACTCAGTCGTCTCCACACGGGCCTCTATTCTGGGGCTCCAGAAACTGTGCTCTTCACCTCTTACACTCCAACTGACACAAACCCCAGGGTACCACATCCTCCCTCATGACCGCTCCATGCCCTGGTCTAGTCTTGTAAAGAGTCCCTCTACTCAATTATCACAAATTATCCTCACTTGAGAGTGCCCTCCCTCTGTGGAGGCATGGACTAACATAGTGATATTTTAAGGTATATCTAAATTCTAGCAGTCTATTCTTTAAACTAGTTTTTTATTTACTTGAATTTTTTTTTTCCTAAGGATTTTATTTATTTGAGAGAGAGAGCCTGAGAGGAGGGAGGATCAGAGGAAGAAGCAGACTCCCCGATGAGCAGGGAGCCCCATGCGGGCCTCGATCCTGGTGTCCCGGGATCATGACCTAAGCCAAAGGCAGATGTTTAACTGACTGAGCCACTCAGGTGCCTTGTAAACAACTAGTTTTTTTATTTTTTATTTTCATTTAAAGATTTCATTATTTATTTGACAGAGGGAGAGAGATCACAAGCAGGCGGGGGGGTGGGGGGGAGGGGATGTGGGGCTTGATCCCAGGATCCTGAGATCATGACCTGAGCCAAAGGCAGAGGCTTTAACCTACTGAGCCACCCAGGTGCCGCAGCAACTAGTTTTTTAAACGGGTACTAGGTTCTTTAAACAACAGCAATCACATTCAGCCCCAGAAGAATCCATTTCCATTTGTGACAAAGCTGAATGACCCTTCACTTTGAAACCCTAAGCCAAGCCTTGGATTGTGGCTCCATCCCTTTCTGGCCACTGGCTTTGGTAGGTCATTTCACCTCTGCTGCCTCATTTGTAGAATTATTCTAACAGGATAGGAAATGTCCTCATATACCACTTTTAATGTGGTATCAAATTTCTAAATGTTCGAATTTCTTGGATATGCATATTATGAAAGACATGCCATTCAACTTGTGAACACAAGGTCCTTTCTTATGCCTCACTGCAGAGTTCCAAACATCTCTGATAAACAAATGCAGAAAATTTTTTCTTTCTTTCTGAATATTTCTTGATCATATGCCTCAATGCTGCAACCAAATGTATGTATATATGTAGATACGTATATACGTGTTTATGTATGTGATTATCTGTGTGTGTCATCTTTCAGGGCCTTTTTCCCAATTACGGAAAATTCCAGACTTAACTAAAGGTCTTGTCTTTCCTGGTCTCCTATTTGGGTCCATAGCCCAATTGATTGTTCTGAACATTAAGCTTATAGAGCATGGATTTGTTTTTCATGAGTTATCGTAGTGTGAGGGGGAAAAAGAAATTATATCCAATCTATACATTTCCAGCTTATCCCAAAAGGGAATTCTATTATGAATGACCATTACAATGGGAAGTCAAGTACTTGCAGCCATTTGTTTCCACAGAAAGATCTTATGTATCTTTTTATATTTATACCAGTATGAAATATCGTCTTGAGCAAAACAGAGTTTGGTAAACTCTATTTTTACAGTTCTATAACCCTTCTAAGTTTCTAAAGGGCTCAGTTGAAGTTTGGCCATTGTTTGCTTTTATAAAAAGTTCAATTCTTAAGTTGCTAACTAAAAAAAAGGGGAGGGACATATTTGGCAAAAAATGATAGCTTATTTGTATTAATAACAATTGTATAAAAAGTATCTCTTAATTAAAGCTTGGAATTAAAGTGGAATTAAATGGATGGATTATGATTACAAGGAAATAAATAAAAATAAAATAAAATAAAATAAAATAAAATAAAATAAAATAAAAATAAAACAACACTGGTGGGCAGGGTGTGAAGTCCTCCCCAGGCAAAGGAATTAGAAAATTTCCAAACCAAAGAGGGCATACTTCTTATTTTTATTTCTAAACTTGATACCCAAACAGTGATGACAAACGTGTGCTGTGGAGAATGTCTATAAACCACACCACCTTGTGAAGGGCAGTTGCACTGCCATGTTGGAATCCACGCCTTTCCCAGGCAAAGTGTGTATATTTACTGGGATATGGCGTGGTGGAATAAAAAGAACGTGGACTTTGTATAGAGTAAGGCTTGATGTTTCAGAGTCTCATCTGAACGCTGGGGACTGTTACACACCCAATTGATGCCACAAAGATTCTATGAATAGCAAGGGATGAAACATGACAGATCTCCTGTAAGGAGCAGGAGAGACAAACGGTATAGACCATCAACTGAAATAATTAGAATTTTAGGCTAATGTTTTGACTTTTATACCCATGATTCCATTCTGCAAAATAGATTGGAACAGGAACTTACAATAAATCGGAATCTGAATGTGCCGCCCCTCCCTTTCTTTTTGAGAGTGAGTGATCCTTGAAAAGATAAGAATGTACTGTTAACCAGGTGTGGCAATAAGTCAAATGAATGTTAGGGCCAGCATCACATTCTTAATTTAATCCTTCTTTAAACTACTAATTCTCATTCCAGGATTTTCTGTGGACTTTCTATGTGGCATTGACATATGGGACAGGACACTCAGAAAACTCAATCAGAAATCTGAATCAATTTAATTAGAAACCAGAATCTTATATCTCCAGAAACACATGCTTAAGCAGCAAAGGGCAAAAGGCTACTAAAGAAAGTTGATAATATCAGGACCATATGTGAAATGAATAGGATTATAAAGGGCCTGAGGATGAAAAGCTAGATGGAACTAAAATTCACAGCAAGAGACTCCTTGTACACGAGAAATGGGAGCCCTGGATTTTCTTCCACTGTTGGTGGGAGGATAAGGCGTTAATACGTATCTGAATTCTAAAAGTTGGGAAACTTCTTGGCCTGACAATTCTATTTCGCTTATTATTTTATGGAAATAATTTAGGGTATCTGCTAAAATTCAGCTACAGAGATGTCAGCTGCATCATGCTTTAAAACAACAGAGACAATGTAAATATTCAAAACGAGGGGATTGCTGAAATAAGCGCGGATATATTCCAAGGGACATAAAATTATGCAACCCATAAAAATGGCAAATAAAAATGTTGACTACATATATTTGGGTGGGGGAAAACTACAGAATACAATGTACTGTGTGAACGTATTTTTGAAATTCAAAAAAGTGAAAAGTGGTTTAAAATTATGTATAAAAGTTCTAGAAGTATAAAAATCAGAATTTTCCATACTGATGATTTTAGGCTAGTAAGATCAGTGCTTTTGTATTTTTCTTCCAGCTTCGCTGAATTTTCTTACTTTTCCCAATGAACATGACTAATGACTTGTAGCCCAGGAAAAGAGGGGGGTGGGGGGGAAGCAAATCAAGAGAGAATGTGCCAAGAAATGGGACGGTTTCCAGTTTCCGAACATCCCGTGATCTGTCAGTCTCTGCGAACCTCCAGCATTGAAAATCACGATCATCAGCTTCACTTTGCAGAATGTAAAACGGGCAAGTAGCTGGTGACAGAAACCCAAGCAGATCTCAGACTCCGCGAGAGCGGACGCCCACAGAGTAAGACAGAACGGAGACGTACCGGTCATACATGAGATCACAGGCTTTGCAGCACAGGACAGGTGATGAAGAGAGCTGACTCCGGAGGAAGTAAGCTTAAAAAAAAAAAAAGTAGAATAGGAGGCGAGGCTTCGGCAAAGCAATGAGGACGTCTGCAAGGCCTTATCTCGAGGGCGGACCACTGTGGTCAGTGCGGATGGTTTCCCTTGTGGGCGCACATCACAGAAAGTGTGAGTAATCACGGCTCTCAACAGGCCACTTACAGGGATTGGTCTGCAAGGCACAGGAGTCTGTCTGGAACGTGATGAGGAAAGCTGACAGTGGGAACACACGGAGTCAAGGGTGCACAGAGTAGGCAACCTTCACACCGTGGGGGGAAGAAAGGTTTTGATTAATTGGTTGATTCCAAGGGCTTATTTTCTTTGTAGAAAATATAAAACCTATGGGAGCCCTGGTTTTCTATATAGAAAACCACTTTTACAGAAAACCACTATATAGAAAAACCATTTTGCTATATAGAAAACCACTTTATAGTGGTACGTGCCTTACACGGATCGGGGAATTCTTTTTCATCTCTTGTCACAGTCCCTTTTTGCTGACTTTCCCTTCAGAGGCTTCCTCTGCTGTTTTTTGGGGGTGGGGTGGGGTGAGGGGAGCAAGTGTCCACATAAATAGCACTGTTAGAATGAAAGCTTTCTTTGAATAAATAGATTGGGAACGATAACAACAAGAAAGCTCTGTCTTTTAAGATAAGAAATTACAGAAAGCTGGATGACATCTGCAGGAGCCTGAAGGAAGCAGAAAGTGGAAAGTCGTTTTGTATTTCTGCCTCTCTGCCATGTGACTGAGTTTTCTTTCACAGCATCTTGAAACCGGTTTCTTGTTTCATGTATCCTTTGCATTTCTTTGAACTTCGCCACTGTCCGCGCTTAAGAGAATGTGAGCACGTTGATATTTCATGAATGCATTTTTTCCCAGTTTGTTCCTTTTCCAGGGCCTAGGAGCCTAAAGAAGGGTTATGGGATGCTCCCAACTTTCTAATCACAATTATTTGCTTCCTAGGACATTCAGAATTACAGAATCATTTTGTAGCGCATGGACAGCCAGGGGAGTATGAGGGGTGACATCTGGGAGATCAGGAGTGGTCAGATGCAAAGGTCACAGAGGTCAAGACTTCGTGGATCCCATATTCCAGTGCATAAAAGGAGGAAGGAAGACTCCCCCTTGCATCCTCTCCCACTTACTCAATAGCTGAACTTTTACCATGAGGTGGCATCTCTGTGGTTTGATTCCATTTTACTGATTAAGCTGCAGATCTGAGATATCTGTGAAGATAACCGTGCCATGGTACTTGCCACACTGTCTATTGGAGGTAGAGTTTTGAAAACCACTAAATGGAGCACACCATTGCTAGAGAGAGACAGCTCTTTAAGATATTATTAGTCAGTCTATTCTTTAATGCAGATGGGTGGCTACATCAGTACCCTCTGTGAGATCCTCATGTGAAAGAGGGACTAGCAGGAAGCTCTTGATGTCTAAGGGATGGGAGGGCAGGAAGGAAGCAGGGGAGAGTGGGAGAGAGAGACTGTAAGGATGGCCGCGTGAAAGAATTAAAGAATAAGAAGTGGAGGCCAGGCATTGTTGGCAGGCTTTAAAATGTGAAACAGTAATGGCCCTCGTGCTGACTAATCTCTCCCCTTAATATCCCACCAGAACATTCTGTCCACAATCCCTCTCCATCTGATAAAATTTCCCCAGGATTGCAATAGATAAATAGGTTTGCAGTTACTGTAAGTAAAAACTGCAACTCTAAATCTTTCTGACCTATTGGTATCACTGTAGGAAGGCAGAGGGCTCCATTCCTAACTAAAGACATCCACTCATGGGCCCAGAAAATCGGGAAACCCTATCTTCCCTAAGATTTCTTACCTAGGTCTGTAATCTGAGCCCTCTAAACTCTTCCTAGTCTCTCATTCAACTGGAGGAGAGGACTCTGGCGGGGTCTACCAAAGTCTGCACACTATGGTAGCGTAAAGTGAAATCTCCCCTCCAACCACTGAATGTGTAGTCTATAAGGAGAGAAAGCAACACTGAATTGGTGGCAGGAATCACTCAGCTTTCTTACTGAAAGGAGTAACAGGCACCTTGAGGACCAAGTAGGATCTCTGAAGTTCAAAGAACAAACTGTACTGAAGTTCTGGTTGAAAAACATGAATCGCAGGGAGAAAGCAATTCTGTTTCACCTCATTTTGCCAGAATCCTGGCCTGGGGCACTTGGGCTGGTGCCTTTTCTTTGCAAAGGGGTGAACGAAGACAGGCCTATGTGTATTTACATTTCCAAAGCAGTTCTAAACATAATCACTATAGCAATGTTGATAATTATACCTGGTGCTCATTCAGGTCATTAGGGTTTTCAAGGCTCTTTATCTCAACAGTCCCATAGGAGTGACAATTTTAAAAAGGAAATAAAACAAGTTTAATAAGCAAATAAAACAATTACCTGGAGAGGCCAGGAGACACTCGCCTGAAGATAAGACAGGCAAGCACAAGGATCAAGACGACAGGGTTCTTTCGGGGGATACAATGACAGATGAGCTTTCAGGGTTCTCTCAGCTGGGGGCTCTCTTTACTAGATTATAGCATCTCCTAGAAATTCCAGTCACAAGGGGCTCATACTTCCTGGGATTGAAGAGGAGAGAGGAGCTTGTCTTTAAAACGCTGTGAGACTTGCAGCTGCTACTTGAATCACCAATCCCAACATTCGACGTACCCTAACTAAGATTCTGTTCCAGAAGATTCACAGAAAATCTCACGTAGTGACGATGACGTCAGTGTGGAATTAGGTTCAGTTTCCACTTAGGGAAAGATGTGAGAGGAATCGTCTTGGAGCTAGAAACTCCAGACTTGACCAAGATATCACTGAGGTACCTAACGTCACAGTATTAGGTATCTGCCTGATGAGGCAGCCCCCTCCCACACTACTCTTTGGGAACAGCTGCAGACTATCCTCTGATTTGTGTCCGATGGCATTTCTTTTTCAGAAAATACAGCTTTAAGCATTTATGAAGCCAAAAACTATTTTTGACAGAAATAGAAAAAAAAATCGAACAAAGTATAAAAAGAATGAAAAATCAGGATGGGATACAGATCCAGAGAGCCTCAGTTTCAATTGTGCTTCTGCCCTGTATTAACTGTGATCTCAGGAAAATTACTGAAAACCCTTCTGAGCTTTGGTTTCCTCCATAGAGAACACAAGAACGAGAACGTCCACCCTTCAGGCAGGGAGGTTGTCAAGATCAAACGAGGTGCCTTAATCTGCTCATGCCTCCAGAACAGAGTACCGTAGATTGGGCGTTTAAGCAACAGAAACTTATTTTCTCCTGGTTCTGGAGGCTGGCAGTCCAAGGTGAAGGCGCCAGCAGGGTCAGGTTCTGGGGAGGGCTGTCTCCCTGATTTGCAGAGGGTCTCACGCGGCACAGAAAGCCCCAGCTCACTGGCGTCTCTTCCTAGAAGGGCACAAAGCCCGTTGTGGGGACCCCACCCTCACGGTTTCATGCGACCCCAATCACCTCCCCAAAGACCCGATTTCCAAATACCACCACGCTGGGAGTTGGGGCTTCAATGCAGGACACATGGGGGGGATGCGTTCAGTTGACAATATGATGCCAGCCTACGCAGGGCCCCTCGGAGCATCTCTGTGGTTTTGGTTTAGCCACTATCTGTCCCAGAAAGGGCCTCTTATTGTGGGAACATCCCCACAAACGAATCCATCAAAATAATAACTGACAGATCATTGACATTTCAACAATAACACCACACGGTGTTTTTGAGAAAGTACCAGAAAATCCAGAAATCATTGAGAATTCAACTGCACCACCTTTGATGACAAACTTCAGTTAAAAGCCACTTAGCATTCACGAGTGGATTCAATTCCTTGGGAAAGGTATTTCAGATATCCGTTCCCCAGGCTTGGCCAGCGTGCAGGGCACCACACTTCTCAAAATGTGTACAAAGTGCACAGACAGCGGAATCAGACTTGTGCACCTGTGTTTCTAACAATGTCCCTTTTGGTTCTGTTAACTTCCTGGATCTCTGTTGTCTAACCTCTGCTGTCTGTGTAGATTACAGGTGCCAGGAAGATCACAGGAAGAGCACCCAGCACAGTTCTTGGTACATAAATAGCACTCGAGCGACTAGGTTACTGGTGGAAAACCCAGCTTTTCATCCTGACCTGGAGACCATGGACGAGTCCTTTAAACTCTCTGAACAAATACTTCTTGAACTCTCTGTTGAGGCTGGGCAGCCAGACTCCTCGGTGCTGGTATTTACCAGCTGTTCCAACCAAGGCTAACTTACTTCACTTCTTTATGCCTTAACTTCTTCAACTAGAAAACGGGAATAATGGGACTACGTGTGCATTCCTGATCTAGAGAAAGAACTCATAATGTGCTCTTGATGATTATTACAGACAAAGAAATGGAGCGAAGAGCAAAATGGTCAGGTCACAGAGCTAGGAGGTAGTCAAAGTAGGATCTGAAGCCAGGCAGCTGGAATCCTCCTCTGCCGCTTCTCCACCTTTTCATGAACCTGTTGTTAATATTATTATTTTACCACTCAGAGCCTCTCCATAAAACCTACGTGTGAGATGTCTTTTGCAATTTGGTGGCAGGAAAAGCCTTGTCTCCCACAAGAAACTAACGTTTCCTCTTTTTTGAAAACAAGAATTACGCAATTTATCATGTGTTCGTTTTTTGTCTTGGCTGCCAGGAAGCTCAGAATCAAATTCTGTGCTCCATCACGACCACCAAGTTGTTTCCTTCTTCCTATATCTTTGTTCCTTATTTTCCCTGTTAATTCTTCTTTTTCTCAACTCACATTTTCATTTGCATCCCTTATTGATAGAGCCCTCAAAATTATTTGGAAGGAAGATGAAATAAGCAAACAGAAATCTGAAATTTACGTGAAACACTTAAGTTTTGAAACTTACCTGTTTCATTTGCTACAGAGATTTTTAAAAAACGGTCAACAGGAAATTAAAAGAAATAATTTAAGAGCTATTTTAAAGGAGAAAACAGAAAACTAACACAAAAACAGAATGACCAACACCAACAGAAGCCAAGTCAAATGAAAACCGCAATAAATATGTCTGAGGCTAGAGTGTTTGCGCTTTCCCTGGCTGGAACATATCATTTCTTAATTATATCCTACGTGTGTTTTGCAAGATGTGAGCTGCTGTCAAGAGGAAGGATGGCCTCAGACAGGGGAGGAGCCACGACCCACCCCTTGGTCCTCACATACCTGTACAGAAGCGAAATCCCCCGAGGCACAGGCACCTAGAATAGCAGCGCCCACAGGAACAGACTCCACCTCTTGCGACAGGACCACAGGCATGCCTGCACAGGACAAGGCCACACCTTGGTTAGGGAAACAGCCCCAGCAACAGAAACACCTGACATGATGTGGCGTGAAGGCCGTAGCGGGCACCCTCTCCCCGTTCCCCACGGTGCTCGGGTTCTTGGGCTGACCTGACTCTAAAGGATTTCACAGCCTGTGCCTGCTGGTAAAGCAGCCAGGAGCCCCAGGGGACCTGCCACCCCGTGTATCAACTCATGAGACCGCTTTGTCCAGATCTCCCAGGCTTCTGCTAGCTGCTACCTGCATTTGGTTCACCTTCCCTTCAACAACCACTTCTTGAGTGCCTTGCGGGGCTCAGCGAATATAGAGATGAATCTGACTCGGCCCTGCTATTCGGGTCTCAAAGGGGGGCGTGGATGAGAAAGAGAGAACGACGGTGCAGGGGGCTGGTTCTCTAACTGAGATGCACTAAGAACAGGGAAGTACTAAGGGGGTGTAATTAATCCTTCTGGCAGCTTCCTGTTTCTCTGCATACAAGCCAAAGCCCTTACAATGGCTGGCGAGGCCCTCCAGAGCTGGGGCCCACTGTAACTCCCCCACCCCCCCCAACCCCCGCCGTCTCCTGGCCACACTGGCCTGGCCTCCTTGCTTTCTTGAATCAGCTTCGGGGCGCTCGCCCACGCTATTCCGGCATCACTTCCTCCCAGATGCCCACACAGCAACTCCCTCTGCACCCTTCATGCATTTGCGCAAACACCCCCTTCTCAATGCGGCTTTCCTGACCCATGACACTCCTCGTCCCCCGTTTCCTCAGCATCTTCCATCCCTGCATGCTTACTTCTCGTTTACCATCTGTCTCCCCTGCTAGAACAGAAGCTCCATGAGGCCAAGCATGTGGTCTCGGGCACAGCTGAATTGAGACTAGTGAACCAGGATCTAGCACATGGTAAGGGCTTAAATGGCGAAAGAACAAATTTCCCGGAGAGGGAATGGAGGTTCACCAGAATGGAGCTGGGCATTATGGGGAGGCATGTGAAGGATGCAAAGTGGTCCACCAGGCAGCAAGAAAGCCCTCCGCATGCCAGCTCCTGGAAGTTGACGGCTCGCAGTGGGTTTAAAGTGAGCAGAAAGAATTTAGAATTCTCATGACTTTCTATGTGTATATATGTATAAGATAAATAAAAAATATACAAAATGTAAGTATGAATGCATTTGCTAATCAGGAGATGGCAGCAGACTCCACAGAGGTAAGCTCTGTAGCCAGACCTGAAAATCTTCCTCTACTCAAGACAGGAGACTGACTTTTCCAAAGACCAGTCTTCCTATCTTTCCTGGGAAGAACTCCCTGACACATCCACTCTGGGGGTCCCACTACCTCCTGACTCCTCCTGCTGCTCCCAGGCTGGGTCAGGTGCCCAGGCCACCCAGACAAAGGATCGGGGAACAGAACTCCCACACGCAGCCAGAAGGCTCGGGAACACCAGCCCCCACCAGACCACAGGGCCAGCACCTGAGACTCTGCTGAAAAGTATCAGCGGCGGCGGGGTCTCTGGGAAAAGCTCAGCGCCAGTCCCATTAGCCCTGGGTCCTTCAGAAGCTACTTAAAGGTTTAGCCTTGGTTTCCCAGTGTGTAAAATGGGGATGATAGTAGGACTTGCTGCGCCGGTGTGTGGTGAGGGTTCAGGAGGTGGCACTCATGGGGCTCTCTAGCCCCCGTCAAGCCCTTGAAAACAGTGGCTGCTACTGTCCGAATGAAGACTAATGGCAAGTAAAGGCCCTCTACGTGCACTTCACCTGGGCTGGAAACTGGAACAGTGGGGAAAGGACAGGGCAGGTGCCCACCCACCATCTAGAGGGGAAGGACAGACACCGGGCCACATGGAAGGGCTGGGTTGGCCAAATCAGGAGAGCACCGCATGCCTTCAAAGAATCCAGGGATCGTGTGGACGGGAGTGCGACTGCAGCCACTCCTGTGTACCCACGGCACTTATTAGAAGATAGCGAGTACCTCCAAACTCCATTCACCTCCCAGCCCCTCCTGACCCTGTCAAAAGCCTAACTAGTTCCGAGTAGGGAGGGGCAACCTGCAGCCCCCTCCCCTTGGGAACCAGAAACCAGAGTGAACCTGATGAACCACCCCCCCGCCCCTCCCCCCCAGCTCTCCAGTTGTACCCTAAGTGATCTGGAGCCAGACTGGGAGAGTTTGGATTCTGGCTTCCTTGCTGATTTAGCTGTGTGATCCTATGCAAGTTACTGGACCTCTCTGTGTCTCAGTTTCCCCATCTGCAAAATGGGGTTAAAATTCCACCTCACCTAGTGCTGCTCCAAGGATACTGTAAGTAAGGCACTTAAAACAGGGCTTGGGTTAGGAGTGCCTGGGTGGCTCAGTGGGTTAAGCTTCTGCCTTCGGCTCAGGTCATGACCTCAAGGTCCTGGGTGCAAGCCCTGCATTGAGCTCTCTGCTCAGTGGGGAGCCTGCTTCCCCCTCTCTCTCTGCCTGCCTCTCTGCCTACTTCTGATCTCTCTCTCTGTCAAATAAATAAATAAATCTTTAAAAACCAAAACCAAAACCAAAAAAAAGGTGCTTGAGTTAGAGAAAGCACTAAATTAGCATTAGCTGTTAGGATTCTTAATATTGACCTGATCTCTAAAGCTTCTCCTCACCCCTACCACCCGCCACCCGAGGTGGAGGGAGGCATGGGGTGGGGGGGACAACTCACTGTTTCCACTTCTGCTTCAAGTCAGTCTCCCCTCGCCCCTGCCCACCCCCAGCCTGCTGTGGTCCGGGGACACTGGTGTGGGTAGACCTCATTCATGGCTTCTTTGTCCTCATGATCGCATCCTTGACCAAGCTCTAGTCCGGCAGCCTCTTCCACACAGGCTCTCAACTCTCAGGTTGGTTAGGTCCCCGCCTGGCCCCTGCAAGCCTCGGGATGGTAAGACTGTGGGTGGCCCCAGGGGACTGCCTGGTCATTGGGGTTTCCCTGCAACCAGCCCACACCTTTGCAAATAGACCCTTTGTTTGACTTTTCTCCAAACCTCGAGTGTGTCATCTGTTCCCTGCCTGGGCCTGATTTACTGACACCAGCACCCTCTGGGTCCCCACTCTGGACACTGGGCAGACTACGCAGACCACTTTCTCTCTTTGCCATGGCCCTTTGAGCAGGACATCACTGTTCTTCTTTGCACCCCCCTGCCAAGCCCAGGGCCTGGTACACTGGTGTGCTCAGAGAAGGCTTCTGCTTGAATAAATGGAGGGGCAAACGATGAAAATGATGAACAAGGCAGAAAGGGGGAAACCTTTGCTGTAACTGCCAGAGCTGAAAAAACAAAATTCAGACGGAGGAACATTTCGTCCCAAGTCAATGGGGGAAACCTACAATTACTTAGTACACACCAAGTTATTTCTTGAAACCACAGTTAAACTAACTGCCAGAGGTCCAGGGAGATTCTTCCTCTTCACGTAGAAGACATTTTCCCAAGTTGGCAAAGCCCCATTCTCTCTGCTTGCACGGAGAAGCCTGCTCCCCAAATGGGAAAGATTTGCTTACAAAATATTAAACTGCTTTTTTTTCCTCAAACGCATCTCTCTCTTTTTTCGGCATGGGGCTGCTTTCAGGGAAGACGCGAACTGACACGTATTAAACACTGACTTTGAGCCCGCACAGAGCTTGGCGCTCACCGACTCATGAGTAAGTACTCCTCAGCAGGATCTAGAAGAGGGAAGTAATAGTCTTTCTTTCGGAAGAGGAGAGTGAGGCTCGGAGAGGTAAAGCAACTTGCCCGAAGTCACAGAGGGGATCCCTGCTCTTTCCAGGGCTCCACACCGTCTCCAGAGAATCTTCTAAGTTCCATCGTGTTTTTGACAGGTATTCCTAAGACTCACACAGGTCCAAAGAAAACTAGAGCAATTACAGTGTTTAAAGGCATCAAAGACTCTACCTATCCACCCGCGGCTGTGTACGTGCCTCTTACAGGAACAGATGCAAATGTGTTCTTTTCTCCGAGCGGCTGGGTGAAGGCGAGGAAGAAGGCAGCTCTGCCTGGAATGTGAGCTATTTTATCTGATGCATTAATGAGTTTAGCGAAACCCAAAGCATCTAAAGGCAGATGCACTTTGCCATCACTTGTCAGTCACAGCTTCCCAAAGCAGAGGAATTCTAGCCAAAGAAAAGGTCCCTTTGTCTGGAACTGCAACTGGTCCACAGCCAGAGACAAAGGGGCCAGTTTCAATCGGAATCCAAATAACGATGAACAGCCTTTTCATTCAACAGCCTGAAGAACAGTTTCCAAGGCAGAACTTTCAGTAAAGCTGCTGTACCCCCTGCTTCTGAGTCAGCTCAGGGATGTGAGGCCTGGAAGAGGACCCACTTTCACTAAGGCGGGACCCTCACCACCCTGCTCTCTTGGGGCCCTGTTCCCCATTTCCCGCAGGTGATGGGTTAGCCCAGGCGGATCTTCTCTCCCCTCCTGCATCCAGGTAGGAAGGCTTCGTGCTTATGAGAAGGCTGCAAATTGGGAAGTGACTCACAGATCACATTTTAAATGGGGATCTTATCTGACCTGCCAGCTGACTTTTAGATAAAACGTAGTTATCGGGTTTTTTCTTGGGGGAAAATTACAAGGTAATTTGGGCTCTTTTTTTTAGGTCTTTCTTCGTGCTGCCTCAGAATGGCCCACATCCATAGTCTGTGGACTCTTTGGTAAAGGAACAGTAATCATCACATGATTACAAACTGCTCAGAAAAGCTAAGAAACCTGGATGGGCAGCGCAGCATAGGGGGCGCTGGGCCTAGACACTCCCAAGCCCTGGTCCTGGTGCCGCCTCTACCCTCTCACTGATGTCTGACTTTGGACAGGCAATTTCACTGACGTCCCTGAGCCTCAGTTTCTTTGCCTCTAAGATGAGGCACCAATTTCTACCTCTTAGCAATTCATGAGGTTAAATGTGTACAGAGTAACTCCAGCAACACACAGTGGGAGCTTGGTTAATGGTAGTAATTTCTATACTTAACATCCTGATACATTAACCCTCAGGCTAGGTGCTTTGTTTTGTACAGTCCTCTGGCTTGTGCCTCAGTCTCCTTACCTCGATCTAAAATGGGGATAAGTAATTTAATTAGTTGGATCTCACAAAGGATAAGGGTTAGCTATGCGCTTGGCATTTGGTAAAGCGCTAGTCTGCAGGGATCTGCATGGTCTGGAGGGGGCAAAGGTGATACAATGAGGCAGCATCAAGGGCAGGGAACTTGATTCACCCAGTTGTCAGGGGAAGGAATCCACAGGACAGGAGATAGCAGGAGGCCATGACGAAGGGACGCCATTGAAGGGTGGTCTCATGTCACGTTTGAGCTGAGGCTGTGGGCAGGATCCATTCCCCTTCTGATTCCTTCCCCTTGTCCTGCTCTGGTGCCTGGCCATGGTGGGTGGGTCCCAGGATGGGGTGGGGGGGATGCCAGTCTCTAGGAGACACCAGGGGAGAAAGGAGCAAGAGGCATGAGGCCATGAGTTCCTGAGGGACTTAAGTCCAGGCTTGGCTCTGTAATACTAGCAAGCCTCCAGACAATGGGGTCCCTTTCTAAAGGTCCAGGGATCTGCACCAGGGATCCTGCTCTGCTGTGTGCTCATATCACAAAGGGATCAGCCCACGACTCTAGATTTTCTCTCTGTGTCACAAGCTATGAAGGAATCACAGGATCTTGGGGTCTCAGGGCTCAAATTCCCATCTTCAGCCAGACCCCATTCCCACAGCAGTTGGGCTCTGAATTCTTTCTTCAAGACAGCTTCCTCGTCCCTTCCTCCAGACCACTTGCCCTGCCTTGTCACAGGTTCAAACCAGGGTGAGGTACTCCCCATGTTCCCATAAAACTCCATGCATTTCTTACTCTGAGCTCCTGCCACACTATATTTGCACATCTGTTTGTCCTTGTCAACAGACTCGGAGATCGTTGGGGGCAGGAGTCCTGTCTTACTCATTTCTGTCTCTTCAATATTCCCCACAAGCGTGCATCAGAAGAGGGGCTCAGACGGTTCCAGAAATGCTAAAATTACGGCCTGGCCTCTGCTGACCTCTCTCATCTCATTTCTCGGGATTATTCAGTCGTTGGATTCACAGAGAAGTCACTTTCTCCATCACGACTATAAACACTTCAGAGTTATCATTAAGAAAGAAAATACATTTTCACCTAAAGATTCAAAACAACCTGGCCCATCGCCCCTACCTCGGCTATTTCCAAGCCCGTGCGGCCCTCGGCCGGGGACATCTCTTGCCAGGCCCCAAACGACCTATTCTCTTCCTCCCCAGACTCACCTGTGATGTCCGCATGCATCTGCACGAAAAGGGGATTCTTGCTCAGGCCTCCACACAGGAAAAGCGTGCTGACAGAGTGTCCCGCCGTCTCCATGGCCTCTATAATGAGGCGGGTGCCAAACTGAAAGGGAACAGCAGAAGAAAACATCAGTACAGCAGCGCCAGGAAAAGCTCTGGAACATTCACTACGCACTTACCCAGCCCCAGACACGGCACAGAGAGCTTTGCACACCGTCTCAGAGCACTGAGGCTCCAAGAGATCAGGCTGCCTCTGATCACACAGTTAATGAAGTCGTGAGGCGGGAATTCCAACCTGGGCCCGTCTGACTCCAAACTCCTTTTAATTACTCTACCGTGTGCTTCCAACAGTAGTTACACAGCATTGACGAGAACAACCGACAATGTTCACACACTTAATATTAACAGAGTTCCCCGAAGCATACATCTGCGGAGCGTCCACTGTGGCCCTGATCCTCCAGCAGGGACGGAGGAAGTGGCCAGGGGTCTCTGAGTCAGGCTTCCTTCCAGCGATAGGAATAACGAGGAAAAGGGGGCCCAATAACATCAGCAGCTGAAACAGGGAAAGAGAGCTCTAATTGCACGAGGTGAGAGTAAGACTTCAGACTGACAAAGGGCTAACCTGACCTTTATGATCACCTGAAACCAGGCAACGGCTCTCCACAGATGCTTTGGGAATCAGAGCCCATTCCTCAGTCCTTCATGGTCTAGGATGACGTGGAGATCACACACTCTGGCTGGCTCAGGGTCCCGCCGTATTTTCATTTCAGCCCTCGTGTGCTAGTATCTCCCTAAAATGTGCTACGCTCATCCTTGTCTTGCTCAGTTTACTCAACTCAGTAAAAGTCATGGATGCCTGGGAAAAGGACACCACCGTAGGGCCGCAGGGTGACTGTTAATGTACAATTCTTAAGTTTTAACTGGGTTACGCAAACAGCTAAAAATCACAGTTTATTTGCAGGGTCAAAAACGAGAAGCTCACGAGTCTCATTTAGTTGGGGTCGAGGATTAAAACCAAAACATGAACTGTGACACGACTTTAGGAGGCAGCCACATGGCAATGGTTGAGAAAGGGGCTCTGGACAGAAGTGAGAGAGAACTGGTTTCTTTGGTGGAGAGAAAGCTCTTGAGATGTTTAGAGAGTGATTAATTCTGAGGGATGACACAGTGCCAGGTGTGGACGAGGGGGTGAGCTGACGAAGCAGAGGGAAGAGAAGGTCAGGGATCGGGGAGGCCACAGATGGAGCAGTTGCCAAGAAGAAGGCGGGGTTGAGGCTGGAGAGAAGACTCGAGCAAATGTCACAGATTTAATGACGGTGTGACAGTGTTGCTGGGAAGGTGGTACTCAAGCACGCAGAAGGAGGTAGCTTAGCATGAGGGCAGACTGTATCGGAGGCTTAACCAAAGCGAAGGAAGAGCGTTTGAGAAGTGGTCAGGATGTCCCCCTGACCACTGTCCCTCGGGGTGAGATGTAGGGCAAGTGAAGCCTCTTTTGACCAGGCAGCTTGGAGAGCTGTCTCCCCCGTGCCTGGGGGCGCCTCTGGGAGAGGGAGTGGCTAGAAGGTGTTCTGGGGACCACGGGTCACGAAATCCTGAATGCTGCGTAGTCAATTAGGAGAGACGGGGGCTGTTCGGGAGCCAAAGCAGAGCAGTTCCAGCCCAGAGGCCTTCAGCTATTAGCGAATCTGGTAAGAATATGGATTAGGTAAAACTTGGGCCTGCAAAAATAATCCACAGATGTGGTGTGTTAAAAAAAAATTAAAACATGTTGTACCGTATAAGGCCAGATCCTGCTTGTTGCATGTGGCTGATTACCCCCAGATGTTCTTTCTTAAGCTTTTGGGGGGTCATGAACCCTCTTGAGAATATGATAAAACCTGCCGACCTTTCCAGAAGAAAGTCACTTACAAAATGGCATTATAAATGATTTCAGGAGGCCTACAGTTGCCCTGGAGTCCACCATGGATCAGTCCGTGTCTGTGGACTGTGGGACAGCCTGGTCCGCTCGAGGGGCAGGAGTTGGTAGCAGCCAAGAGCATGGCTTCTGAAGTCAAGAGACCTAGGATGGCATTAGGACATTTCACCTACTTTTTGAATCCAACCTGTATCCAACCTTTCTAAGACTCAAGCCTCATTTTTTTTTAAGTAATAGTAAGATCACACTCATGCACTTGAAAACTCCATGAAGTGTCAGAACTGTGAACATGCAGAAACAACTCTAATGTGGTCTTAGGTTTGATGAAATATTAACGCCTGCCTCCCCTGGCGGTCGCCGTGGACAGTGTAGGTACAACGCACACAGGAATGCCCAGTACACGGAGGGGGTGTGGAAATGAGCGCCATTCCGGTTATCAGCTGGAGTCTAGGCACTCCGCTGTGCACTTTGCTATCCTCGATCATCTTAGGACAAACTAAAGAACTGCACCTTGTTATCCTCATGTAGGAGCTATGGGATTTGCCTGAGGCAGTAAGGCCTGCCTTGGGAGAGGATAGCTGCACCACCCCTCCCCCCACACGCAGGGAAATACCATGCAAAATTGGCATTTCTGATACTTCTAAGACCACAGACCTGCGGCTCACGTGATTAGCAGGCCAGAGCGGAGGGTAACACAAAGCACATTCCCTTGGGAAAAGGCAAAAAAGTATCAGAACAAGAGGCACTCCCTTGGGAGGGGCTGTGACAGCCTGTGGGGCATTGTTGGCTGGAATTTCCCACTGGGGCTGGCAGCTAGCAACAGGGCCTTCCCTTCGGTGTCCCAGGCTCCACTGGGTGAAACGTCCCACCCACCCTCCTTAAAGGCCCTGCCACAGGGCTTTGTGCTAAAATGATTTTGTGCTCACCTTTCTGGAAAAAATGTTTTCACAGAGAAATTTAAATTAAAATTAGGCTATTCCACTGGGAATGTACAGAACCAAATGCAAATCGAGAGACTTCAAATGCAAATAGTACTTTTTAAGGGTCTATTCTGAAAGGAAAACTATAGATGAACAGACTATGGATAAACTGGTTGCTTGACAAGTCTTTCAATTAAGTGTGATCAAGAGAGAATTTTACTTTGTGGAGAGTTTCGCACAGGCCCAAGTTAACTTCATTACAATATCTCTTTCATTCTATTCCTACAAAATACCAACCACAGATAGCACTACAGAGAGCAATTTGTTTAACTTTAACCTATTCACAACAAGTAGATGCTAGGGTAATATTCAGAGCCAGTGGAACAAACAAAAAAAAAATTTTTTTTTTTTCAAGTTGAACATCATGGGAAAATATCTGTGCTCAGACTACCTCATTAAAATGCACATTTTTGCCTGAAAGATCAGCGGAGCCTGGTACCTTTGCAAAATGGACTGAACTCCTCACAATTCAACTGACCCCACGAAAAAACCTTATCAAATGATCGGTTTCCAATTTCCTTCCCTCTGTGGTATTATAAAGGTCATCAAGACCACGGACAGAATGCATATGATAGTTCTTAATACACGTACGACCCATCAAATAGAAGATGGATTTTCCAAGTGCTCGCGTTCCGTTTAGCCCCATTTATATATTCTTGGATTCCTGCTGCAGCGTTCTCACCAGGAAGGGGGGGCCTCCTGTGAGGCAATCCTGGCCAAAATAACAATGTTTGCTAAGATGTGTGAAATAAAAACTGGTCTTGGAAACGCCTGAAAGCGGATTCCGTCCGTGTAGCTTTCACAAACATTTCAAAGAAAAATGCAGGTTGGCAGAGTGGAAAGAGCAGAAGAATGGGAGCGAGGCGGGCAGTTCTCGGATGCACTCGGGTCCGACTCAACCGCGCACCGGCGCTCTGACCCTGCAGGATGGTTTTCCCTCCGCCTGGAAAATGAGGACAATGCCACCTCCTAACGGCGTGACTGTCCCAAGCCACTGTGGGTAGGTACTCCAGTGCCTGGGACAGCAAGTGGGTGTCAGTGCAAGGCGACAGTCCTTTTCATCACGAGACAGAGACCCTTGGTCCTCCTCTTCATGTGTACTCTGAGGATGAACATCTATCTCACGGCTCTTACGTCCCATTTCCACGCAGTCATTTCATTCCCCTCTAAGGCTTTCCTAAGACACTAGCCAATCAGAAAGTTCATGAAAGTTCCTCACTACTTCGTATACCCACTTTATTTCAGAAAGACATGGCTTCCCATCCCCGCTCAGCCACTTCTTAGCTACATGAAACTGGGCAAGCTAATGAACCTCGCTGAGGCTCAGGTTTCTAATTGTGGAAGGCGGATACTAACGCCTACCTCTCTAGGTTAAGCCGTGCAATATTTGTAAATATTTAGTACAGTGCCTGGCACTTAATACCCCAGAACTCTATTATTTCTCATCATCATCATTATTACCATAAAACAGGATTCTTAAATAATTGTCTTTACTACTGATGCACAGTTATCTCTTCCATATTCATTTTACCCTTCGCTCCCTCCAGTTTGATAGATGCCAGGATTATCTGTTTTTGACCACGTTCCCATAAATAGTGTCAACTGACTGATTTCACTGAACTGGCCAAGCTAGCAAATCCATGACAGTTGCTTCAAGAAGATACAGTCAGACCAGCATATAAACTACAAGGACTGTTTCCTCTAATCATGTTGGCTTGTACCATGTAAGACCGTATGTTCCCTTCATGGTCGGGAAGCTCTGCTCTCTTATCCCATCTACACGGCACCTAGACAAATGGGAACGCAAGACACGCACTTCTGTTATGATACAGATGTATGGAAAAAATGTATATAGTTCTGTTATTTGAAGGAATGAGGCTTTGAAGGAAGTGGTATATAGGGAAATAAAATAACTGAACGGCATACGAGTATGTCCACATAACGTTAACAAAAAAAATTTATGTGTGTCTCTGAAAAATAAATTTTGAATCAGAATTCAGTGAACTGATTTTTCTTTTCTGTTGATCCATGTTCTCTTACCAGAGCGGCTAAGCCTCAATTAATTAATTGTGATTTTGGGATTCTTCCCAGCCCTGAAACCTCAAAAGCCGAGACCCACTCCTCCAAAATGTACTTTCTAACAGATGCACACATACAGTCTTCTGTGCATGTGCCCCATTTTTGGATCACCTTGGGAGAATAAGATCCCTTAGATTGAGATGTTTACTCTTCTAGGATTTTGTTTGCATTTTGGATTGATCTTCAGCGTAGGAGTTCCTAATGCGTTAAATTCTCCCCCCCCCTTTCTCCCTAACCATCCAAACCTCTCATTGAAGCAGCTAATTATCTAAAAACAAACACTAAGGATGCTTACTATTTAAAGGAACCTTACAATGAATCCTTCTGCAAAGTGAAAGATACGGTGCGTTTTATAACTTTGCACATTCTTAACATCGGCTTTTCTTAATGCAAGCATAAATGGCATCTGCTTCTACTTAATTGAACTTGGAAGACAAATTAAATAAATGACAAGAAAGATGTTCAAAGACTCGAACTCCTTTCAGCTTTCAGCTATGTGAGGTGATTAGTAAAGCAGGTGAAGACCTTCATCAAGATTTCCTTCCGAAAAGACACACATCTCTCTTTGGCAAGCTCCCTTTTAATTAACAATCTCTGTCCCACAAGCCCATGACGTATCCCGGAGGAGCATGTGGCCTAAGGTTTATTGATAGCCCTAAGTCTCTTTAAAAATGGCATTAAAGTGTCTTACAGCAATGGCTTGAACTGTGGCCAGGTAGAGAATGGCAAGATCATCGAGGTCCTGAGACAGTTTCAACCCGGTGACCTGTAGGGAGGAAGAAAAGAAAAGAAAGAGATGGCCAAAAGGAACTGCCACGGATAGAGATAGTTCCCATGAAACACGTTCAGATGTGTTTTCTTGCCCAAACAAGTTCATATGCAAATCCCCTTTTTGTGAGCTGAACGTGAAATGACTACCAAATTGTTTAATCTCCAGACCTGGGAAAAACTATCATTTCTTCTCCAAGAGAAAGTGCCGTCTTGTATGAACGACCAAAACAAAACAAATACTCTGCGGAGATGGTGTTTGATATTCTGTAGCATGGAATTAAAGGTTTCTCTTCCCCTTTAAAGAAAATGTTCTTTTGTGACAAACACCCATTTTCTTTGGCTTACAGAGCCACATGGAGCAGTGGCTTCTAGTAAAAGATGATCTTATTTTGAGTTCTGCCATTGTCAGAAATTCAGTGTAACAGCATCCAGGGGGTATTCAGGGTAAAATACTATGTCTCCTATAAATGTTATACCTACTAGGGGATAATTTACAATCTGTGGTTTGCAAGGGAATCCCATTAAAGTCAATCGGAACCACATGCTTCTATGGAGTATGTCAGTTTGTGAGAGATTCCAGAACTGAACAGGATGCTGAATTTGGATGCCTTCGAGACCCGTTCATAATCCCTCCTTCACATCTCCTATTCACAAACGTCTTCTCTTGGGACATTCCTAGATGGTGAGGACCGCTGGGTTCTTCGAGCCTACCCTGAATTTCGTGGGCATCGATACCAGAGCTCACTTTGTCTCTTCACACTGCAAAAATAATTAACATAACATATGCTTACTCAGGGCCTACGGTGGGCATGATCCTGAGTGCAACGAGGTGGAGACAGGCAGCCTGCATTCAACGTGGGGGACCTGAGAGGTCTACCCGGGTCCCTTTCCTTCGTCTCTCCAGTCCCATTTAATTACCCTTTCCAGACTGTACCCCGAGCCATGGCGAAGGGGCCAGTGTTGACTACTGCAGGGCACAGACACCATTCCATGGCCCAGACGGGAGACCTGTCAGCTCTCCTCCCCAGCTTTTCCCTCCTTCCCGTATTTATGCAGTCTCCAAGTTTTGCCCACTTGCTCCCCCAAATCTTTACTGAATCATCCCTTCTTCCCATGCTGCCACTCACTTCCTCCATCCAGGCCACCATTATGTCCTTCGTGTGTGCTGAGAGGGCCCCTTCCCTCATACAGCTGCTCTCCACAGTGGAGCTAGTAATTGTTCTCACAGGCAAATCTGATCATGTCACTCCTAGTTAAGAATTCCCGGTTGCCCTCCTCTCGAGACAGAAATGCCTGCGCTGTTTAAGGTGCTTCCTCCTGGGCTCACCCCTGCCTCCTTCTCCAGCATCCGTACAAACCCTTCCTCACTTGGAATCCTGTGCTCCAGCTACTCTGATTCCTCATGGAAGTCTGTGGATGCAGGGTTCAGTAGACGTACCTGCTGGTAATTTCTCTTGGCAAATAATTGGGTAAACAGATGTGTCTTTGATTTTAATATATGGGGACATGGAAGGTTTGAGTGAGAGACGAGAGGGAATTCTGGGTATACATCCTCCCAAGCCAATAACTCTGTGGAGGAACATCCCTCGTAAAGTTCCCCAGAGACCTCAACATACAGTAAAAATGTTGGAAGGAAGGGAGAACACGAACACTGACGACATTATAGAAGTTCACTTCATAACGTGCGTAAGGAAGTAACGTGCCCCAGGGAACACAGAGGACGGAAACCGGACCCTGGCTGTTCCAACAGACTACCTGGGATAGTCACGCAGCATCTGCAATGCCTAGCACCGTGCCTGGCACAGAGGAGGCACTAAGTCACACAGCATCTGCAATGCCTAGCACCGTGCCTGGCACAGAGGAGGCACTAAGTTGCTATCTGCTGAATGTGTGAATTAGTGACAATGCTCCTTTTGCCTTTTGTATACCACTGTTTTTTCCTAACAGCCTAGCCTTTCGTATCTAATTCCACGATTATGGAAGGATCGTGTTTACCACCTTGGCTCTTCATATATTTGCGGAGGGGAGGGTCATTTGCTCTGTGCCCCAGGAGAGAACACGGGAAGATCACTTCTAGTTGCTCATTTCAGGCTTCCCATCACCTCTCCTCTCTACACAGCTTTCCTCATCACAGTGGTTTATTTGAGGTTGGGGCAAAAGGAGTGTCCCTGTAGCTCAGATGGAACATTTGTGTGAATTAGATAAAAGTACTCCCTCCCGGCAGATTAATGCAGGAGGCATCCCATCTGGGAGAATGAACTATGAAAAGGAGCACAGCAGACAGGACCTCAGCCCTGTCGTATGTCCCTTCATGTGAATATCTTGTGTGATCGACCAGCTCCATGATGTGCAATGGTCCTGGATAAAGATCACTCATCCTGGGTGGTCTCCCTCTTCTGTACTGGCCTGACCTCAACAGCATCTCTGCTGCTTATCTGCCAGGAAAGCCAAGTGGGCCCCTGCCTAGACCTCTCTTCCAGGGGCAGTCAGGGAGGCAGACTACCTCTGGCTCCTCTCTGGGGTCATGACTGTGATGGCAATCAGGCCACGATCCTTTGTGTGACTGGGTATATGTCCGGTTAGCAGACTTACATCTCCTACAGGTGGGTCCTGAAGACCAGATCTGGATAAACTGATGGAATGGGGAAGATTTTTGACTTTGTCCATGAGATTAGTTGACTAGGAACCCCAGTGCCATGCATAACATTGACATTGTACCTGCTTCTGCTATCCTCCTCATTTAGTAAGAACCCCTAAGACAGTAGGGGTGTCATATCACCAGATTTCATTTTCTTCATCCCCAGTAAATATTCATGAGAACTTCCCCAAAGTATTGGTATTCAAGAAAAAAAAAAATCATGGCCCCTTCTCTAAATGTCTAGTGCTTCTAGAGTTCAGAAATCATAGAGGAGAAAAGAGAAGAGAGTTACTTTTCTACAGACACTGACAATGAGATCATGTAAATGAGCACTAAATTTAACTCCTGAGCTTGCTAGTAGATCTGGCAAAAGGGACATAGGATGGGTGATATTGCTTTTCTTTTCCTGATAAATAGAACATGGCTATCCTTCCTGAAGGAAGACATTATTCTAGGGAAGAAGGTACTCAGCCACAAAAGGGAATAAGAAAGCACAGCTCTCCCACAGCCCCCTCCCAACACTTTGAATATCAGAGCCATGGAGTTGAAATGTGACTCAGTGAAAGACACTTCTCTCTAAAGTGTAAAGTTATTATGGGCTGGGTCCCTCTTGCTTCACATCTCATCTCACATGCAGATGGAGACTCTGGAAGGACAGGTTATCATTAGTTCCATTTGATTTTTCTCTCCAATACTAGGGACCTCAGCCCTGCGTTGGCAAAAGTCGAATGGCTGTCGGCCAAAGACAGAACTTTCTAAGGAGTGCCTGCCATGTGCACCACTCAGGGTTCTACAGAGATCCCTTGGCGAGTCACCTTGGCAGGGAAGTGGCAGCAGCACCCCTGGAATGCCAAGGATGTGCTGGGGGACGTGCGGCTTTGTAACCAATGAGAAAGCCAGGAGTGACAGATGAACATATACCCTTGTCTGAGGGCTGGATGGTTCCATCCATAAGAGGAAGTGGGAAGAAACTGTAAGTGGAAGCAGTGCATTTATAGAAGATGTGCATGTCCCTATTTTGAATGTTTGGGCAAGACAGTGAAATGTGTGGGGAAGCCTCATGGAAGAATTGTGCTGGTAAGCACATTTTATTTATTTTGCTACTGTGTAATGAGCAGAACTGCAAGAGAAAACACTTATAAGTAATATTTAGAGAATGTGGGATGTATATGGTGGCCACAGAAATGCAAACTACAATTGATGACTTCAACATCCTAGATAATGGTTATAAAATACTTACATAAGTCTTGGGATTTTTGAACTTGGAAGGGAAGTGTGGGGGAATGGAAAGATGACAAGCTATAAAGGAAGACACCAAGGTTCAGATCTTGACATTCTCCCAACTGGCTGCACAATGGTGTGAGTTTTGTGACCTTTCTGAGCCTCAGTTTTTTTTTTCATTTATGAAATAGGGATAATGATGCCTCAAGGCATTTGTGTGAAGATTAAATATCATTTGCAAAGTGTCTTACTTTTTCAGGAAGCTAGACTGAGTCTATCAGGGCTAAACCCTTATAGTGCCAACTCTGTGAGCATAGGTGGCAAATAATGTTGATTTTCTTTCCCTTTCTTTTAATAAATGTTCATTCTCTTTCTCTTAAATGCATGTAGGGTTAGATCCCATTCATTAATTGGAATGTGGCAATAAAGCATCTCCTTCAACATGGTATGGGTACCCACAGGGTGTTAATGAGGGGTACTAAAGCCTAGTGCATATACAGCATGGGAAACACAGGGAAGAAGGCGTGTTGACCATCAGCATCAGGATCATAATGGTAAAGATAAGAACATCAAGAGTGTGGAGAAACAGTATGCCCCTGATAAGTGCCCAGGGATAGGATGACGTGGGACTCACTTGCAAGGACTCCTCAGAGAAGCCTTAGTCCTTATCAACCTATACTCTTTCATTCACTCTGTAAATAGGAAGGACAGATGAATTTCACCCTGGACTTCACCTTAAGTCTTGCACCACTTAGTAGCTGTGAGAACTTGGGCACGTCTCTAACCCTTTCCCAGGATCCTAGCTGAATGCAGACTTTCTGAGCTCCAAGTTCAGATTTATTGACTCTTTGGTGTGGGCCCAGCAATTTGCATTTCAGCAAGGTACTAAAGTGCAATAAAATGTGGAATAGTTGTCCTTAATCTTGGCATTGTGAATTACGGGTTGATAAGTCCTAAAATGTTGAAATTACTTTAAAAAAATGTAGTAGTAATTTAGCTCTTGTTTTCCTTCTTAGTTGTTAAAGGAATTATATTTTTTAGTAAGAAAAGAAAAACCTTAAAAAAAATTCTGAAGGGGTCTCTAAAGATTACAAAAGACAGGAAAACAGGATCCTCAGCCTGAGATTTTTCTAGGGCCATCAGAGCTTGATGGGGTATCCAAGGCTCGAGGGAATTGGTTGAAAGCTTTTTGGAACACAAAGGAACAGCAAAATGCTGTTTGCTCAGTCCACCATCAGGCAGAGCTGATGGACAGACAGCAAGGAAATGAGGAGGATCAGAGAAATATTTATAGAAAACCTCTAGAGAGAGAATGGAGATTGAAGAACAGGTCTAAAATAATCAGCAGCCTGGAAGAGAAAGGGAACAAATCTACCTGAGGTTTCAGTAGGTACCAGAACTTGAGGCTGACACTTGGCATTGCCTAAAACTCACCTAGATTTGTGAGATCAATGTGTTAACACAATGTGGTGAGTGGAACTCTAAAGATGTTCCCCAAGATTCCTGTCCCCCAGTTACTCAAACACCAATCTAGACACTGCTGTAAAGGAACTCTGCAGATGGAACTAGTTCCTAGCCAGGTGACCTTAAAATACAGAGATGACCCTGGATTATCCAGTAGAAACCCAACGTAATCCCATGAGCCCTTAAAAGCAGCAGAAGAAAGCAGAAGAGTGAATGAAGTGATCTAGTAAAAGGCAGGAGGAATGAGGCAGAAATGGAAACCAGGGAGATTCAAAGCCTGAAAAGGACATGATCTGCCACTGGAGGCTTTGAAGACGGGAGAAGGGGGCAATGAGTCATGAAATGCATGCAGGTGGCCTCCAGAAGCTGAGGACCCCTGGCTGACAGCCAGGGAACAGGAATCTCTGCCCCACAACTGCAAGGAGCTCAATCTGACCAACAGTTTGGATGAATTTAGTAGATTATTCCCAGAGTCTCTGTATAAGAGCCCTCGGTTCTGTTCTTATGAGAACTGGAGCAGAAAAACCAGCTGAGCCCGCCCCGGCTTCTGACCTACAGAACCGTGAGATCATAACTTTAAGCCTCTAAGTTTGTGATGATTTATGAAAGCAGCAACAGAGAATCAATAAACTCACAATGACTAGACTGACGTTCACCCTCACAACCTTATTCTATTGGCGAACCGTCCACACACGATACGCTAGTTGTTTGCTGTTCCCTGGATGGAACAGACACTTCCCATCTTTGTTCCTCTTCTGATGCTCTAAATCTAAGTCACTTCAATGTACTCAGTGCTCCAGTATGCCACAGCTGTTCTGGTCAACTGTCCCAGCTGTTAGCTCGTGTCGTCCAACCTGTCTTGATTTACACAAACTCGGATCCCATCTTTGGTCGCCTGGCCTTAGATCTTTCCCTTTATTTATCTGCTGGGTCCTCCCACCAGATTTCCACGTGATTCATCCCTCAGTCTCTTACCATGCCATACTCTCTGGGGAAGGACTTCTGGCTATAATCCACATTCCCGCTGGTGGCTCCCCTCGGTTTTACTTGTTCCATATAGTTGTTCCCTATACTTGTTCCCTATACTTCCATATAGGGAAGATAGAAAGCACTAAGAAAACAATGTGTGAATCTGACATAATTTTTAAAAAGTCCCTAAAACGAGGGGAAAATATGGCAGACACATTGAAAGCAGAGGAGGAGCCTGAAAACACAAAAACTTAGTTGCTTTTTTTTTGCCCCCAAAAGGATGTCAGTGACATCCTTTTTGAACTGACTAGGTTGTGACACTTCTATTTTCCAGCCCCCTCTGGGCAAATACCTTTGACTCTCTGGACCTTAGTTTCTTCACCCTTTTAAATGGGGCAACAACATCGTCAGGTAGGGTTCCCATCGGAGTTGGAGACGATGTATGTAAAGTATCTATCACGGGCCCTGACATAATGCGGTTCCAGAAAAGAAATGGTCCCTACACAAAACAAAATACCAGCTGCTAAACAAGTTGCTTCAGTAAGAAAACACATTATGGGAAACCCAGCCAAATAATACTTAGGATACCAAGCCTTGTTATGGGACTCAATTTGTCACAGGCAAAAGCAATAGGTAAAAAAACGGTGAGATGAAAAAGCATTACATTGTAACAAAATCATCAACAGACTCGCGACAAAGAGTCCATGTCTTCATAAGCCTGATAAATATGTCTGCCCAGAGTTGCTTGAAGGAGCTCATGAGCTTCCAGCCATGTGATCTATCTCCCCCTCAGAGGAAACCACTGGATTACCACCTCTGGCTTCTACCGAGCTCTTGCAAATACCCACCCGAGTTGCTGACTCCACCCACATCTGACTCTCCTTAGTAATGCTCATCTCTAGCTGCGGTCCAGTCCTCTGGGAGCGGGCTAAGCTCTTGCCTTGCTTCTTTCCCGACTCCCTCCGAGGTTTTCATATGCGCACTTGCTCTGTGCTTGCTTTGAAGAGCCCTTGGAGCGGCACTCAACCTCTCCAGCAGTTTGAGCAGCATATGGCCTTATGTTGGAAATCACAGCTCTTCACAACACCAGAAAATAACTTTCTGTTCTGGGTAGTGCTGTACTTGCGAAATGAAGCAGAGAAAACACATTTCAACCACTGGTGAATAGGGTGTTTTCATGGCCCGGTACGCCTGAGGTGACTTGCACCTGCGATTACATGTGATAAATTTACTTCTTGGATATTTCAGGAAAAGAGTCAAACACACACACACACACACACACACACACACACACCCAAGACAAAGAGGTAGTATGAACTGGAGAATGGAAAACTGGTCATATGTACAAGGAGGCAAGGACTCTCAAAATTCCTACAGCACTCGCTGTTTTGTATATCAAATGTGGGTTTCCTATTGAGGGACTTGAGGGCCAAGGACTTATATACAGAAGAAGACTGATCTCTGTACCTGTAGGAAACCTGGTCTGTGATGGACCAGGTGATTGCTGGGCCACACCAGCCGGCTGTTCACGGCGGATGACCTCCACGGCTGACGAGTCCAGCTGGTCCTCGGGTTACGGTGTGGACAGCTCAGGGCTGGCCGCTCAGCACTCAAAGGCCACACTTAGAATCCTGCTAGTCATCTTCTAACAGGCAGATAAGGGCTACTATGCAGAAGCTACACACTCCAAAGTATTTGCTGCTGCTGCCTGTCCATGACGTGACAGTCTCCCCATCTGATCCTGATGATGACCCTGCAAGGAATCCTCGTGCTGGTCCTGCTTACTAATGAGCAGACCGACAGCACAGAGCTAACCCCAAAGGTCACCCCTTCGCAGGGCAGGGTGCAAATACAGCTCTGACTTCAAACACTCTGGTCTCCTTGCTGTTTCACAGGGGTAAAAAGTGTCCAACCAGTCATTCCAAATAAAACCAATCTCCTTCTCTCTCTCTCTCTCTCTCTCTCTCTCTCTCTCTCTCACACACACACACACACACACACATCTGAGACAGACAACCGTTCCTGATGGTTGGTGAGTATCTAGTTTCATCTTTCCTTATGTGTGACCATGCCATGTTTCCTTAAAAGCACGCATTTTTCTTTTCTTTTGCTTTTAAAGAACCCAGAGTCACCAGTGTTAGATGTTTCGATACCGATGGCTATGACCCGAGCTTCTGCTCCCTTTACACATCATGTGCATGGTCCTTACTTAATTTATCAGGCGGAAAGGAGAAATACTTGCACAGGCAGCTACTTGGTCCAGGCACACTAGTATGCTGCCCACCCCCTAACCTCTACCCCTTTCTTGCCCAGCGCCACGGGCCAATACTGCATCACCGAAGAAGAAATGAAGAGGTGAGGCACCCGGCAGGGAGCCAACTGCTATCAGAAGGGAAGGATGCTCTCCTGCATCATGGAAAAAGTCCTAGGTCATGCCCTGCTCCTACTTTTGAGAGGAAGCGGCTAAAGCAGAAGGGTTTAGAGCCAGGTCCAACCAGGAGGGCTGGTTGCTCCTGGAATCCGAGTCAGCGAGGGTGTGAAGGAAACCAGAACTATGACTGAGGAGAGAGCGATCAGAGCTTAAATCCAAGGCCCAGGGTAGGGCCAAACATGGGAGGAGTGAGAAGGCTGATTTTCACAGCAGGGAAGCAGGACTAGGCTGTGGAGTGTGGTTCGGGATGAAACCACGCACAGGACGGCTGGTAGGACTCCTAGCTCATAATCCTCGGTGCCTTGAGCGAGTCCAGAGGTGCAACTTAAGGCTGCCCTGTGAGGACAGGACGTGCATCCCTGAAGTCAGGATTCACACTTTTATTTAAGCTCCCTATTTCTTGTCATGGTGACCTTGGGCAGGTCACCACTCACTCCTATCTTGACAAGTAAAGGCTGACACAACTGCTTAGCTATAGGGCAATCATTCCATGCCCGCTGTTGACCTAAATACTGTTGAAATTCTAAAAGTAAGCAAGCCATAGGTAGCCTCTACCCTCAGAATGTTTTTCTAATAAATGTAAAATATAGGCTATGTCATATGACAGCTCTGATATTAGTTTCTTCCGTAAAAATTATTTTTTATTGCCTTCAATGCACATTTTAATTCTGCTACTGTATTTTAATTGTCTTTATCATTTCCTTTTTCTTCTCATTCCACTGCCTTTCCATCTGAGCTCATTTTTCCCCTGCTAAGTTTCTGCCCTATTGCAGAGATATGCCCTTAAAAAAAATCCTACTGAAAATGCCAAAGAGATTTTAATATTTTCTTTTGGTTTCAATAGTATATAAATTTTTGAGGCCTTTCCATAAGTGTTCCAATGGTACTCCTTTTGCTTTGTATGCAACATATTTTTCCTAATGGACTCACTTTCCTATTTTTTTGTTCATTTTAACTAGAGAGCTATACATATTCAGTGTTTCCCAGCAGACTGTACATATGATTTACTCTCAGCCCTACTCACTGCAACATGGATTTACCTCTTCAGATCTATAGCTAGTTGCCAGTCCCCAGAGTCCAGCAGTTTTTATTTTAGGTAGCTTTGGTGGTCTCACCACATCCCTGTTTTCTAACCCTCAGAGAGCAGACATGGAAACATCCTCCAAATTCCTACCTATGTCCCAGGAACACAGTGTTACTAAGAATCCTTAGAATGTAGGGCATCACCCGTCATCCCAAATCAGACTTTGTGCCCAGCTGGCTTCCTGGGTTGGCAGTTTTCTGATGGACTGAGAGCTAAAAGGGATGATAAGGTCTGGGTTATGGGAGAGTTCTGGAAAGTTAAACTCACTGACTGCTTCCAAAAAATAAAAACACCCTAAAACCACTGGCAGCAGAGTAGAGGGAGGACTGCTCTGTTCCAAAGCTTAAAGGGACCTTGCATCATTCAGTTAAGGAGCAAAAGGTAGAGACTTCCAAACTCCTGCAAGTCCTGAGGTTCACTTTGTTCATGTGTCATAGATTTATCCAACAAGTTCCAGTTAATCTTTTAGATTCTGGAAAATCTTCCCAGAGTCTCTCTGAGACTGTCAATACTAACGTTGTTCGTTGAATGACAAGTCAATTTTCAAAGTCAGCATGAGTTTATGCATTTTTTTCCTTTTTGCATCTTCACATATATTTTCAAATGAAGTAGAGGAAGGCTGCATTAATACTAGTATTAAATACTTATCATATGGACGAGCATAATCTGTTATATAGATAGTAGTAGGAAGAGCAACTAATCTATTTCATATTAGCAAATTGATCATACGTATGTTTTTAAAGCCATACATGATTTCTTTCTCATCTCCATGCTGACCATCAATTAAGTACATATTAACTACTTAGTATATGCCCAGAGAAATGTTTCAGGAGCCAAAAGAAGAAATCATGTATGTTTCTTTCCCTCCTGGGAATATCCTGACAATTTCAGCTGCTGTTAGACATTTTATCAAGCACTTCCCTCTCCTCCCTTGAATGATGTTCCAGGAACACTGGAATTGTTACGCCTTACTGTGGTTGGCATGTCTAAATACCAAGTAAGTATTGACTGAATGGGTGCTGGAGAAAGTAGTCATTGTAGGTTCTGACAAAGGAGAACATGACAAGAAAGATTTCAGGGTAATTAGTTTGGTGTTATCTGAAACAAACTGAGGGAGAGAAATATTGGGAGAAATTTTTACCCCTGAATATCCTTCCTTCTATCTCATCGAGGTCACCTTCTCCTTCTACTATGGTAATGTAAGCTGACAGAGTGGCAGCTATTCCAATGTAGATCCAACTCAAGAACAGTTACAGAGGGAAGTCAATGCTCATAAATATCATGTGATATATGAGGTTTATTTATAAAACAATAAAACATTTTTGGGGCGCCTGGGTGGTTCAGTTGGTTAGGCGTTGGCCTTTGGGTCAGGTCATGATTCCAGGGTCCTGGGATCAAGCCCCACATCGGACTCCTTGCTTGATGGGGAGCCTGTTTCTCCCTCTCCCTCTCAGTCTGCCTGCTGCTCCCTCTGCTTTTGCTTGCTCTCCGAATAAATAATCATTAAAAAAATAAAAATACAGCAATGGCCACAATCACCAAACTGTGGAAAGTTCAACAGACAAATGGATAAAGAAGATGTGGTCCATATATACAATGGAATATTATGCCTCCATCAGAAAGGATGAATACCCAACTTTTGTATCAACATGGACGGGACTGGAAGAGATTATGCTGAGTGAAATAAGTCAAGCAGAAAGACTCAATTATCATATGGTTTCACTTACTTCTGGAGCATAAGGAATAACATGAAGGACATTAGGAGAAGGAAAGGAAAAAGTGAATTGGGGGAGATTGGAGGGAGAGACGAAGCATGAGACAGCATGGACTCTGAGCAACAAACTGAGGGTTTTGGAGGGGTGGGGCGTGGGGGGCTGGGTGAGCGTGGTAGTGGCTTTTGAGGAGGGCACGGATTGCATGGAGCCCTGGGTGTGGTGCATGAACAATGAATCTTGTAACACTGAAAAAATAAATAGAATAAAATAAAAAAAATAAAAAATATAAAACAATAAAACTTTTTAAAAAAGGAAACAGACTAGGACTTTTCTGATACACTGGGGAGAAGTCCCCAGGCAAGTAGTCTTCTTTGGTGAGTATGTACTTAGCTGTACTCGTTTAAATGAGGCAAGCATTCCTTAAAACCCTCCACTGACTCCTTGGGGATTACATTCTGGGTTTGGGTTACCTTTACAAGAATATCCTTAAGATGGTAACTCTTAAGTCTTTGGATATCAGGCTTGGTTTTAAGAAGCAGACAAAAGCCACTGGGAGCCATGGGTCCTGCCACGCTGGGTATGACAGAAGTTGGCAAGTGAGGGCCCCCAGGAAAGGACTCAGATCCAAGTCCTTGGGCTCCAGACCCGCGATCATTTCACTACATAGTCCTGCTTTGTTCTGGGGTCATTTTATGAACTGGCCGTGCTTTTTAACATCTTTAACATTTTAAAGGCCCATTATACTTGGTTTCAGATATTTGTCTTCAGTTCAGACACTCACTTTTGTATCCATACCAAATGTGCTCTTCCCCAACCCCTGTTTGTACCCAGAGAGCCAGTTTATCTGCAAGTACAGCTTTATGGCTGCAGCCTGTGGCCACATGGCCCTCTCCCGACATTCCTCTTCTGCTTCCACAGGCCAAGTAAGAAGGCCAAGCTCATTATCTGTTGGTGGGCACGCTTCACGGACTCCACACTGACATAACATATGCTATGTCCAATTTTCTTTTCTTTTCTCGTGATTCCTTTTTATTAGTAGAAATTGATTATGTCAACTGGGTAATGAAAATTAAGATCAGGTCTTCCTGTTGGCATCTTAAAAACACCGAAAACAATCTCAATAAAATGAATCACAAAAGCATAGAATTCTGAGCCGTGGAGCTCTTTAAGCCAGCGGCCCGTGCCACGGTCACGCCACGTAAACCCTGCGATGCTCACAGCCTCCATTCTGAGCTCCCCGCCTCCGTTCACGGCACACTCTGCTTCTCAACTTTTTGACATCTTCCTGGATTCTGAATTCCTGGCTTATATTCTTGTTTGCGGTCCCTCCTGGCCTCTGAAGCTTGGTTCTATTTCTCCAGCTTGAACACACTTCCTCCAACCTCAAATAGGATTCTCAGTGGTTATACGACTCTCGGCGACCTACTCTCGCCTGGCCACCAGGTGCCCTATCTTAGCGTAGGGGGCTAGGAAAGCTGCCCCACGTTCATCCTGCCCCTCCAGGAGGGCCCAGAATCTTCTGCACCACCAGTGACCCCCAAGGTCACCAGCAGCTCCATTTATCTCCCAGCATAACTTTTTGTTTTATTTCTAGCAAAGTGGAATCTGAACTCCTAGTAATGGTAACATGCACTCTGAACAGCTCTGACTCAGAGCCCGAGGAGACATGTGGCTGTGGCAATCAAGACCATGGGTGGTAATATTTACCACTTATTTACCGGGCGGCCTGGGGAGGGAGACAGAAAACATGACTCTGCCAAGTGAGGTAAATAAAAAACCACACGGGCAGGGGCTCACAACTTCCAGCTGCTCCACAGGACAAAGAGGAGGCAGTAGCTAAATAAAAGAAATAGTGCTTTTAACGCTTTCAAGGTTGGCTCGGAAACAATGAGAACTTTCAGCAGCTCCTCCTGGGGGGTGGTAAGAGCCTTCGCCACAGCCGTACAGCTGCAAAAAGCCTGTGCGCCCTTGACCTGTCCTGGTAGTTTTTCCTCTTTTCCTTTCCCCTCGCTTTGCTTCATCCAAACTTGGTAGCCCCTTGGCCTGCCTTCACCTTCATGCAAGGACTGGCTGTTACTTACCATGCCCTTCAGTGTCAGATCTGCTAAGGGAGACCGGTTGCCATGGAAATCTGGCCAAACATGTAAATCAACAGTGAGAAAACCCACAGGCTGAGCCTTCTTAATCAGATCCAGGTGACTGTTCAAATATGCATATATACTCTGGCATCTGGAAGAGAAGTTGATTTTGTTTTTAAAAGGGGGGGCAGGGTCGGGAAGCAAACTGTTCTGCAGAGAGAAACGATATGTACTTCTGTATCAGATCCAGAAAGAGAGCAGGGCCCCCAAACCCTCAGCAGAGAAACCACTCAAACCCACAGGAACCAGCACACGGCACTGTCTGAGCGCACTGGACCATCACCAAGAACAGGTAGCATGTCCCGGCACAAAGCGGAAAGGCTTGGAATCAGAGCACCAGGTCCAGGGGTGGCTTTGCCCCTGGTAGGTGTGTAACCATGAGAAAGTTATTCAAACGTTTTGAACCACTTTCTTAGCATCTGTAAAAACAGATATTATAATCCCTGTTCAACTTACCTCATAGGGTTATTGTGACGATCAAAGGAGACTATGTATATGAAGACAGTGTATTTTGTAAGCTGTACAATAATGTACATATGTAAAGGATTTTTTAAAATCAGGATTCCTAACTTCAACGATAATGATGAGGTGACAAATATAAAGGTAAGTTCCAGGACTCGGGACGGGAGTTGGCTAAAGGAAGTGACGGGACAGAGGAATGCAGTTAGATCAGGAATTAGGAGACCTGATTTCCAACCCAAATGTACCAAATGGCATGGCGTTTGTTCTTTCTCCTTCCGAAGGCTCAGGTTCTTTGGGTGCAGAATGAGGGAATCACACCACCTTTCAGTCTTCACATGTTTGAGTGAGAGGGAGACAGAGAAGACTGGACTGGGAGCCCAGGTAGTCTGGGCTCAGACCTGGGTTCCACCCATCCTAGCTGGGTGACATGGACCGGTGACTCACCCTCTCTGAACTTCAGTTATCCCATACAGAAAATGGGCATCCCAATACCTATCTCACGGAGCTAAACCTTACTGCATGCATGGCATTAAGACTGAAGTGGGTCACCCTTGCTCTCTTTTAACGGGCCTCCTTCTTCAAGTTGTGAACCAATGAGTCTATAGGAAAGTGGGTTTATCAGAGGGTGGCATCCATGTCACTTCTCACTGGTGACCTTGGAAAGATCACTTTAAAGGTTAAAAGCATGGCCTGAATAATGGCAGGAAAAAAAGTATAGGAAATCAATGTCCAAGGGAGGTTAGTATCTGAGATACCTAACATGATATTATTTGTATTTTAAAGATGCTTTAAGAGTGCTAGGAAATTTCTAGCTCCAGTTTTGTGACAACTGTGAATGTTCCCATGGAGCCCATGAAGTTCCTGAAAGTTTTCCAAATTAAGCTTAAAGGAAGAAACAAACAAGAAGAGTGGTTTTCAAATTCTTTTGTTAAATAAAAATTTCATGTGTCACTCCAATAGAGACAGCAAAACAAAACTAGTCTATGTACGTGCAGGAGTGAGTGCAAGTGTGTGTGTGCATGCCTGTGCACGTGAGCCTCTATGTGTGTGTGCGCCTGTAGGCATGCCTGTGTGAGCCTGTGTGTATGGGCCTCTGCCTGTGTGTGTGCGCACCTGTACATGTGCATGTGAGCCTGGTGTGTGTGCCTGTGCCTGTGTGTAGGGAGCCTGGTGTGCGTGCATGCTTGTGTGTGTGAGCCTAGGCGTGCACACAAGCCTATGCGTGTGCATGTGAGCCTGCGTGTACGTGCCTGTGCCTCTGTGTATGTGTGCTTGTGCGCATGCATGGAGCTTGGTGTGTGCACGATGCCTGGGGTGCACGTGTGCCTGTGTGTGTGCACATGAGCCTGGCTGTGCCTGTGCATGCAAGCCAGGGTGTGTGTGTGTGTGTGTGCCTGTGCCTGTGCATGCAAGCCTGGGTGTGCACGTGTGCCTGTGTGTGTGCACCTGTGCATGCGAGCCTGTGTGTCTGTGCCTGTATGTGTGCGCGAGGTATGCTGGGTGGAGGCAATCTCTTTGTTTCTTGCTGTGACACCTCATTTCCATCTAAAAATCTTCTGCCTACCAGGAGGACGATGACACTGTTGGAAAAGGTCTGCCTGCCGCAGCATCGTCAGCTGCCATCGTGAGCTGCTCTCCCAGCCTGACAGAGCACCGCCTTCAACCCCAGCCCCACGAGCCCAGCATGGATATCCCCAGAAGGATACTCAAAGAAGTCAAGACCTCGAAGACCTGGGAGCAAGGCCTAATTTAAACAAACCCTCCTGTGTGTGACTCTGATGCCACATGCTTTCTGTCACCCAGGTCAGAAATAACCCGTCGAAGCCCACATTCGAGCTCTGTTTTAGCACGACTCCAGGGCAGTGTTAGGAAAGGGTCCCAGAGGCCTCCGTGGAAGGCCGGGCCAGAGCCTTGCACTTGGGGAGAATATGATCACATTCTGCTTTTCTATTTCCCGCTCTCTCTGCTCACGTTCCAACAGGAACCACAGTGATGACAAAAACCACGAGAACATTCTTCCGAGCCAGAAGTCGAGAGTCTGCCCCAGTTCTAGGAACATCCCACTTCAGAACATCATCACTGCACTTAAAGTAAAGGAACTTTTTTCTTTTTTTTTTAAAGCACACGTCTATAAATCTTTTCATTTGCCTCTCAAGGAATCTCAGGGCAGGGCATTTGGTTTCAGACATCTGGGTCAATAAGAACCCATAGGCCTAATTACTATTGATTCGTCATTGTCTCATTTACCGTGGGTCTTTGCAAACAGTGAGATCCGTTTAGCCTCTTACATATATGGTCACTCATGCACTAATGAGCTCCCTGGGGGAATGGGGCATATGCTTATCCCTTTGACTCCTAACCTCCTCACAGCTGTATGTTTATTCTTTGAATGTAGCCATTCTCTTGCATGTTTTTTCAATTATACCTTACCATGTGCGCTATCTGAGTATATCATTCAAAATGAAATGCACTTGGAAAACATTAGAATAACAAATGCACATCATTATTCACATAATTTTAACCTTACATGATGCCTTTTTTGGTTCTGACTTTGCTTCATTTTGTATTTTTTACCAATTCCTTCTCAAAGGGCGGTCTGCCCTCTTCCAGCTAAGGGATCACACGCTAGCTGTTTCAAGTGGGTGGTTCTCCCTCCCTCTCACAAACTTTGGGTTTATATACCTTCTCTCGGAGAGAGGAATTCCTGCTGCCCTTGTCTCTCTGCACATGATGAAGAAAATACAGCTTCAACAACCAAACGGTGACTTTACCGTGTCATGGCTAGGTGGTCAGTTACCACTAAACCCTCATAAGCCTAATTTACTCTTCTGTACCTGGGGCTAATTCTCTCACCTTTTAGGCTGCTATGAAGATAAAATATAGAGGCTGAGCTATAAAATGATAAGTAATTGATAAAGAGTTCCCCTCCCTTCCTGTTGTAGGAGATTCACTTCTAGTTTTAAAAAACCCAAAAGTTGGGGATGATTTTTGTCAGACTTTAATTGCTTACAATCTTAAATGAGGCCAGCACCCCTAGAATTTCTACTCCCTCCTGCCTCCCTGTAAGTCATTTAATTCTTAGGATTCTTGGGCTGCCCAGAAATGCAATGACATTTTGAAACCAAAAATCAGAACACATGGTCTAACCAGAAGACATCTGTGCCCTGCTCTGTGTGTCCTCGCACAGAGGACATCTGTGAACTGTACTCCTCCAGGAATTGAGAAAGTCTGTCTCCAGTTCCTCACTTCTTGGCCCACCACAATATGGAGTCTACTGAAACTGGTCCCACAGTGAGGGACAATACCCTTTGCCACCAACTCCCACTGGACCATCTTTGCCTTTATTTTACTTGATTTCTCTCTCACATTCTGCACCACTTGACCACTTCTTACTCGTCTGTTTTCCTTCCCTTGATTCTAGACGCTATACTCTTCTGGTTTCCCTCCTTCCTCTTGAGCTGGTTCTCTTCCATTACTTGTTCCTTAAATATTTTAAGTCTCCCAGAGATCTGTCCTTGTCTGTCTGGTCACTCTTTCTATACCCTGTGTGATCCTCCTCTCATGGCCTCAGGTACTATCGAGGGCTGAGGACACTCCTAACTCCTGCCGACTTCTCTTATGAATTCCAGGTCAGATAGCCAACAACCCATCAAATGCTTCCTCTTGGATGTCCACTGTTGAAACGGACAATATATCTCCTAAGTCAGCACAGTCCTCAGTTTTCTTGAGGGGACCGCAATGCACTGAGCACTTTCTTATCCTTGCATGCCAGATAGAAGCCAAAGAAAGACTTTAGCGTTTCTATCTTATTTCTGTTCAAGAAACATTTCTCATATAAGAGCCATCAAGAATTCAGTGGGTATCCTGGCACACCCTAGGGAATGAAAGGTGTTAATATCATCACCCTTGTTCTATAACTGTCCTAGCTCAGGGGAATCTAAGTAAATACTTGCTGATAGACTGATGGCCCCAGTTGTCAGACTGAGGGCCCAAGACTGAAGAAGCCATCAAGGCCAAGGAAGCAATCTGAGAACACCAGAGCAGGATGGCAAGTGAGAATCATCTTTGGAAGTGGAGTCCAAGAGTTCTCTATAATCCGCATTTCCCCATCTAGAACTAAATGAGATAATATACATAAAACTATGAGCAAGTGCAGTGCCAGGAACACTGCACGCTCTCAATAAATGTTCTTATCTTTTCTTTTTCCTTTCCTTGCACCAAGGGAACATATACAGCCTTTAATGGGGAGTTTTAAATGTAACTGAGATTTGGCATATGGGGGCCAGTGCATTTGAAGAAATTGATCCTCAGTGGGATTATGGGAATCACAGAGGCAAAGGAAAAAAAAAGGCCTGAAGAATAAATAAGATCAAGAAACATTGATTGTGGGGCACCTGAATGGCTCAGTTGGTTAAGCATCTGCCTGCGGCTCAGGTCATGACCTCAGGGTCCTGGGTTCAAGCCCTGCATTGGGCTCCCAGCTCAGCAGAGGGTCTGCTTCTCCCTCTCCCTCTGCCTCTGCCTGCCTCTCTGCCTACTTGTGATCTCTCACTCTTTCTCTCTTTCTCTCTCAAAAATAAATAGATAAAAGCTTAAGATAAAACACTGATTGTCCTTATAGAAATGACAGAAAAATCCAGGGGAAGTGGGAGAAAAGAAAGGTTGGGAGAGAAAATGTGAATTAGGAAAACTTCATTCTGATAATCCTAAATTAGGACCTGAGACCAGCAGCATCACAATGAGAAGTGCTTGCAAAAGTAACTCAGAACAGGCTGGGCCTCTGTGATTATAATCCCTCTCCATCTAGTAGACTGTAAGCTCACTGAGATCAGGGGGCCCTACCTTCTACTCTGTCCCTCGTCCCCCTTCCCCACTACCAGTCTAACTTACACCCCACAGAGCAGCCAAAGTAATCCTTCTAAGCTAAATCCGATGGTGTCTCTCCCCTGCTCAGAGACTAAATCTGGAATAAATTCTAGTGTCTTCACTGCTATCTACAATGACCTCCATGGTTTAGCCTTGGCTAACTTGCAAGCCCTCACCTGTTCCCAGCTCCCTTCCACCCTGGTCCAGGTCACAATGGCCTTCATAGCATCCTACAACCTGCCAAGCTGGCTGCTGCCTCAGCCTGGGGCCTTGCTGGTCCTTATGTCTTTTGGGGCGGCTTGGGCTCTCCAAACACAGAACACCCCTGTCTCAGAGCTTAGCATCTGCAACTGTAGAAACAAGTACTGACAGACAGATTTAGTATTTTACACTCTTGGTTTGCCACATAACCCACAGAAGCCCGGCTTACTCCCGCTCTTTATTCAGAGTCCCGCTGAAGTGTCACCTTACCAAGGATGGCTTCCTAACCTGAAAGAATTTCCATCCATCACCCCGACACCCCTCCTCCATCTCTTTACTCATCTCTGTTTTTCTTTAGAAAGCTTACCAATTCCTGGTCGGCGAATGTGCTCTTCCTCTATCCACACACACCCACACCCACACACGTTTGTATGTACGTATATGTGTGTGTGTGAAATTTACATGAAAGTAGGGACCTTTTTTATTTTGTTTACGATCATAAATGCTTGTAAGACTCATCACCTTCGTTTTGCTACCAACCTTGAACACTCATGGTTTAGGCCAACACCTTCCCACCAAACCCTGCTATCACTAGAACCTCATTCTGTGACACAGGGAATTAAGGGTCCCAATAAGAGAACTAAGGTTCCCAATAAGGTTCCCAATATGGTTCCCAACAAAAGAATTAAGACAATAATGGGAAGTTTAGAGGAAAAGGGCCAAAGTTATAATCAATGTCAGGCAATCTCTATCTAAGGTGTGAAATCTCTGGATACTTGGTCACATAGACTCTGCTTGTCAGTGACATGAAGGAGCACATCTAGTTATTGCTTACTTCATTTATAAGCTCACAAAACATTCTTCTTCAGGGATGGGTCTGAAAAGGTAAGGGCAAATCAAGAGTATAAAATACTGTGATAAATCTGTTTATCAACACTTGTTCCTACAGTTTTAAATAGGATTTGCTGATGTTAAGCTCTGAGGCAGGGGTAACTTGCATTCTGTTTTCAAAGAGCATCAAGCCACACCAACGCAGGCATGCAGTTTCTGATTCCAAGGAATTTGCTGTCCTTTCCAAACAGCCAAATTCACTTTAATAACAGTCATGCCTATTTTTTCCTAAGACCTAATGCATAATGAGTCCTATAGTCTTGGGATATTCTATTCATATATCTGATAAGACAGAAACACATTTTCTTTTACAAGATGAAAGAAAGTGAAAGGAAAGAAAAATCAGCATTTATTGAATACCTACTAAATACATGAGCTGGATGTAAAATTTGAGATACAGAAAGAAATGAAGCCAAGAGTTAGATGGGGCCACCTTGAAAGAGTTAACAAAGAGAGAAGGGAAGAGGGCCAAGACCCTAGCTGTAATGAATTTTGATGTAGTGGTCCTGAAAAAGATCTTGGGCAGCACCTGGGTGGCTCAGTTCGTTAAGTATCTGATTCTTGATCTTGGCTCAGGCCTTGATATCAGGGTTGTGAGTCTGAGCCCCATGCCCAGTGTGGAGTCTATGGAAGGAAGGAAGGAAGGAAGGGAGGGAGGGAGGGAGGGAGGGAGGAAGGAAGGAAGGAAAGAAGGGAGGGACGGAGGGAGGGAGGGACGGAGGGAGGAAGGAAGAGGAAAAAGAAAGAAAGAAGGAAAAGAAGAAAGAGAAAGATCGATTTTGAGTTTGAAAAGGAGACTTAGAAGGACAAACCAGAGATATGGGAGGAAAACTGGGAAGAGGCAACATTCCAGAAAGAAAGCCAAAGAAAGAGAATGTTATAGAGGAGAGGAAGGTGTGATCATTGGTGCCACATCTTGCTGACAGCCCAAGGATGGGGAATGGAAAGCACCCTACAGACTCATCAACAGAGGCCACTGAGGACCTTATCATTAACTGTTTCAGGAGCCAGTGTGGACAGAATTCAAATGATGTGGGCAAGGGATAGGTACAAAATGAGAAAGTAGTGACCAAGAGTGTAGGCAATGCTTTGGAGAAACTTAGCTCCCAAGGGGAGAAATACAGGGAGGTAGTTTGAAGGCAGTATGAAGTCAACTAGTATGTGGAAAGAGTTGGGATTTAAATCCAGTTCTGGTTCCACATCTGAATCCTAATAATTGCTGCTTCTGGACCACCCCATGCTGCTGTTTCTCTGAGGCTGCACTGGTAATCCATATCCAATCCAATCTCTTTCTTCTTCTCCATAAAAACTACTCACAAGAAGCTCATCTACAGAAGAAAGTTCTGGAAATTCTGAGTATTTCAATGCAAAATCTAACTATCCCTTAGGTTTGTGTTGGGCTTTAAGATCTTCAGAGACTGGGACTTCCGCAATCTAATTTCCTCAGCAGAACACCTGTAAAATGAGTTAAGCAGGGTGGTATTATTGTGGTTTTATGGGCGAGGGAACTGAGTCACTGAGACATTAATGGCAGAACTGGCACTAGAATCCTAGACCTCTGATTCTTAATCTAGGGTTCTTACTACTTTACCACAATTTACACAAGAAGGTCTCAGCCCTATAACCACCACCACCAAAATGCTCAACTCTTTTATAAAACCATTAGTAATAGTGGCAGAAATAGCACTGGTGACCTGCTATCATAACTGTCATAGTGGAATTTACAAAGCCTTGCCAAATATAGTACCTCATTAAAATCAAAACAAATTCTCAGGGGCAACCAGGGCTGGATCTCTCAGAGTTACTACCCCAAGCTCTGATGAGGACACAAATTCACACAATGATGCACTTCGGAGCTGGGACTTGAATCCAGATCCCTGAACTCTGAATCCAGTGCTTGCGTTTGTGGTTTCTAAATGCTGGATCCCTTCAAGAATCTGATGAAAGTGATAGCCTCTCTTCACAGAAAATTGTGTGTCAGTATACAACCAACAAAAATGCACACAATGAAGGAGTTCACGGATGATCTAAGGGTAGGAGCCCCTGCTCTAGGTAGGTTATGTGGTCTCTAAGTCAAGTAAAGTCCTAGTTGGTGATGTTCCATGTTGATCCCTCTCAGTGGTGAGGACGTTTTAACTAGAGGTTCCTGGAAGGGAAAACTTGTGAAGCTTTTCTCAAACTCCTGGTCAGGATCTTGTCCTCTCTACACCTCAACGACAAGCAGCTTACAGTCTAGAGTAGTACGCACCTCATTCTGCTCTCCGCAGGGCCCTCCCTATTAGAATGGAAATGTCTACCATAAGTAGTAGGACAACAAACAATCTCTCTCAAGACCACTCTCATTGACTGAACACTTGTAACGGCTCGACAATCATCACCATGTGCTACCCGCTATTCAAACTCATTTAATTTTCTCAACAACTTTATGAGGTGTTTACTATTATTTCCCTTTATGTGAGGGACTAAGGCACAGAGAGGTTAAGTAAATTGCCAAGGTCACCTAGCTACTAAGGGATGAAGCTGAGACACCAGCAGTTTGGCCCCTGAGTCTAGGATGTTGACCTTCACCTTAAACTAGTTCTCATTTTCCGTGTACTGGCTGTGTAGGGTTTCTCTGTTCATTTCTAAAAAAGACCAGTGATGGAGCATTATTATCATAACAGTTTGAAAAATAATGGATTTCATTTTGAAATAATTTTAGATTTACAGAAAAGCTACAAGGAGTATACAGACTTCCCTTACACTCAACATCTAAATACAGTATTACTAGCTATCTACAGACTTATTTGAATGGTGACAGTCTTCCCTGACTCGTGTCCTTCTTCTGGCCCAGGATCCAAACTATCACACACTGTTTTTGTCTCCTCCAATCTGGGACAGTTCTTTAGTAATTCCTGAAGTCTCATAATCTTTTGAAGCATGCTGGCTAACAATTTTGTAGAATGCACCTCGGTTGGCGGTTGGTTGATGTGATCTCGTGTTTACACTGAGGCGGCGATCCATTTTTGGCAAGAGCCTCTTAGAAATGATGTTGTGTTCTTCCCGGTGCACCATGAAAGGAGGTGCATGACCTTGAGAGATCTCATTGCCGGTACTGTTGACTTTGATCATGTGGGTGCAGTGTTGTCTGCCATGTCTCTTCACTGGGAAGTTACTATTTTTCCTTTGACATTAATGAGTATCTTATAGGGGAGATACTCTGGGACTACGCACATATCCTGCTTTGCATCATACCTTCACTAATTTCAGCATCCACTGGTGATTCTCCTTGGCAACAAGCATTACTGTGGTATCTGCCTAATGATAATATTCTAGTTCCATTATTTCCTCGACATTTATTAATTTCAAGGACATGGTCCTTGCAGTGGACGGGAGGATCTGCCCTTTCTTCCCATTTACTTCCTCAATAATTTACTTCTATCAGAATGGCCTTGGGGAGTCACTTCACTCCATCATTACCTCTTCTGTTGATCACATTGTCCCCAAAGGCCATGGAGAGATTCTTAAAGCTGGCTTCCGTGCACTTCGGCAATTCCTCTTCAAGGAGTTCCTTACTTTCCAGCATCACAAAATGTTCGTGTATGTTCCCTGCCCACACCCTGGAATTGGCATGTTCCCAAGAAGTCTTAATTCCTTTTAAGTAGAGAACAGTATTTAAAAACCAGGATCTCATGCTAGGTGTGCACACTGCTGTGAGGGCTCAGTTTCCAGGCCATCTCAGGAGAGAGCATAGGGAATGTACGTTACGTGTGCTGACATGCAGACTTACACACTGTCTTTGTTTCTCTCTACAGCTATAGCTCTCTCTGTATACTGCTATCCCTACACACATACATACAAAATTACAGGTTGATCCCAATACCTCCCACTTCTGCCTACTACCACAGGGTTCATTGTAACCTTCTCCTTTCCCTATTTAAGGGAAACCTGGTTTTCACTATCCACAATATATTTATTTATTTGCTTAGTTGTAGTATATATCATAAAGGATTTTCAGAAGAGCTAATCCAGACATTTATGAAAAACAAATTTAGGAATTATACTTAAAATTTTTTTTTAAAGATTTTACTTATTTATTTGAGAGAGAGAGGGAGAGAGAGGGGGGGGGTCAGAGAGAGGGATAGAGTGAGACCACGAGCAATGGCAGAGCCAGAGGGAGAGGGAGAAGCAGACACCCCCCTGAGCAGGGGGCCTGAGGAAGGGCTTGATCCCAGGACCCTAGGATCATGACCTGAGCCTAAGGCAGAAGCTGAACAACTGAGCCACCCAGGGGCCCCCGAGTGTAACACTGATATACAGTTATTTTATCTTCAGTCATACATTTTACTATCAAAATATTCTTTCCCAAAGTCACTTAGGTTCGTTCTTTTCTTTCTCAAACCCTTCTTACTGTGGTTATGTTATTCATCATTAATACAATAGGTTTAGATTTTGCCAACTGCATTTCATTTTGCCCATTCCCACCATACATATACATCCTGGTACCCATCTATCTATCTACCCACCTACCTATCTATTTACCTACTACTTACTATCTAACCTACTTACCTCCCTACCTTCTATCTATTTTCAAGGGGCACATACAGCATCACCATGGTTCTAAGAATTACAGTTATATAAAAAGACCTACTTGGAAAAGTACCATCTCCACTTCTTACCCTGTTCTTACTCCCCCATTTTTCCATCCCATTCCTACCCACCACCTCTAGGGAAAGTGTCACCAGTTTCTGTTTTAACCTTCCCGTATTTCTTTTGCACACATGAGTAAATACACATATAGTTTATCATCACCTCCCTTTTCCATGAAAGGGAGCATACTGTAAACACTCCTCTGTGTTGCTCACTTAACAATACATCCTAGAAATCACTTCACATCACTTATTATCCTTTGCTGTACAGACGAAGAGACAGGAGGAAAGAGGTTGGATAACCTGCCCAAGGTCACACCCCTCGTAAGGAGTTAAACTGGATTTTAGCCCAAAAAGCGTTGACTCCAAAACCCACGTTCCTTCCACTACATTGGAGGCGCTCATCCACAGTTCCTGGCATATTCTTTGGGACTTCTAGTTCCTTTGAGTTCTCCTTAGATCATTTTGAAAATTAATACACATATGTCCTGGATCATCTAGATGACTGTCTTCAAACCCAACACTGGTGGGCCTGCTCATCACCCAAAGGAACTGAAAATCGCCCAGCTGCCTCAGGTGAATGCCCTTGTGCAGGAACGCAGGGGGTGGGCATTATAAGGGGACGGGGGCAGCAGGTACCTGGCTGTGGCCTTGGCTTGTAGTTCAGGGAAGGCAGCATGGCCCTGCACCATGTGGTCTATCTGAAAAACAAGAGAGAAAGGTCAGTTTTACAGTTTCTCTGATTTATGTGGAAGCCAGGAAAAGATACATTAAAATGTTGGTTTCTTTCAACTTGGTCCACAGAGGATCCAGTAAGAATGTTCAAGTGCTAGCTCCACTAGAGTATCTCTGCTATTTCAGAAATTCAGCTTTGCTTCACCTAGTGCAGGCCGCTTGATCCACAAAACACAGCAGTCTAAAGAAGCAGTAGCAGGAAATGAAACTGTCAAGGCTAAACTGGTAGCAACAAGTCCAAAATGGAGGTGTGTGGACAGGAGTGAGGAGGAATAACTCCAGGTATGTGGTGAAGGGCCTGGGTGTTAACGCCCCAAGCTCTGGATCACACCATTTCTGCCTCCTGATCCAGGCTGTTCCCCCAGGGCAATGTCAGACCCTGAATTACTCACCCAGTCTTACTAGTGGAGAAGCTGAGTGAAAGAGACTAGGAGGAGGGATGACCAGTTCAAAAACCAACCGCAGAAAGTTGCCCTAGAGCTGTCAAGAGGACCTCTCCTGATTGTCAAGTTGTCACATGAAAAAAAAATACAGAAAGAAAAGTTATCGCTTTCCTGGGACAGAATGTCTAAGCTCTGTGGATAAATGTCTTCTTCTCATTTGAAATCTCATGTCTAGGATTTTATTCCTTAATCTATTTGGTAGCTCTGAACAAAATAATACGTGATAGTGACAGGTAGAGAAATGTTTCTCCATGATGCTCCCCTGCCTGCTAAAACATACCCAACAAGACACACCCAGCACTGTGTTTGTGTTCCTGAACCTAATCGGGTTGTCTTCCCAGTGTTCACATGAGTCTCTGGGACTCATGTGACCATTCGACCAATTCATTTTCATTCAGACCATGAATCAACCAATTGGTTATTTGGGCCTCATGGAGACAGTCTTTCTCACATGTTTCCTGACAGCCGGGGTTCTGTAACGAGGAAGAGAATATTTTTTGGAGCGACAGAGGTCAGGTCTGTGTTCTGACTCTTGACACTAACTAGCTATGTGACTCTGTGTAAAATCACTTAACTATTCTGAGCCTCAGTGATCTCCCTAGTCCTCCCCCAGCCTCCCTTTAAAACAGGATTGCTGGGCTGTACAGAGCAGCTGCCATAATATCAACAATAGTAGAAATACTACCACCTGAAATTACTGACTCATTTACCGTATAACAGCACTGAGCTAAGCATTTTACATAAATTATCCCATTTATTCCTTACACTATTCCTAGGAAAAGGACACTATTCTCTACTATAGAAATGAGAAAACTGGGACCAAAAGAGAGTAAACAGCTTGTCCAACATCGGTCATAGGGAGTAAGTGATAGATCTACGTTTCCACCTATGGTCTCTGTGCCTAAAGTCCTTGTTCTTAACTACTATGCCATAACATGTACTAAACTTGCAAGTATATGCCACTGAATTCCATTTGTACACTTATGAAGAAAAGCTCAAAATGATACCAAAGCCACTGGTCATTTTGATGAGAAAAAGCTACACAGGTTTAAAATGTTAACTTCCTACAGATTCAGTTTTAGGTCCCTAGGGTGAGGGGCGTCTGGACCAAAAGAGTCTGCATCAGTCACGAGTAATAAAGGCATTCCTTGATTTGATGCTAATTTCTCTGGGAAGCACTTTCAGAGTTCAGAGAAGGGAGATTTACATGAGCATTCAGGGGGAAGCACAGAACCCAGGCTGTGCTGTGAGTGCCTGAAGGAAGTAGTTACTCTGTATTTACTAAATGCCTAATGCAGTCACTGTGCTCTGGGAATACAGTGGAAGGTAAGAAACACAAGGTATATAATACATAGTAACATAAAGTAGGAGGTCAATAATTTGGCAATTCTTATGTAGTTGGGGGAGAGGAGGCTTCATCGGGAAGGCTGAGAGCAGGCAGCTTGGAAGACTAGGGAACTAGAGGCCAGTATGCTTGAAAGGAGGTTGTGATGAGTAGATACGGACATGGAAAGACATATGTGGCTGCCGACAGTAAGGAGGTTGGCCAAGCCCCGCGCCTGGCATATCATAGCTGCTCAGCAAATATCTGTGGAATGGTTGTGGGATACACCAAGCATAATGGGGCCACCGCACATGCTCGCACAGGACCGGGTGCTTCTTGGACGCACTACCACACACTTTCTATTTGTGTCTATTTGTGTGGCACACACTTTGGTCACGACTAACTGTTAAATTAAAAAATAAATGGAGTAGTGAAGATCGTGGATGAATGCGGATGGTGGGGGCAGACAGTGGGTCATGAAAACCAGTGAGTATTTATAGTTTTATTGAATTTGAGGCCATGAAATTATTTTGATCTGGGGAGCAGAATGATGAGAAGGCAAGGAAAATGAGCCCAGCAGGGCTCAGAGGCTGACAGTGAGAACAGGAGGCAAAATATTTCCTGTTCTTGTTCCATTGTAGCATTTAGCAAGGTTGTTTTTTTTTTTTTTAAATAATCATTATTTTGGATGTCTGTCTCTACTGTACCATCTGAGCTCTTTTAAATCAAGAACCCCATTGGTTCCCAAGCCCCAGTGTCTACATTAGTGCCTGGCACCTTGAGTGAGTAAATGGGATATATTTGGAAGAAAACAAAATGAATTTAGTGGCTAACTAGTTAGAGAAGGTAAGAAAATCAGAGTCAAGAAAGACGTTTGAGATCTAAGAGAAGGCAACATGACCATATGAATCACGTCTTGCTATTTTTGGTACTTCTGATGCTTTGAATTGCTGGTCTTACTGCCCCTGGAGAGACTGCACTCGGCAGGCCTGGCACTTCCTAGAGAGAGCAAAGGACTCAACTCCTCTGTGAGCATGCCTCTCAGGAGCAAGCTAACTACTCCAGAACCTACCTACCCCACCTCCTCTATGGGCTCCTGTGTTCTTGCTCCAAGCACCCTAGGGCCCAGTACCACAGGGTGAGGGACAACTCTGTGGCCCCATATGACGGTATGGCGTGCCCCCTCCTCGTGAGAACTGTGAGCAACAAACTATCCTTTCAGAGGCAATCATGCCCTGATCTGTTGACCTCATCATACGGGAATAATAATACAATCTGCATTTTACAACAGTGGCTTAGTGAAAAGAACACAGGCTTTGGAAACAGACGCAGGTTCAAATTCATGGTCTACACTCATATTCTGCAGTACCGAGAAAAAGTGACTTGAGCTCTCTGAGCCTCATCTCCTAGAACTGTAAAGTGGTGATAATGAAATTCACCTTGCAGGGGTGCCTGGTATAGAGATGGCTCTCAGCTCCTAACATCTATTATTAAGAAGGAGATGCCACCAAAAGGGCAAAAAGGGTTGGGAGAACAGAATCTCAAATGGTCAGCTGCACTTCTTTCTTCCCTGCAACAGCATCTGGCAGTAAAAGCCCACTCTGGCTAGCAAAGACCAAGCCAGGTTTTCAAATAACTGAGCACTCATTTCAAAAGCTTGGAATGCCTAATCCTAGGGTCGATCTCTCTATTTATGCTCTACTTTCGAGTGCATTTAGCACAGTATAGAACACAGTGTCCTATTAGTGGTTATTTGTTTCCCAGTGAAATAACCAGTTTAACCACATGACTGTATTTGCCAAGTAGTTGCCTCAGAAATATATACACAGAGCTCGCCTAACTTTATGACTACTTTCTTATTTCCCTCATCTTCTCAGATTTCAGCTCTGAGAGCAAGCAGAAAAGTCTACAAATGATGTGGATAGGTAGGAAGCCTGAGCTGGATGGAGTCAGATCTTCTCTGGGATGGCTTTCTAGATCAAGAGGGAAAAGCTGTCTTATACACCTAGGCTAGGATTTTTGGGTCCTTCCTCTTAAAGGTGGCATCAGCATTTGGAACACAGGAGAAACAGAAACAACACAGTATAACACAGAGATCATATAAATGGGTAGTATGAGCGGACATCTGGCCCACAGATGTATTTTATTTCGGTTATATAAAGTTTTAAAAAAATCAGCCAATATTTTTAAATTGGGAGATTCCACTTAAAATCGAGATTTTGGTTTCTCCTGAAGAACTGGCACATGCAAGACACTGGGCCACCCATATTCCCCCATGGCAAGAGTTGGCTGGAGCCGAGTGATGACTGATCCCTTCAGACAGGACTGTGCCCTTCAGTATCTAGAAGACACCACCGCTCCATCCCCAACAATAGACACCAGATTTTACCAATTTCTCATCATGACTGTATGAAGGTTTTACTTGTAGGAAAGCTCTATTTCTCTATGCCGATCTCTCTATGAAAGGAAGGAACATAAAATCACTCCCTAGAGTACCATGAGTTGAAAGAAAAACTTCTCTGTCAAAGTAAAAAACAAAACAAAACAAAAAAAACTTGTTCGCCTAATCTGTTTATGCTATCTGTCTGACTCCTTTAGGCATTTGAGTTTCTGACTCTTGAAACAGACAGTACGCAGACAGGGAGTCCTGAGACCTGAGTCAGTTCTGGCTCAGGGAATGACCTTAAACAAGACCATTTCTAATTCTCTCTCTACAACATTTAATAAATTAACATGATGAAGAGCCAAGTGTTTGTAGACTGCAATTGCCTGAGATCTTAAAACTGGGCACAGAGTTCCTAGGCAAGAAAAACATGTGACAAAGCCAAGTTTAGAATCCCAGAATTTTAGGTTCTATGATCATTTTGCTGAGACAAAGCCATCGTATGGTACGATGGGCTTTTCTCTATTAAAACCAATATTGGTCTTGAGGCTTTTACCTTGCTTTGCAGATAATGAAATCATTAGGCTCAGAGAAATGTTTATTGCTTGCCACAGCTCCCTTTTTGCCATTTGCATTTACCTGAAATATCACTTTTTTCATCTCTGTTCTTCCAACTCTTTTTTTTTTTTTTTGTTCTTCCAACTCTTAACTTTGTCTTATCTCAAAGCAAAAACATTTTGTCTGATTTTCCCGGCCTTGAAATTCTCATAAAAATCTAATGAAAGAAGAAAGCCCAGCCTAGACAATTTCTTTTACTTTGCTGGAAAGAACTGTGGGTTTCAATACTGAATGGTTGCTAAGAACAACAAACATTCCTGAAAGAAAACGTAAACCTTTTGTTTTTTTCTCCCACAACTTTAATATTAACTTGTGATAGAACAACTTTACTTACAAGGAGACAAATTCTGATTTAATCCAGAGCTAGTTTAGCCAGTTTCATTCAACATCATTCAACATCAAAGTTAATAGCTTTGTGTATTTTTATAGTTTGTTAATTAAATTCACTTATTCAGGAAACTAATATGATATATGGCTACCCTGTGCTAGGCATCACTCTAATAACTGAAGATATGAAGATAAATAAAAGTGATTGCACTCAGAAAGCTCTGCCTGTCAGTGGAAAATGAGCATGTCAATATTCAAATATGGTCTCGACTGATTAGATTCTTTATAGATCCCACAAATGTTTATTGAACATTTACTCTGCTCTAGTCATAGTAAGCACAGACGTAGAAAGGCAGCTCAAGACTTCATACAAATGCTACTCCAACTTCTGGATGTTCTCTAAGTTACATTATAAGTAGCCCAGCTAAAGCTGAAAGAACTCAACAGAGGTTTGAGTAGGTGCTCATGACAGGAAAGACAAAAATTCAGAGTTTGAGTTCAGTGAAATAAACCATTTGTTAAAAAAATACTCTTCAGTGGAATAAGAATAACCCAGTGTCTCTCTAATATATCAATCATAATGTTCAAGATATGATCCTAAATTGCTAGCCATAGAGAGAGAAGGAAAATGTAATCCATACTTAAGAGAAAATCCTTTAATGGCTAATGATCCTGAGATGACACAGATGCTAGAATTAGAAAGCAAGAATTCAGCAGTTTTTTCTAGATTTGTCTCCTGTGGCAAGAGAAACAAAAGCAAAAATAAATTCTTGGAACTCCATCAAAATAAAGAGTTTCTGCACAGCAGAAGAAACAATCAACAACACTGAAAGAGAACCTACTGAACAGGAGAAGATATTTGCAAAAGATGTCTCTGATAAGGGATTAGTAGCCAAAATATATAAAGAACTTATACAAACAGGTGAAGAGGACTGAGAATACATTTATCTTGATGAGCACTGAGCAATATATGGAATTGCTTAATCACTATATTGTATACCTGAAACTAAGAACACTATGTTAACTATACCGGAATTAAAATAAAGAACATATAGATATATTGCTAAGTGAAATGTCAGAGAAAGGCAAATACCCTATGGTTTTGCTCATATATGGAATTTAAGAAACAAAACAAAGAAAATAAAAAGACAAACAAAAAATAGATTCTTAACTATAGAGATCAAACTGATGGTTACTGAATTTTTGGGTGGGTGGGGGGATGGGTGCAATAGATGAAGGGAATTAAGAGTACATTTATCGTGATGAGCACTAAGTAATAAATAGAATTGTTGAATCACTGTATAGCACACCTGAAACTAATATAACACTATATGCTAATTATACTGAAAATTAAAAAAAAAAACAAAAAACAAAATCAACAAGAAAAAAAATTCATCGTTCATCCAAAAAAGGAGGTGAGGTTAGAAGAACACTATAAAGTTATTGCTTGATCTGAACATTGGTATGTTTTGACATTATTGAATGTCAATAAATACTGCTTAAATATCATTGCTCATCTTAATAAAGAAATAAACATATAAATAAATAAATTTAAAAAATGAACTCTATAGTTTAATAATGCTTTAAGATGTAAATGATAATATCATAATCAGTAAATAGATAAGAAACAAAAACTATTAAAAATGGAGATTCTACTATTGAAAAAGATAATATCTGAAATATTTAATGGACAGGCCTCACAGCTAATTGAAGATCATAGATGAAAAAGTCAGTGAACTTGAAAATAGGCCAACAGAGACAATATCTAATTGTGAGAGAGAAGTGGAGAAAGGAGAGAGGGAGGGAGGGAGGGAGGGAGGGAGGGAGGGAGGATGTGATGAACGGTAGGGGAGAGAAAGAGACAGAGAGAGATGTGGGGAAGGTAGAGAGACAGAGAATGGAAAAAAAAAAAAATCCCTCACAGGCATGTGACACCATAGCCAAGGGTCTCCTATATATGCAACTAGAATCACAATAGGAGGAATAAGAGCAAAATGGGGCCTTGGTACTGAGGTAGGGGTGTTAGAAAGGGTGTGAACCAAGATGCCCATATACAATATAGACACACCCTTTGATGATATTAAGGGGAAAATATATGGTATCATCCTCCAGGGAAAATACCTAAGCCAGGGGCAGTACTGGCTCATGAGGACCAAACGCTACTCTATTCGATACACGAAGATCTGCCATGTCTACTGCCTGTAAAACTTTTGTCATATTGCTCCAACTTCACAATGCTGATGTTTCTTATTACTACAATAGGGAATGTATTCTTGTCATGGGCCACCACCAGTGCTGAAGTTTACAATCACTCCAAACGCTGGGTCTGTGGAAAGGACCTCTTCCTGGGTCACTGGGGAACCATAGTTCTAAGTACTTTCTTTTGTCTTATGGATTTATTAATTTTGTGTTGCTGTTCATATTGCTGCTATGGCATATGGATGCAATATTTATTTATTTTTAAATAAATAAATAATACTGACAACTTCCCCAACTTGGTGAAAGATAGAAATTTACAAATTCGAAAAGTTTAGCAAACCTGGGAAAAGAAGGATAAATCCAAAGAACACCACGTGTGGGCATATCACAATAAAAATAAAAGATTAAGAGAAAATTAAGAAAGTAGTAGAAGAAAAATAATATACTGTAGAAACAGGAAAAACCATACAAATTATGGTTGACTTCTCATAAGAAACAAGGGTGCCAGAATATAAAACAATAATATCTTTAAGTGCTAAAGGAAAACAAACAAACAAAAAAAACCTGTCAACCAAGAATTCTATATTGAGCAAAAATATCTTTCAAGATAGAAGGTAAAACAAATTCATTAAAAAAAAAACCTAAAAGAATGGTTTTCTTTCTTTTTTTTTCTTTTTCTTTTTTTTTTTTGCCAATAGCTGTAAGAGATGAATAAATGCTGAAGGAAGTTTGTCCGGCTGAAGGGAATGCGAGACAGAAATTTAAATTTTCAGAAAGAAATAAAAAGAATGGAAAGAGTAAACACAAAAGATAATGCTTGTTTCTCAGAATCTGTTTGAAATATATAGGACTGTTATGGATGGAATTGTATCCTCCCAAAATTCAGATGTGAAGCCCCAACCTTCCATATGACTGTATCTGGAAATGGGGACTTGGTGGAAGTAAATAAGGTTCTGTGAGGTCATAAGGGTGGGGCCCTAATCCAATAGGACTGCTGTCCTTATAGGAAGAGCCAGGATCACCAAAGCTTTCTCACTAAGTGGATGCACCTAGAAAAGGCCATGTGAGGATAAAGTGAGAAGGCTGCTGCCTGCAAGCCAAGATGAGTGCTCTCATGAGAAACTGAATTTTCTAGCACTTTGATCATGGACTTCTGGACTCCAAATTGTAAGAAAATGAGTGTTTACTGTTTAAGTCATCCAGTGGCCAGTATTTTACTATGGCACACTGGACAGACTACTCCATTATTTAAAGCGAACAACATAGCAACTACTATACTGTTGGATGTAGAGCATATGTAGGCGTCACACATACTATGACTACAGCATAAATAGTTGGGGGGGGTAGCAAAGGGAACTAGAGAGTTGAATGTTTTTTATATTTTACATGAAATTATACAAAATACAGTCTAAGTAGGCTTAAAAGTTTAGGACGTTTATTGTATGTGATACCTAAAGAAATCATTTAAAAAAGGAATTTAAAAAATCAAGTCTAAAAAGCAAAGAGAATTCAAATGGAATTCTGAAAACTGAAAGACATTTGAATAATCCAAATGACAGAAGAAAAGGTGAGACAGAGAAACAAAAAACAGAACCACCATAGAAAACAAATAGCAAAATGGAAGATATAAATCCAACAATATTCACCTTCACATTGAATCGTGGATAGTTTCAAAACTCTAAGGTAAACATCAAAGATTACAAGACTGCAGAAAAGCAAGACCCAACTACATCCTGTATATAAAAGATGCACTTTACATAGACTGGGACAGAGATGATGGTGCTTTTGGCTGATGGTGTTGGGAGTGAAAGTTACCAAAAAACCGAAAACAGATGGAGTGGTGATACACACTTTGGCATCAGAATCCATAGGAGTTTCAGACTGGATGAGGGCAGAGAAGGGAAAGGAAGAGTAAAGAATTAATCTCAATTTTAAAGCTTTAATAAAAATATAAATGATGGTGGTCTTACGCAAATGAAGACAAATAATTGAGGATCAACATAGAGAATGTATCAGTTACCAGAGTCAGAAAATTGTAATTCTGGAATCCTTCCTCCCTCTGCTTTCCTGACACCAAATCTGTCTTCTTTCCATTGATAGCAATGCTGTCCTTCAAAACCCTTGACCTCTCTCTCTTCTGCACACTTAATCCATCAAGAAACCTCATCAGATCTACCTTCAAAATATATCCCAAAACATGGCCACTTTTGGTGACCATGGCCACCACTGTCATGTTTCAGGTGGTTCAATGATAAAATAGCCTCTTTCTGGCGCGCCGGCTTCCATCTCCCCCACCCCACCCCACGCTTTAGTCCCAGGGTAGCAGAGAGCAGTCTGAATGATCCTTTAAAAACCAAGTCCTATTTGCCTTGTGCTCATTATTCTCCAGTGGCTTTCCATTTCACTCAGAGTAAAAGCCAAAATTCTAACAGTGGCCCATAATATAGCCCCAAATTACCTTGTGAACTGATTCACTACAACTCTCATTTTGGTTTTCTCGGCTCCATCTCTGTGGCTTTCTTTGCTATTCCTGTAATACTGCAGGCAGGCCATCCTCCCTCAGGACCTTTGCACTGGTTTTTCCCTTGGCCTGGTATGTTCTTCCCCTAGGTTTCCAAATGGCTAACTTCCTTCCCTTCCTCGTTAGGTTTGCACGTCACATCAGAAAGGCCTACCGTAACCACTTTATTTAAAATTGCAAACTGTTCACCTGAACCCATAAACCTACTTCCTTTTTTATTTTTAATGACTCACACCATAAAATAAACTTTATTGCTTTCCCATTTTATTTATTTTGTAGGATCTGTCTCCTCTTGTTACAATGTAAGCTTGACTCCAAGATTTTTGGAGTGAGGGGCAGAAGGAATGGTTTTATTCTCTTCCTATTTCTCATTCAGAACAGTACCATGAACGTAGTGTAAATAAGCATTCCTTCAAAGAGCTTAGATTTTTATTCTACAGATAATTGGAGAGGTATCAAGAGTGACAGGGTCACATCTATGTGCTTTCACCACAATCCTTAAAGAGGATGTTGTGGAAAGTTTTCGTTCCTTCAAAATTCGTATGTTGAAATCCTAACCACTAGGGTGATGGTGTTGGGAAGTGAGACCCTTGGGAGATGAGTAAGTCTAAGGGTGGAGCCCTCATGAATGGGATTAAGACTCTTATAAGGGTCTGAAGAGACCAGAGTTCTCCCCTTCCATGTGACGATGCAAGGAAAAGTCAACCCTCTGCAAACCAGAAGAAGATCCTCACCAGGAACCAACCAGGCTGCTACCTTGATCCTTTAGAGCTATGAGGAATAAAGTTCTGTTGCACATATGCCCCCCAGTCTACGCTAGTTTGCTAGAGTGGCCAAACTAAGACACAGGGGTTAGAGAGGAAAGAATTAGAAGAAAGAAGGTAATCAGAGAGCTGTGCAGGGGCCTGGGTGGGTATACAAAAAATACAGTGTAAGCCCGGACGGGAGGGAAAGCAGAAACATTTGTTTATGCAGAGCTGGTCTTTGTATCCATGAAGTCATTCCAATTAGCCAATGAGAAATGCTGGGGACACACCTTAAGTCTATACATAGATTCTATCAATACCATAACACATACATTTTCTTTCTCTCATGGCCTTAGGAAGCTTGCCAACTGAATTTGCTTCGATGTACTTGAAAAGAAAGTCACACTAACTCACAATAATTGCTTCTCAAGGGACTGTACAAAACAAGTGTAAGAAAAACTAAAAAATGTAGCTCCATAAAGTTAGGTCCAGTTCTGGAGAGATCTGGGTCTTGTGGTAGCTGACTTGGATTTGAATCAAAGCTTTACCACTTACAACTATTAAGATCTTGATCAAGCTACCTCATTGTTCTGAACCTATTCATGCACTAGTAAAACTAAAATAACAACACTGACCACACAGACATGCTGTGCAGATCAGATAGAACACTAAATCTTAATGAAGGGCCAGAAAGAATTTGTCCCATAACACTATGAATCAGTAGGCTGTGGGGGTTGTGCAATCTACTTTATGTGCTATGCTAACTTATTATTATCAGGCCTGTATTCAACCTTCCCATTAGATGATAAGCTATTGGAGGACAAGAATCTTGTGACTGTATTCTCGCCTGGCCCAGAGCCATCCCTGTCCCATGATGGAAAGAATGAACGAATAAAGAGGTAAACTCACTATCTCCACCCATGTACAGTATGTGTATAATCCAAGCTCTTCATACACCCACTTGTGGGGGGATGGATGAACTTCCTGAGGCCAGCCCCAGGCTGAGTGGCACTGGAGAGAAAGGGAGACAGAGGCTTCCCAATGCACAAATTGCTAAAAGTCTGAGTACACAGCATCTTGCTACACGGTGACCCTGGGGCTCAAGTTCATAAATTTAAATTCCAGGTTCAAACAATTCAAAGATGGGGCATCTGGGTGGCTCAGTCAGTTAAGCATTTGCCTTTGGCTCAGGTCATGAATCCTGGGATCAAGCCCCACATCAGGCTCCCTGCCGAGCAAGGAATAGGAAGCCTGCTTCTCTCTCCCTCTGCCACTACCCCCTGCTTGTGCTCTCTGTCAAATAAATAAAATCTTAAAAAACAAAAACAAAAATAATTCAAAGGTAACCCCAAGCCCCATCATCCCAGAAAGCCAAAGCCACCACAGAGGCAGCTTAGGAATTTGACTTAGCCTCCCTTACTGCACACCTCCCTCAATGGAAAGGACTCCAACTTAAGACAGACAAGAGTGCCTGGAGAGAGGGATGGCCAAGGTCCAGCTGGAAACCAGCTTCGGCATCTGGATGCAGTGACTGCAGGGGCTGGAGTTCTATGGAAGAGGTCTGGGCAAAAAAGCAATGTTTTCCGCACAGCTATTCTGTAGAGAGTATTGACAAGCACGAGGCAATCCCTGCTGGGTGCCCGACTGAGGCAACTAAAATCAATCATTCACGGGACAGAGGCATGTGCCCTTCTAAGAGGAAATGAGTATCAGTGGCACAAGCTTGGAAGGAGTGAAAAAATGAATCCAAATCTTAGTCAAATGAAACTGCAAGAGGTCCAGAGCCAGGAAAGATCCTATTCTATTTTTTTTCCTTCATCCTGAAGTTAACCAGATGGAGATTTTTTTTTTCTTTTCTTTTCTTTTTTTTTTTTTTTTTTTCAGTACCAAGCTATTCACATACTTGGAATGAAGGATTTGGTTTGGGATGGAAGATCTTTTTTTTTTTAATTGTAAAAATGAGACAAAATAGCTATTCCCCCCCAAATCTAGAGTTTAGGTAATTTTTTTCTTTTCTTTTTTCCTTCTCTTCTTTCTTCCTTCCCTCTTCTCTCCTGTTTCAGATGGTATATTTGTCACTGTGTTTAGAATATACTGTGGACAATGTAATAATGGAACAGACCGTTTCAGACACGGCTTATCAGAGATGTGTGTTTGAAACAATGAACATAAAACATGCAACTTCCTCTCGCTGTGTCCTACGTGAAAACAATGTGTTGTAAAACCAGAGATCAGAGTTTCACAACAGAATAAACAAGAAGAAGTAAACGGAAAGGAAGGGCGAATGGCAAAGGAGCCACATAAAAAGGTCACTGATGGTGCATCAGGAATCTTTCTGGGCTGTGATTGCCTCCCTGGGTGTGCATTCTTCATCTGCGTATTTGGATAATCACTGTATCTATTTCGCAGGGATTCCAAGAGAATTAAATGAGATAGTATATGCCAAGTTCTTGGCATCAAGACTGGGAAAGTAGCCTTCAAAATAAATACGAGGCATTGGGATTATTATGACTATCAGTCAAGGATTAATAAGATTATGTATACAAATTCTTTTCACAGAACAACATTTTAAGCAAGATAGGATTTTTATTACTATTATCATCATTCTTATTTTTATTTCATTTCTTTATTTTAGAGGTTGTTTCTGTCTCTTTGCTTGCCTCCTCTGGACTGGACCGTTGTTTTACTGGGCAGTCTCTTCTGTTCTTGATTCAGATTTTGCCCCATCAGACCAGCTTTTGGATTTCCTAGGATTTCGTTCTCTATAACACAGAGGTCAACCATGCCCGCTTGTACGGCCCATGAAATATAAGTAGAATTGCCCAAAGTGGAGCTCCAAGGGCAGCTTGGTTGGTAACGGTGCAAAATCACTAACTAGAGAAAGGCCAACAATTCCCATGACTCTTGTTGAAAGTCATAGCAGACTATTAATGAAGATTTTATAAATGGCCAAAAAGAGGTCACATTTTTTATTTAAATTCAGGCTCCTGAAACAGGCATGACCAATTCTTATCCACAAAGATATGTCATAATGTTTGGGCAAAGATGGCTTATATCCATAGCAACAGAGCAAACTTTGAGCCAAATACTGGCAAAAGTATTTCCAGACTGACACAGATGTTCAGTTTGCATACTAAGTCTCTGAAAACCTGTTGATGGACAGCTTCATGGACAATGCACTCTGCACAAAGAGTTGGTTTACTGGATCATTATCCTTGTTTATAAAAAAAAAAGTCTCTAGATTGTGTCCTCTGTGAGTTCTGGGTCTGCGAAGGGTGACTATACCACGATACAGTGTTGAAACGGGCTGTATTTCAGTAATGGGCTTTCATTATGTCACTGAAAGGGAATGGATATTTAAGTTAAATGCTGTGTAAACACACAACACTTATTTCAATAGGAGGATGCAAAGTCCCCGTCCCTTGCACCTTCACAAGGCCGTGTCATCTTCTCAGCTTCTCTAGCATTGGCGTCTTAAAGACCAATCAGATGTTCTTTTCTTCTATAGGCAGTGAGCTTCCTACTACACAAAGAGCTCTTCAAAACGAGAGCCTGACAGAGGTCTCGCTTGTTGAATGCATCTCTGCTGCCCAGCACAAGAGCGAGGGCACAGAACACGGGCTTCAAAGCCAGCCAGCCATCCACACTTACACAGACTCTGAAAGTGAATTTGTGGCAGTTAAGTATAAAATAGCCATATACCAAGAAATGGAAACAATGGGAATTTGCATCCAGAGCAAGCTTTGGATCTGATTGGTTATCGTTTGGTTGAACATCTGGAAGAGCTGGTATGGGAATGAGACCATAAACAGACGATGTGAGATTGGCTAACAGCCTTGGTCTCCTTTCCCCTTGCGTTCCAATGGAATCCTTCCAAGGCTTACTGATCTCCTGACCTCCGTTCTTATTTAGCACTGCCCTTGTCCTCATTCAAGCCTACATGGCTTTCTGTCTGTGGACTAACCTACTATAACACTGGTCTCCCCACCTTCAGGTGCGTGCCCTCAGGCCTTCTACTCAAGGCTGCTAGACAGTCTGTCCAACTGAGATCTGAACATGAGCATCTACTCTTCCAGCCTTGCACTGCTCCCTCTTGGTTTACCAGAGAGAGATCAGTTCTTTAGTGTGTACTCCAGGGACTTCTTATGATGTGATCCCTACCCAGCTCTCTAACTTTCATTGTCAGTTATTCTTCTAAGAACAGTTAATGTTACAGCCTATGTGCCATAACCTCAAACATGCCTTGTTATTTCTCACTCCCATATCTTTGTTCCTATACCAGTTCTCCTGCCTAGAGGAGTATCTCTACCCTTCTTTGCCTGATTGGTCTCTATTTACCTTTTAAGACTCAGCATAAATGCTTTTCCCCTGCAAAAAGTTTTTTTTAACCTAGCTTTATTCCAACTCTCTGCTTTGTCCCTCTAGTTACAGTACTCATCTCACTTTTATGGGTCTTCTATCTTCTACCTTCTACCATGAATTCATCAAATTTTTATCAACTACCTTCTATGAACCAGGTACTGAGCTGGATGCAATGAAAAGTCAGACATTGCCCTGGCCTTTAAGGAGCTCATAGATTTCTGGAAATGACAGATTAGTAAACCAATAAGAATAACAGAATATTCTAAGTAGACTTGTGTCTTAAAGGACAAGTAAAATTATCCAAGTGGTAAAGAGCTCTCTGAGCAGGGAAGGAAACACATCCAAAGGCACAGAAGAGTAGAATCACATAAGTCATGGGGAAGCAGTGGGTAGGGTAATCTAGCTTCAGTGACAAGTACATGCGTGGGACTGAGGGGACGGACCATGAGAGTATGACGTGTCCAGAAAACTATGTGAATGATGTCCCCAAGGCTATGGAGAACCACTAAAGGGTTTCAGCTGTGAGTTACATGGTCCTTTTTACAAAGTAGAATATCACTTTCACTGTCCTGAAAAAAAAAAAAGGATTTTTGTGTGAAAGATAGGTGACAAGATGGGTTAGTCATCATTGCCTGGACCAACATTTATTTCTTTGGCAAATGCATGCTGCCTATGCACCATATGTTAGGCTGTATGCTAAGACAGAGCTAAGTTTTCTGATTTAGGAGCCTGCAAATCTTCCAGATACTGGGTATATGGGTAGTGTGACAAAATGGGCTGGTCAAGGCTATAAAAACATTTAGACCCATACTGAGAAAGTGTCAACTTACCAGTTTTCCAGTAACACTCTGGCCACCTTCATTCAGCCAGAACCCAGGGACCATGGCTGAGAAATAAGGGCCCCAGACACCTGGTACAAAAATTGGGTCTTTGCTGATCTGAAAAGAAAAAGGCAGAGTAGGTGAAAATAACTGACCCTCAGGGCTAGAAAGAAGTCTTAACCTCCTCCTATCTGATGTTTCTATGATGGTGAAATTCAACTTCCCATTAAATACCTTCTTTGGTAAGAAAGTCATTCCTTCCAAAGGAAGGGCATGGTTTCACCTCTGGAAGACTTCCTGATAAATTTATTTAGATGTCAGGATAGCAAAAGAGATCATTTTGGAAAGAAAATAATGAGACATTTCCTTATTGGCTCCCTCTCTATGGTAGACTCATTGCAAAAATCTCTACCCTCCATGTATCCAACCCCTTTGCAAGGCAACTTTGCAGCTCCTCTTATTGACAGGTGGAGTCCCTACCCCTTGAATCTGGGTCAGCCTTGTGACTTGTTTGGGCCAACAGAATGAGATGGAAGCGACATTGTGCCAGTTTTCCAGGCTTAGGCCTCAAGAGGACTGTTGCTTCTATTCTTCCTCTTGGTTCTCTACCTTTGCCAGAAGAGCCCAGAGTAGCTGGCTGGATGGAAGGACAAGCAACAGAGCTGAGTCAGCCCAAATATCCCAAGTGACATCTCGCATATAAGGGCCAGCCCAAACAAGATCGGCAAATCATCCTAGTCAACCAGCACAAACAAGCCCAGATCACTAGAATCACCCAGTCAACTGGTAGACCTGTGAACAAAAATACATGTCTTGTTGTATGTCACGAAGATTGTGTATGTCACCTAGCATTTCTGTTGTAAGAGATAACTGATACATTCCCTTCCTTCTACAAACAAACACTTACTAGTCACAACTAATGGCATGCTATCTCCCTCACTTCGGTGCTGGAGATAGAGAGATGAATCAGACAGAGCTCCTGTCTTCAAGAAGCTACCCCTCCAGAGGGGAGCTCTACAAGTAAACAGACAAATAAGATACAGTGTGGTCAATGGGATGATTAAGGGAGAGGTGCTCTTAGGATTCAAGACCCTGTGTTCCACAAAAGTCCCTTCAGGTGTTAGGAGAATATACTGAGACATGAACCAGAACAGACAAGGATGGACCATGTGTTCACTCATCTGGAATGGCACATGTTTCTCATCCATCTAGCAGGGATGCAGGCTGAAGTCATATTTCTGGTTGTGGAGAGGTGATAGTTAGAGGGTGGGGAGGAGAAGGGAGTGAAGCATACTAGGTCTACTCCCACATGTTTTCTGGACAGGTAGCAAATCTATTCATTCATTTATTCCACAAATATTTATTCAGCCCTTATTATATACTTGGTACTATGTTACATCCTGGGATATAGAATTGAACTGAATATTCATGATTTCTGCCCTCATGAAATTCACAGTCCAGCATTTTAACACAGGAACAAGCTTTCTTTAAACGTCCTCACCCGCACTATTCCAGTTTCCTTTCTACTAAACATGTGAGTCCTCAAATCAGTAGGATTTCCAATCTTCAAATATGAAGAAAGTGAGGGAAGGCAAGGGAACTACACAACTTTATCAACTTTAAATCTTGTGAAATAATGATAATTTATAAAAAAAAGGACATTTAACACCTAAAATAGGAAGAACGTCAGGGGAAAAAGGAAAGACTTTTACAAGGAAAGACAGTTTGGCTTAAAATGACATATTCACTCATTTCCTGCTTGGTTGAATAGATATTTCCTGAATTCCCTCTGTGGCACAAGCCGGTGCCAGGCACTGGCAATGAATGTGAAACAAAGCAGCATGGTCCCTGCCTTCATGAACATTCTGTCTTGAGATGGGGTCCGATGAGAGCGGCCAGTCCTTTAAGTTTGGCCAGGAATCTTCTAGGTTTAGCATGTAAGGTCTTGTGTCCTAGAAAATCCTTCAGTCCTGGGCAAACGGAACAAATCTTTGAACACCCTCAGATAGATATTAATCAGATCACTGCACAGATGTGTAATTATAAATTACGATAAATAAATGAATGAAAATCTAAAGGTACTATAAGGGCAAATAGGTGAGGTACCTAATTTAGTCTAGGGGTCTTGGAAGGCTTTTATCAGGAGGCAATATTTGAATTCAGATGTAAACCACACACAGAAGTTACTCGGTAGGTGTGAGGGTATGTGTGTGAATATACGTATGAGTGTGTATAAATATGTGTTTCTATATCTGTGTATGATATGGAGACTGTTCCAGCCAGAAGGAGCACACACTGCATGGTCTTTGTTTTTGTCGCTTTGTCTTTGCCCATGAAAACTGATCACATGCCGGGCCTAGACACTACTCATCCCAGAGTGGCTATGGGGTGGATAAGATAGCTCATGTTCACAGCCACTTAGGACCCAGTGTTTGGACGGGCAGATGGATAACCACAAAAGTCAACTCATCTCTTGTCAATGCCCTGCACCCCTTCCCTTCCAGAACTCTTGGCCCCGTTGGATAGATTAGTCTCAGAGAGCTTGTTGCATAAGAAAGACCTCCACAGTCACAGAGTTAGTAACCACCCAAGGCGGGATTTGAACCCAGGCAGACGTTGGCCTCAAACATATGGTATGTTTTATTTTTAACTTGTACACATAAACTGCTTCAGAAGGTTATGCATCATCCCCCACCTCCCCCCCATCTCACAATTTCTTTAAGCTTGTTACTGAGTCAGCTGTGGCAGAGCTTCACTGGAAGATGAGGGTGTGCTGCTCAGAAATGTCAGAGGAAGGCGCTGCCTCGCTCTGTCTGGGGAGAAAGTTTTGAGCTGACTCCTATTTGTGCTCGCTCATTTGCAATGGCACAGGCTTCTCATCAGACATCTGAGTAAAGCAAGGAAACCAACACACAGAAATACGTTTCCCAGAGCGTTTCCAATCGCTTCTAAACCCTATGCTCTTGGAGAACACAAGTAATAATCTGTTCTGATAGGAAGAGAGAGAGAGAAAGAGAGAGAAGCACATTTGTATATTTCTGCGTGCTTTAATTCTTTGCAATAAGCCTAAATATTTAAAGATATTTTTGTGAAAGCTCTCTTCCATGCTGATGGCTATCGTGGCCTGGAGATTGCTCTGTTACTCAAAGAAGGGAGTTCATTTTACTTCACTGATAACAGCTGTCTGCAGAGGACATTGATTTTCTAGTCATAGTGGTGCTACTGGCAACCACATCAGTCAAGATTGACTGGGTACTTACTAAAGGCCTCCTTCCAAGCATATTATAGGAATTAAACCAGGTAACCCTCATAAAAACCCTGAGAGAAGATTTCATCAGTATTCCCATTGTATAGCTGTGTGAACTAAAGCAGAGAGAGTTTGATTCCATGTCCAAGGTTATAAAACTGCAAAGCAGCCAGGCACCACACTCTGCAGGTTCTAAATTTGTCTCTGCCAAAGTATGGTCTTATTTTTAGGCTACCATGGCTTCTTTGAATCCTCCTTTGGCTCCCAAGGGCAGAAGACAAGGGCCATCACAGCCAACATAGACTCATTCAAATGGAACAAACCTTCTGGCCTTGATCACAATTCAGGGAATCTGCATTTCTAAAAAGCTTTTGAAAAATTTTCCCCAATTTTCCCCAATTCCCTAAGGCTTGTGAAGGGCAGAAGAGTGAGTGCGGATTGAGTCAAAGACTTATCTTAATTCTATTCTAGCCTGCCATATTCCAACCAGGTGATCTCACATAAGCTCACCTTTCTGGGCCTCAGTTTCCTCAGTTCAGAAAGGTGAGGATCGATACGAATGTTGGAGAACTTTGGTTTAGACAGAATAAGCCGTCAACTACAAACAGCTTATTGTATGCTCAATTCCAAACACACGTCGGTTCTCCTTGTAATGAAGCTTGTGATGGAACAGTCAGGGGACAGGATTGAACGACCACAGCCAAAAGTAATTATGACCTGGTAAGAAGGTCTCTAGATTTGCCCGTGGTCTGATTTAGTCAATATTCTTAACAATGAAATAGAACATGATTCAGAAGTGAAGCTTATCATATTTTCAGATGGTATAAACGTAGGAGGATATTATGCTCCATCTGATGGAGTATGTCCAAATCAAGATTCAAAATTACTTCCAAGAGCTAGAACATTAAGCAAAATACAAGAAACTAGTTAACATTTGTTGAATCGTATGGTTAAACCTTCATACTTCATACTTAAAAGGTATTGAAATATTCTCTTCCATAATACTCTTTCTCATGGGTGGTGGCACATGAGTATTCAATATGGTAGGGTTTTAAGCACCGTGTAGACATTTGCTATATTCTTCAATTATGTGGGATATAAATAGAGTTATAGAAACCTGCAATAAAACAAAACATTTGGTTGCTAGCCATATGCCAGGCACTGAGATCAGCATCAAACCCGCAAAAATAATAAAGTAAAATAATAATAACAATAGTAATTGCCAATAAGGAAGGCATGGCCCGTTTCCTCAAAGGGCTCCTCATCTAACCAGGCAGACAAGTGGTGGAAATGTAGAAATTACAACAAAGTACTATAGTCAGGTCGGGGAGGGGAAACGTGGTAGAAACCCAAGCTGCGGGCACTTTCCAGAGGTGACCACGTGTGAGGTAGCCCCTGAAGGAGGAGTGTTTCCTCACGTCAAGAAGGAGGGCTTGCAGTTCTGAATTCTACTTTAACTAAAAGGCCGTAAGGTTTGAAAGAGAGGTATATTTTTGCATCAAAAGACCCTACTGCTGGTCAAAAATTCAATTTTTAAAAAAGCCATGGTTTTTAAAAAGGAAAAGAGTCTCAGTGAAACCACCCTCTAAGTCAGGCAATGGTAGTAAGAAATAATCATACAGAAATAAGGGTAACAGTAAGAAATAATAAAAGAGTAGTTGCTAACAATTACCACAGGCTTATAACATGCAAAATAACGTTCTCTTTACAGGCATTCTATCATTTAATACTCATGACAACACAATGAGATAAGTCCTATTATTATAATCACCCCACAAACAAGGAAACCTAAATTAAGGAGGTCAGTTGGCTAGTATATAAAGAGTAACTTCGGGTCTAAACAAGATCCAAGCAATGAACCTACTTCCCTCTGCAGATTCCGCTTTCCTCATCTATAAAATAAATAGATTGGACTAGAATGCTTAATATCTCCTTTGTCTTAGAGATCATCTAAGATTCCATGAGATTGAGTCATTCCTCTCCAGCTGGCCAATCAGAATTCTCCAGCAGGCTATTTCAACACAGACTCTGCCCCGTGGCCCAGGGGATCCTGCCAGGTGGCCAGGATTACCGGGGGCCTCTCTTGATGATCAACTTCACGTATTTAATGTATTTAATGGCTACTACCCATAATATCTGACATTCACTGAGCAAACACTCAGCGGGTACCTCTTGGATACACACGGAGTTCATGCTATGGCTTCCAACATGAAGAGATACAGAAAGGTGGGCATCAGAGAAATGTATCCTCCCAAGGTTTGCAAGCTAGTAGAAGTTAAGGCACAGGATGGGCTGGGGGGAACGCACGTGCAAGTGATTTGTAAGTTTATATTTGTACTGAAACGTGCAATTACCCTGAGAGTACGTGGAGCCAAACAAGCATGGCCCATATGATGGCTGGAGACAAAGGCGTGAGGAGGGTAGGCCAACCACCCGGGATCACAAGGATGAGAAACGGCTGAGCAGGGATTAGAAGGCTCTCTCCATTTGTCCCTGCCACTTTTCATGTCTGTGCCCAGGCTGGCTCCACGAGTGGATGCCACTGGCTGCATTTCATCGAAGGCTATGCTCTCATCAGCTGAGTCCCCCTGCAGTGCTAAAGCCCAAGTGCCCGCTCACACTTCTTGCTGCGAGAGATGACTGGGCTCTGAGCAGGGAGCCACTCCAGCAATTTCCGTTCTGCCTCGCCCCCGCCCCATCACCCCGAGGTTGGCCTAAACCTCTGGCAAGGGCGGCAGGCAGGCTCCAGGCGCCAGTGGTCCTGGGAGGGAATAGGAGGTTTTGTTTTGAGTGCCTCCAGCCAGGTTGGGAATTTCAGAGGGTAGCCGCAGGCATGTGTGGGACTGAGTATTTCCGTGGTGGCTCATCTCTCCCTCCAAATGGACTGTGCTATCGTCTTACGTGAAAAAAACCATTTATACACATTCCAGCCAACTCCCAGCTCCTGACACAGTACAAAAAAGAGCACAGAGAATGTGGTTTTTGAATGGGGCTCTTAGCCTTGACCTCTATTTCTGTACTTCTCAGATTAAATTGTGATGAGTTGTGTGCCTCTCCTACAAAATAGTGAGGAGACACCTCTTATCTCAAAGACAGTGAATGTGATTTAGTAATGTGAGCACAGACCTTGGAGTTAGAAACACCCGAGTTTCGATTCTGGCCAGGCTGTTTATTAGCCATGTGCCTTTGAATCTGTCTGAGACTCGGTTTCCTCATCTATAAATGGGATAATCTCACCTCCCACAGAGTTCTGTGTGAGTCCTAAGTGGTATAATGTGTATAAAAATCTTAGGACATAATATGCTCTCAAGAAATGTGAAAACAACAGATGGTTTAATTCTACTCCTTTTGGGGACAGTGGAAAGATCTGGAGTCCAAAGTCCTGGGTTCAGGTCTAGGCTTTACCCCTTCTTAGCCTGTCTTTTTGAGAGGTTCTCCTTCCTCTTCCCTCCTGGACTCACTCCTCCATGCTTACCTCATTCACCACATCTCATGGGGTCAGACCATCTACTCCCATGGGTGCGATGACAATTTTTATGCTGCTGAGTCCCAAACTGTTCTCCCAAACTCAGGGAGAACTTGCTGTTGAGTTCCAAATCAGACACCTGACCTGGATGTCTAATCAATGTGCTCAAAACAGAATTCACCATCCTTCCTCCCAGGGCTACTCTTGTGCTGGGGTCCCTGTCAGCCTATCTACCCAACCACTGTGATATCATTCTTAACTTTAAGATGCAGTCATCTTTCTCCTTTGCCCCACAGCAGGTCCTATATACTGTCAACTCTACTTTTTAAACAAAACCTGTTTCTCCCCATTGCTACATTAGTCCAGTCCTTTATTATCTCTTGCTTGGATTAGTGCAGTAGTAATTAAGCTGGTTTCTCTGTCTCAAATATTGCCCTTCTCCCGCAACTCCCAAAGCCCTGCTCAGAGAATCTAACTTCCTTACTTCTAATACAGTGATCCTTGTAACATACAAACCTAATTATAATTGTATCATTCCCTTACATGCTTTAGGAGGTCCCCATGATATATGAGACCTTTCTGACCTGGCTTTTATCTATGTCTCACCTTATCATACATGGTACCATTTCCTCACTGTCCCATCATTTTTACTCCATCTAGCCCATCCCAACCTAGAAATTCCCCCAAGTGTGCCATTTTCTTTCTCATCTCTATGTCTTCATAAATTCTCCTCTCTCTGTCTACAAGGCATTCCTTCTGACCTTCCCATGACTAACTCTTCCATGTCCTTTTATAGGATTTAGCTCAATATTATCTGCTCTGGGAAGCTTCTCTAAACCCTGACTGGCTGAGTTCCTTCTTATATCCTCCTTAACCCTCTGGACTTCTATACTGTAGGCTGTCACAACATATGTTCTACATGTTTGTGTAGATACCTGTATCTATAAATTGTATGTAATGTGTATTTAGTATGTAACATGCATATAAAATGTTTGATAAACTAAATCACGCAATGCAGCACATGGCTGAAATTATCAACAATGTCACTGATATTCAGAGCAAAAATAGCACAGGACACATGTTCAATCACCCATAAGTGGCACATAGTTAATAAAACTCAGACTTGCCAGATTTCCTCTTCTTTGTTTGGAGGTTTCTGAAAGGTTAAGAGTCCTCCAGTAGAGAGTATGCCCTTCCTAGAAATCCAATCCCCCTACTTCAGTTTGAGCAAAACAGGAAGATGTGAAACCTGTCCACACTTATCTCCTGGGGCCAGCAGTTCGAGCAGACAGGCAGGGAGGGCACTGAACGGGTCTGTCACCCAACCAAACAGTCCCCAAATTTGGGATAGAAGGAGGCAGTCAAATGCTGCTTGCAACTATTTTGGACTCGCTAAACACCGAATTCCTTATTCTTCATTTTGAAACCCATATGTGATCACAATAGAAAATTAACCCACATGCTTCTCATTCACATACACTTAAAACACACTCAAAGTTGCTTCGCAAGAGACGGAGGAGCCAAGAAAACTTTGAGGCCTGCCTAAGATTTCCCCCAATTTTCTCTCCCTTGCCGATAAGAAGCCACCGCTGGCCTCCTCTAGGCAGATGCCTGGCAGGCTCCAGGGAGCTCAGACCAGCTTTCAGCTTTGAAAGCTCCAAGAGCCGTGGCACCCCAAAGACGTAAAAGTCTTAGCCTGCATCTTTTTCACAGCCTAAACAATCTGCGGTGGGTAAACAGTTCCTGGTCTCTCCTGTGGATCCCATGAGTCAGGGAGGAGGGGCTGGTGCCGTGGGTGGGGGACAGGAAGGCAGCGAGCGAGAGATGAGAGGATGCCCTTTCTGTGTGCTGATGACCAGATGGACTCTTAGCTCTGCTCCAATGTCACATAGTGAGCTGGACTCTCGGAGTCAGAACCGTGTCTTCTATTTCTGCAACATCCCCAGGAATGAGCAGAGGACTAACTGAGTGCTTCTCAAATAATGACCCAACCAATGTCCTCCTTTGATTCTAAACCAGCTGTTAGGAAGAGCAGCATTCCCTTTACAGACTTCAGTTAAAAAGATGTGTGGGGCGGCCTTAGAGATGAGGCCGATGAGCAGATGCAGGCAAGGATGACACACCCTCTTCCTGTAACAAACACACAGCACCCCAAAGCACAGCACCCCTCTCCGATAGCTTCTGATTTCTGACTGGTGAAATGCAGACACTTTCTCCTCCTGCTTGGCTCCTGATCAGCTTCTGACTTTCCCTTGTTATTACCTTTTGCTTTGATACCATTGTCTAGTCTCAGATATTGTCTCATAAATCTGACCACAGATTTAAAGACTGGTCTGACTCTCCATGTTTGGTCCTAACTTGCTGTATGCCATTGGTCCTCAGGGTATTCATCTGAAAAATGGGGCAGATAGGACCTCTTTTATAGACTTGTAAAGATTAAATGCGGCACAGTCTATTAGAGGCCTTGGTACAATGCCTGGTACATTCAGTGACCCAGGGAAATGGAGCCTGTCCTAACATCATCACCCCTTTACTGGCCAAGCTGTACTTCTTATTTATGGAGCGGGTTACAGGGAGGCATTTAATTTTAAAAGTAAGATCTGACACCATCTTGACTAGAATTCCGAAGTAGGATACAGGGTTTGTATTGGCTCTAGAGAAGAGTGAGATATGAATCAACAGGATCATTCAGATGGATTAATTTCTTTTGGAAGATCTGTGAGTGGGAACAAATAAAATCGAGACATACCCTATTAACAGTGCGTGGCGTAAAGGCAAGGAGAACCTTGGCTGAATTATATCAGGGCCTCATTTAAAAAAAGTCAGAATTGCTGGGCATAGCCCTCAATCACTGCCTTTTGGAAGCGCTCTCCAAAAGAACCCCCTCCTGTCTTCTCAGGTTTAGCTCAGGGAATCTGGGACGTGTCCATACAAGTCTGGACGTAAAGGATCCCGATCTTCAGAACTCTCTCTGCACTTGTGGCCTAAAACTTGATAAGAAGGCTAAAGTGGCCAGGCAAAGAGAACTAAAAACTCGTTATAGATAGTTGCGTCGTTCCCCGACTAAAGGACTGTACCAGAAACTGACCAGTGTTTATCGAGTAGGAATTACAGTGAAGGACTTCACCCCTCACATCTTCTCTGTGACAAAGCAGGATGCAAGAGTGTTGAAAAAATCGTGATGGTTAGATGGGAGGAGGTCAGGAGAAAGATGGAGAGAGAGGGTGGGAAGCCCATGTACTTTGGTTACCTAAGAGGTCACCCAGGACAGCACATAAGGGGCACATGGATCAGAGTGTCCATGTCAGACATCGAGCCAGGCCCCCTTCCTGCCACTGCTGGGCCAGGCCTCAGCATCCGTCCCAGGCCGGCGCGCCAGGGACCCTCCGCCGTCAGATGCAGGGCATCTGTGTGGAGCTTCTGTCGTCCCCACATGGGGCACTGTTACCTCCATTTCCCCCACCTGAGACACTGGGCAAGCCCGTGTCCCCCCTTTCGATGGCAACTGAGTTTCAGAGACATTACGGAGAGTTCCCAGGCTCACCAAGGGGGCAGAATCAGCTTTTAGACTCAAATCTGACTCAAAAGTCCACAGGCTTCCTAAGACATCTTTTTTTTTTTTTCTTTTTAAGAGAAAAAAGGCTACAAATAGGAGAGGCAAGGACAGAGCAGACAGCACCGTCTTCAACAACTAGTCTGGGGCCAGCCCAGTGCCCCTTGTGCCCCAAGTGGAAGATGTCCCTTGAAAAGTCAATGGGCATGATGAGATTTTCCTATGTCAAGAGGGAAAGAGAGAGAGAGAGAGAAAGAAAAATACACATTCCAGGAGTATCTTTTCCCTCTTCTCCATATTCAACAGCAGTTCTTTGAGAATGCTAAGTGACTCTCATGCTAAAGGGGGAAAAAAAAGAGACTTAAAAATTGCTTCGCTATTTGAATGAGTTCCTATGAAAGAGAAATGGTCCACAGAGGTGAGGAGACTGAAGGAAGAAAGGGCACTAAGAGGGAAAGCGGATCCTGGAGGGTTTGCCCTCTGCCTGTACTCCATAAAAGACCATGCTAATAAGTAAGATATGTAAACACTGCAGAACAATCAGAAACAAATGAAAGGAGGGCCTGAGAGGAACAGTGTTCAGCCTTGGCCCAGGGCCAGGAGGCAGCTTTTGTTATGAGTAGACCATCTGCATGTGAAACAGACCTGATTTTAACCCTTGGCAGAGGCGACCCAGTGTGTAAGAATGTATCAGCCCATCTGGACTTCCTTAGAGAGAAGGGGGAAGATGAGGGGGCCAATGGGAAGAAAAAAAGGGAAAACACAGCTATCTGTGAAATGCTATGACATGATGCAGGGCAGGGTTACAGTTCTGTGAGTGTGGTTTAAACAGTTTCTGTGTTATTAATCAGTAACACATGGAGCTCACAAAATAACGAATGACAATTATAATGGCTTTTTTTTTTTTTTTTAAAGGCATTACAGGTGAATGGATGGGAGTGGCGTGTGGAAGGGAGGGAAGGCAGGTAACATTCGCCAAGCACCTACTAGGTGCTGTTTTATACACATCCTCATGCGTAATCTCATGATAATCCAGCCATTTCCTTCAGTTTACAGATGAAGAAATGGTGACTCACCAAAGTTCAAAGACACGTTTATGGTCATATAAGTGCCAAGTGGCAGAAGTGATCTGAGTCAGTCTGATTCCGAAGGCCATGCTCTTATTATACCCGGCTACTTGAAGAACCACAGAAGTCAGATGAAAATGCGGGACCGGTGGAACCAGCCCTCCCCCCGCCCCTTTCAGGACATTTGAGCTGGTGCTGTGGGTTGACAGAGAAGGCTCAGGGCAGTGCCTAAAGGTACCCGGTTGCTGGAGATCCAACCACCGAAGTGTGCTTCCTTCGGTCCTGCCTTCCTCCCTCGCTCCACTCATCACGCAGCCATCAGAGACAAGATTAAATGAAACTGGCCACCAACGCCAGCCTGGCTTCCAGGATGTGTGAATTCCGGCAGAACTCTCTGTGTGCTGATACCCAGTGTGTGTGGTGTAGACTGATTTACCACTGGCCTCGCAATTTGAGAATCTGGCTCTCACCTGAGGGACAGATGCCAGAGTAAGGAGTAAGAGCTATTTTCCACTTTGCTGGCCCATGCTCTTAGGATGGTGACTGAGCACTGAGCCGCTGGGAGGAAACATCCTTGCACATCTGCCCCTGGGGGATACCGGGAAGGTGTGTGTGTGGGGGGGAGGGGGTCAGTGAGGCCTGGGGGCCGGTGACACTGCTTCCTCCAGGCTGATGAGTGCCATGGAGAGAGAGAGTTGTAGTTCAGCCTGGTCAGGAATCACAGCTCCACGAATGCGGCTGTGAGACCCTGACAGATGCCAGTTTCCTCCAGTGTAAAAGGCACACGAGAACATTCACCTTCCAAGATGCTCAGAAAGAACAGAGCCAATGCAGAGAAAGCCCGGACATGCGGCCTGTCCACAGTAAATAGTCAACAAGTAAGAGCTGATTATTTAACTCTCTGTACTCTACTTTTTTTAAAGCCAGGAAATGTTTAATCTCTATTTTTCTGAGTTCAGAGTACAGACTGGTCTGGTTAACCCGGAGAAGGTACAAACAACAGCAGTGCCAGCAGAGGGTGGGGATAGCTGGAGATAGAGTGAGTTCTAGGGTGGAAGAAATCCGGTCTCATTTTTCATGCCAGACCAAGTGGATTGTTTGGATCTCAGTTTGGTTCCTAGTGGGTTCATGGTGAAAAAAGTCATCTAATGTTTACACTTGAGGCATTTCTGTTCACTGAAGCTCTGTACTCATCTGTCAAGAGTTTACATAATAGCGGCCTTCTGGGGAGGGGGCAGGGCCATTAACTGAGATCATGCAGGCCAAACACCTGGTGTGGTTTCCCCACACACAGTAGGTGCCTAATATGGGTAAGGGGGGAGGGCTCATGAAGCATCTGCTGAGAATCAAGATTCTCCAGAATAGAGACACTTCATGCATTTCTTCAGCAAACATTTAACTGAGCACCTACTATGGGGGTCAGGTTCCGGGGAACAGAGACAAAGAGATAGTGTCTTTGTCCTAGTTTTCAATGTAGTTAGGGTGTGTGACAGTTACTCTGCAAATGACAAGATACTCTGATAAGTACCTCAAAAAAGGCCTAAGTTCGTAGTACAACAATGGCTTGAAGAGAATGCTATGGTTTGGCTGGAATGTAGCATTTACAGTAATAATTACAAAAATCCCACAAATGTCAAGTTGCCATATACAGTGGGCAAAGGCCTATGTTAGTGGCTTTACGTGCACCATCTCATTTAATAATTAGTAGAGGCCTATAAAGATAGGTATTGGTATCCCCATTTCACAGACACAGGAATTGAGGCTTACAGGGGTCACAGAACTTGCTCAAGGTAAGGCTCCAAGGAGCAGGAGACAAAAAACAAAACAAAACAAAAAACCAAACCTATGAGTGGGAGGATGGGCAGAGGACAGATCGTGAAGGTTCTTCATGACAGGCTGAGGAGTTGGAAGTGTTTTCTTGGAGGCAATGGGGAAATAATCCCAATTTGTGTTTTGGTTACTTTGTGTCTGGAAGTCTCCACACCCACCGTCATCCCCTGGCAAGCACGTATTCAGGATTACCAGAGGCTGGACTGGCACAGTGGTTCATTTCACTTTGTTCTGATTCACAACTGAATGCATAATGAATGATAATCACCTGTTATGTTGCCAAAAGTTTGTGGTCACAGGCTACGTAAGTGTTCCACACAGAGCTGGGCCTTCCCTGGCCCTCTGGAGCCTCCGAGCTCCAGATGAGCTTCATGGTGTGGAAGCATGTGTGGTTTCTTCTGTTTTGCGAAGTCAACAGTTCCAGGCAGGGGAAAAGAGGCTTTGCCTCAAAATCTGTTTCTCCAAAAGTCCTTCACTGCCTCACCTCATTCTATCCATCTCCTCTTTCCCAATTCACCCTCCCACAGCCTTCAACCCTCCAAACTTTAAAAGGCTCCAAACTGGGGCGCCTGGGTGGCTCAGAGGGTTAAAGCCTCTGCCTCTGGCTCAGGTCATGATCTCAGGGTCCTGGGATCGAGTCCCACATCGGGCTCTCTGCTCAGCGGGGAGCCTGCTTCCCCCGCTCTCTCTGCCTGCCTCTCTGCCTACTTGTGATCTCTCTCTCTCTCTCTGTCAAATAAATAAATAAAATCTTAAAAAAAAAAAAAAGCCTCCAAACTGCTAACTTGATCTTGGACTTTTAAAGCACCTGATCTGCCGATACATAAATGGTGATCCCTGGACATCACAGAGGGGCAGAGGGCAACTGTCAGCTACTTCAGATGTGTTTCTGCCCTGATCTGGTTAGTATCTGATCCAAGACTCTTGCTTCATCTCTCTTCCATGACATGCCTGGTCCAGAGGATTAGCATTTTTGAATTTAGTCTTCCAAATCCCGATTCTTCCTGATGACAGCTTAAATGCACTCCACTAGCTCTCTCTACTCTGAAATTTCTTGGTGAGGATCATCACCCAGAGTTGGACTCAGATGAGGGTACCAGCCTAGTACCCAACACCCTACAGAGGGGCTCCTGCATGTGGCCAAAGGTAAAGGTACTCTTCCAGAGAGGCAATACCCCATATTATGTATGTTCCCCATTAAATATCCCCTCCTCCTAGTTTGCTTCAATACACCTAAGATGTCTCCTTGCTACAAAAGGTTTCCAGACAGCTGTTATAATCACTAGTTCAACCAATACTTGATACATCTAGAAAGTGGGAAAGTCCAGTGCTTTTTATTTTAATTTTCTAAAAAGATCTATTTATTTGGGGGAGGGGGAGAAAGGGCAGAGGGAGAGAATCTCAAGCAGATTCCCCGCTGGGCGAGGAGCCAGACATGGGGCTCAGTCTCACAAATCTGAGATCATGACCTTAGCCAAAACAAAGAGTTGAACACTTAACCAACTGAGGCACTCACGTGCCTCAAAGCCATCACTGTTGAGATAAAGGCATGCAGGCCCTGGAAAAATCAAATGAATCACTCAAGTTCACCTAGGCAGAAAGTGTCAATGTCAAAATGAAGACTGTTCCTTTTATTTCTAAGGCCAGTAAATTCTCTGTTGGTTTAATATTGAGAATGATGTATTGATTTCAGAGAAGTCAAAAACACCCTTATATTCCCCCCAAAAAACACCATCCTTCTGGTCTCCTGTGGGATGATGCACCAGAGGAGAGCCTCACTCACTTAATTTAAAGCTTTGATTTTGGTAAGAAGACAGATGTTGCACAGGGACACATCCTGTAGTCAGTTATACCACACTATAAAAAGGACACGGATGCATTTTATGTTCCTTAGTGACAGTAGAGAACAGACACTGTGAGATCATCAGCATCAGGTGAGAGGCTCTCCTGCATGTGCCATTCCAGACCTTTCTACAGAAGCTCTTGGTGCAACTCAACAAAAGCACTCAAACATTACAGATACCAGTATATAGCTGTGGCATTAAGAAATGGTGGGTTCCTTTGGATCCTCAACACTGCAAGAATCTTTAAGAACACCTTCGAGACAGCAAGAAGGTGAGCCTTCAACACCACTGCCTCTCCAAAGCTTGTCACCCTTTACAGCGGAATCCTGCCAAGTGGTTGTTTCATTCAAAATGTACTGAAAGCCACCTTTGTTCCAGTACTGGACCAGACACAAGTGCTATAGAAATGAAAGAGCCACAACACCTGCCCGCAAGGAATTCACAGCCACGGGAACACGGAAGACAGAAAGCCAGGTCACGAACAACAAACAGGGAGGGGTGTGCTCTGCGCCAGAGCCGTGGGAGCCCACAGATACTCCACCTCATTCATCCTGAAAACTTCCAGGAAGAGGTGATGCCCGAGGTCAGAGCTGAAGGCTAAGTGGGAGTGAGACAGGAGAAGAAGGGAGGGAAGGGCACTGCAGGCCGAGGGAGAGGAAGCAAAGGGAGAAGCAGCACAGAGTACAGTGGAGCAGGGCCGGAGGAGAGAGAACGTGAAGAGTAATTCCATGGTGAGTCGACTGGTCGTCACGCGCCATGCTGCGCGGAGGCTCAAGAGAATGCTAAGGATCGGGGCCAACGGAAAGGAGAAGGTAACAGGTTTCAAACTGGTAGGAGCGATTTTGCTAAGATCTTTTTTCTCTCTGGGACTCCATTCCGTCTTAAGTGAGAGTATTGAGTTAGATTATTTTTACACGTTCCTTCTGTTCATCAAATGGATGATTAGAGTTATGGGAATATTTTTCATGTTGTTATGGAGTTGGTAGCTAAACATTATAGAGGGGTGCCTGAAAAATGTGTTCAGTTCTAATGAAGGAGACAGAACACAGAATGTGGCTCCACGGGACTTGAAATCAAACCCAGGGCTGCCACTTGCCATGTGATGGGGTAAATCCCTCGCCCACTCTCATCTATAACATAGGGATAGCTATGTGCTTTGCTGGGAAACTGTAAGGAATAGAGAATACCAAACACGTTAAAATATCTGGCATATGAGCAGTTACTCCGCAAATGTCCACTGACTCTACTGACTGGACTAGACAGACTGTAGTTCAGTATATTCTTGCAACTTTTACCGTCTGCTACATGGAAAACCTTGAGTACGCAGAGACGGACGCGCCCCAGAGGTGGCCCTGAGGAACGCAAGGTCTAGGGGCAGGGACACACATTTAATACATTTGTATAAAATAAAATGAGTGTAACAACAGACATATAAATAAAGTGCTGCAGTAACACAAAGGAAGGTGAGATTCTTTTCACCTGGGGTCATGGGAGGAAGCTCTGAAGAGGTCTAGAGAAGCTCTAGAGAAGAGGCACTATTTATGCTGGTGACCAGTGGTCCATAAATAAGCTGCCTAGGACACCATTTAATATATCTCACTCAACACAAGTTGTGAGGTCATTTTATCTCTTGGCCCAATTTTGTCCAATGAAGTATTTTTCGCCTGGGGGTTCTAATGAAATTCCTCCTCATGCAAATGGTCTCAGGGAATAAAAAATAAGGAATATGTTAAAAGCAGGAAAGGAAAAAAAAAAAAAAGGCATTAACTCATCTGTAAATTTTTAAATTTTCCAAGTTCTGTCATGAAATATTACCATGTTCTTGGCCAAAAACCTAATGGGATCTTATTAGGAAGGCACAGAGCTGAGGTGACTGATCAGCCTCATCACCCAAACCCTTTCCGGGAAGATCTAAAATGACCTCACGTGATCCACAGCCCCCAGTCATTGTCCCGGTTCACCCAAGCTACCTAAGCCATTATTGACTGCCACCACTCAGTATTTCATTATAACTGATCAGGGGCATTTCAGCATTTAAATAGGCCAAGTGAGAGGAAGAATTCTCACTCCCTGTAGTTATGGGGAAGGACATTCAGTGGAAGAGGTGGGCTTTTTCCTTAACATTGAACAAAAGAAACTTAAGAAAATGACAGATGTGTCATGTGCCCTTGAACATTTACAAGATGATGATGATGATTGTGATGATGAAGGAGGAGGAGGAGGAGGACGTGGCAGGGCTATGGAACTGAAAATTCTAGATTTAGGATGCATACTGTTGCACAGAGTTCAAAGATAGCCACGTTCCAGTTCTACAATGTGAGAAGGACCTGTGGTTGCTGTGTTAGTCATCTGTAAACCTAAAAATCAAGAACACGCTAAGTCTGAGAGGCAGTACCATGTAGAGGTTAAGAGCATGAACTTGATTAAAGTGAAACAGAACTGAGAGCTAGGAGTCTTGGGGAGAGAGATTAAATCTGCCTAGGGCAGTGGTACAGAGGAGGGGGCATGGAAATGCAGCCTCAAAGGATGCCCAGAATCTTAGCAGGCTCCGCTGGGGCTCAGCTGTAAGAAAAAAGGGTAAAAGGAAGCTTTCTTGCCTAAAGGAATGGCATGGAGAAAGGCTAAAGCAAATTAGAAAGCATTCCTTCATTCAAGAAGTATCTCTTGAATGTAAGTGTCTACTATATTCAAAGCACTGTTCCAGGGGCAAGGACGTAGCTATGAAAAAACAAACTCCCACTTTCATGAAAAATACGATTTGATGGAGAGTGGGGTGATAAAAACCCATGAATATTCAAACATATCATCTGTCAGCTCTGATAATGCTATTTAAGAAATAAAGCAGAAGAGAGGGGTTAAGTGGTATGGGGAGGGCAAGCGTTGTTGTTTTAATTAAGGGTGATCTGGGTGGACCTTAATTATGAAGTTGCATTAAGCAGAGACTGTAAGGGAGAGAGGGAGTGAAGCATGCAGTTAGGCATGATATAAGCAGAATGGTAAGAGCAAGTGTAAAGGCCCTGTGGCAGGGATGTGCTTGCTGTGTTTTATTAGCACTATAGCTGGAGTGGTGTGAATAAGAAGAGTGATAGAGGGAGGAAAAGTAAAGACGAGCAGATAAATGGGGAATTAGGAGTGGGATATGGAGTCAAAAGAGTTGTTTTTTTTTTTTTCTCTGTCCCTCCCTCTGGTTCTTTAGAAGGCAGCTATTATAGCATGCTTAATATTAAATGCTTAAGTAGGGAAAGAGATTTATCAATGCAAGAGGCAGAGAATGGACAGAGCTTTGTGAATGTCCTAGTTTAGTTTACTGAAGGACCTTTGCGAATAGGGGGAAAAGAGCTTTAGTCACTGTGCTACTCCTGTTAAACTTGTTCTGTGAACTGTTTTTCCTTGTCCTGAGATAGAATTTTAGGTGGATCCAAAGTGTTCCTCTTAAAAAACAAAAGTCTACTGTTTACCTTCAAACACTCCATTGTGATAACTAAAACTCCCACCTCATTGAATTAAAAATTCTCCCTGCTAGAGTGACAGTTTATTTCAGGCTTAGAAGCAAATCTGGAGAAGAGGGAGCGGGGAGAGCTACCCTGCCTTCTCCTTTCTTGCTCCACCTTCTCCATGGGCTCTGCACTCCATACAGGGGTGGGGTGCCTAGGGAAGGTCTTACTTAACTGATTCGGTCCTGATTGGGCTTCCATATGTCCTCGGGGTGGGGTGCCTATCCAATATGGGCTCTCTCGTCCTGTGGTCTCGGTGATGAACTACAATGTCCCCCTGGGGACTCCCTCCAACTCCCCACAGTATTATGCTTGAAGCTAGCTCACTCTGTGTTCACTGCTCTATTCCCAATTCCCTTTCAGCCCTGGTCTTCAGGTGATTTACCCGTCTATTGGGATCACACTGCTCCTTCAGATGAACGTTTTGGAGGGGGTCCTACTTAAGATCCACCCAGCTGGCTCTTTTGTGCTGGACCTTTGCCTTGTTTTTAGTGGTCATACAGTCTGATCCCAAAGCAGCCCTCAGTTTCTGCTTACTATCTCAGATACAATAGTCAACTCCAGCCTCTTCCCTTAGTCCTCACTTTTGACTTAGTACCCCAGGGTGAGTTTTGGAATCTTTTAGCAATAAGTGGTCTGGTCTCTGAGGCCTCTTCCAACAACTCCAGAGAAGGAAGACCCCTACTGTAAGAACCCATCACACATAGCTGGAGCAGCGTGTGTGCTGGGAGAGGAGGTGGACAGAGCTGAAGATGCCCACACAAACTGCCCTTTACTTTCTAGGGAAAATGTTGTCAAAGGCTTTCTGAACAGAGTCCCAATTTAGGAAAAGGTAAATCAATTTTGAGACACTGGACATTCTAATATTGGGTGTTACATGAACTAACTCGCTAAATGAAATTCCCCTTTGAAATGGGAAGTACACACAGGATTTGAACCACCAACAAGTATTTAAAACTACTAGACATTCTTACCTAACTTCCTGGCTCTTTTATGACAACCGACCTCCGACAGTTGTTCCCCGGTAAGTATGTGTATGTCCTTACTCAGATGTTCAATCCTGTCTTTTTGATGTAAACTCCAAGCCCGTCTCTACACCCAACCCCTCTCCAGTTTAATACTGGAATTCTAAACGTTCTCGTCACACAGTAAGACAGTCTTTGATGAATACTTTTGACTTCATTCAGGATAATCACTTTCATTGCTCTGTGGACAACATATATAAATTGAAAGACAGTGGCAGGAGATGAATGGCTAACTTTAAGGAGAAAATGAAATAAGCAATTATTCTATTAAAGAGCGTATTTTATTTTTGTCCTGATTAAATCATCTTTAACCACCTGGCTTCAGTTCAAATAAATGTGAATCTTTAGGGGCAAAGTCTAATGGCCACAGGCAGAATGTTCTGGGACTGACTCACTAATTTTTCTTTCCTATGTCAAATGTCTAGCTGACCAGGCCAGGGGCTGAGCGGAAGCAAGAATGGCAGCACCATGAACTCAATTCATTTTGTGAGGGGTATGGAAAGGGGTACGATTTTTGGTTCACTTTAAATAATAATTTGCTAACTTTAATTCCTTCATCCAACAATATGTATCAAGTATCTTCCCTTCATTCGTTCGTTCATTCATTCAATACTCAATGCCTAATTAAGTCCCAGGCACTGTGCCAGACACTGGGGAGACCACAGCAAGTTAATGGTCACCGCCCTCATGAAGTTCACACTGATAGAGCTCTGTGACTATGGAATTAGACTGCCAAATAAAATAATCCTTAGTGGCTATTCAAGCACAGGCTACTGATCATCCGTCCTGAAGGCTATAGATCATTTCCTCAATGTCATAAAGGGCATACGTATCAGAAATCCCCAGCAAACATCATGCTCACTGGAGAAATTTTAGATACATTCCCTCTAATGTAAGGAACAAGATGAGATTACTTTTTATTTTCCTAATTGCTCCACAAAACACTGGAGGTCTTGACAAACACAACTAGACACAAATTTACAACAACAAAAGGTATCGAGGAGGAAAGAAAGAGACAAAATTTTGCAGGTGATATGATCTCACAGACATAGCTCAAACTGTCCCCTCTGCTTGGAGCCCTCTTTTTTCTAACCAGAATATTACAGTTCAACCTCACTGTCTTATAGAAGCCTTCTCCGACCATCCAAACCACATCAGACTACCTAGCTCTGTAGTTTAAAAATTACTGGCAAAGATATTTTGCATGCAGACAGTGCATGACACATGTATACTTTAAAACTCTAGTAAGAGTATTTAGCAAGGTTAGTGGACTAAGATCAACGTCTTAAGATCATATATATTATTCAACTCCAGCAACAACTAAATAGGAAATAGAATAGAAAACTAGATGCAATTCATAAAAGTAATTGAAAGTCACAATATAGGAATGTGATTCCTTTATCTGTGTTCCTTTGGAATAGATGAATTGGAGTCTAGAAATAAACTAATATGTTTTATTTTTATTTACTTCTAAGAAGGTATTTCTGTGTCACTTCTTTCACAAAGGGTGTGTGTGGGATGCTGAGTAATGGTCCCCTAAAACATACTCCTATCCAAATCCCTCCAACCTGTCAATGTTACCTTACAAGGCAAAAAAAGGATTTTGTGGACGTGATTCCATCAACAATCCTGAGATGGGGAGATAATCCTGGACCATCCCGGTGGGCTCTAAGTGCCTTCATAAAGGAGACTGGCCACAGATGTGGAGAAGGCAGTATGACCATGGAGGCCACGATGGGTGACACGGCACAAGCTAAGGTAAACCACAGCCACCAGGATCTCAAAGAGGCAATGAACATATTCTACTGTGGAACCTTCAGACAGAGTAGGCCCTGCTGACAGCTGATCTCAGCTTAGTGAAACTGATTTTGGACTTCTGGTCTCCAGAACCTTAAGAAGATAAATGTGCATTGTTTTAAGCCACCAAGTTCGTAGTACTAGTACAAAAGGCTGAATACATTTTAAATACTTCCCCAACTTCCCCAGTGTGTGTGCACGCACAACACAGATATTATAGTAATGTGGAACAGAAAACTGATGAAAATCAGAGTGGAAATATGGCATCCAGAAGGTTCAATATTCTAGCTTGAGTGTTCAATTTTAACTCTGAGCTTCCTGGCTTCCAGGGTTAGAAGAAAAGATGATCGGACATACAGCTTTTATTACTGGAAAACAGAAAAATATTGTCAAGTTCAGGTGAAAGATCACTTTTCCAGTCATATAAATTCTAAAACTCTCCAGCAAGACTTTAGAGGGGGTAAAAGGAGTGACATATTAACTCGCCAGCACGGGCACAGCAAATACAGGCTAGCACTTTTTTGTTTGTTTTTGTTTTTTTTTTTTTTTATTCAAAAATGATTTCAGAGTTACAGAAAAGTTACAAAAACACAAGAATTCCATATACCCTTCACCTAGGTTCTGCCAATGTTTTGCATAAGCATTGTACCCATATTTTATATGTGGGTATAAATTCTTTTTTTCCTGACTCATTTGAGTAGGATATAATGCCCATTTACTCTTAAATTCTCTTACTCAGCCATAACACAACTATCCTATCAGGAAATAAGCACCAATACCAAATTATTTTGTTTTTGTTTTTGTTAGGTTTTTTTTGGATACCGAATTATTTAATCTACAGACCTTACTCAAGTTAGGTCAATTGTCCATAAAATGTCCTTCACCTCAAAAGAAAATTGCAAAACCATACACAGCCTTTAGTTGTCACATCTCTTTAGTCTGCTTTAATCTGGAACTCTCCTATCTTTATTTTTTTGTGGCCTGCATATTTTTGAAGAGTAGAGGCAAATTATTTTGTAAAGGCCTCTCCATTTGGGTTTCGGACATTTCCTCACGATTAGGTTTTGGTTAGGCATTTTTGTCAGAACTAACACAGAAGTAAATCATGTGTTCACAGGACTACTTCTTAGGGAGACCTTTGCTAAGATCCCAGAGCAAAACACCGAATTTTTTTTTTTTTAAGATTTTTTTATTTATTTGGCAGAGAGAAACACAGCGAGAGAGGGAACACAAGCAGAGGGAATGGTAGTGGGAGAAGCAGGCTTCCTGCTGAGCAGGGAGCCCGATGTGGGGCTCGATCCCAGTACCCTGGGATCATGACCTGAGCCGAAGGCAGACGCTTAACGACTGAGCCACCCAGGCGCCCCAAAACACCGAATTTTTATATAAAAACACAGCTGACAGTGTTAACAGAAGAAATTCCTGTCAGTCGAATCTGTCCCAGGAATGCCTGAGACCCTGCTGCTGTCTAGCCAGACCTCTGTGCATGAAACACGAGCTGATCCCAGAAGACGGGGTGACTTGCCTAGGAAGGTTATATTGCATCTACCCTGCAAAGCTGATGTTCAACTTCCAAAAATGTCACTGATTGCATCTCGTAAACATCCATCACCTATATCCACTTCTCTCCATCTCCTCCACAATAATCCAGAGCAAGCTGCCACGATCACCTCTCTCCCAGACCCCTCATCTCATTTCTATATGGTTCCCTAGCATCTACTCTGGTCTCTCTCCCACCTGTTCTCCAAAACTGCAATTATTTGGATCCTTTGTAAATTCAAATATGTTACCCACTGTCATTAAAACCTTTCAATTTCTTATAAGATAAAAGACCAGAATCCTTCATAAGGCTTATAGATCCAACCTGCCCTGCCTTTTTGTGCTTCTTTAGCCTAAACAGGTACCACTCCATTCTCCTATGTCACCTTGAACCTGCCAACTTCCCTCCTATTATCCTGCTGCAATTTCTGGACCACCTTCTTCTCAACCGTAGACACCTCCTTCTTCCCCCCTCATACTCTTAGTTACTTAATTCAAGTATCTCAGCCCAAACATTACTGCCTTCCAGAAATCCACCACCCAAACTATATCAGTCACTTGGCTTTATGCTCTTACAGTTGTTCCTTTGTTTTATAGCATCTATATATCATACATACAGAAAAGTGTATAAAACATAGGTATATGTTTTAAAGACTGATAGTAAGTACTCGATGCTGGGGGCCTGGGTGGCTCAGTGGGTTAAGCGTCTGCCTTGGGCTCAGGTCATGATCTCAGGGTCCTGGGATCCAGCCCTGCATCAGGCTCCCTGCTCAGCAGGAAGCCTGCTTCTCCCTCTCCTCCGTGCTCATGCTCGCTCATCTCACTCGTGCTGTTGCTTTGTTTCTCTCAAATAAATAAATTTTTTTAAAAAAGGAAAAAAAAAAGAAGTACTCATGCATCTTTCACCAGTAAATGAGAGCTCCCCAGATCCCCATGGGAAGGCTTCTTTCTATCTCGACAACCAGCAACCCCCACCATGTAATTAACTAGCGTCCTGGTATTTGTGGCAATTATTTCCTGACCTGTCTTCCTAGGTTTGGCACCTATACATGCATTCTGAAAATGTACCGTTCCTCTTGCCTCTTTTTGAACTTTATATGAATAGTTCTGTATTTCTTCTATATCCTGTTTCTTTCATTTAAATTAATTGCTCTATGTTGTTCATATAGCTTTGGCTCCATTTTAAATAGGCACACCACTGTAGGAATAGAATACAATTTAATGATACATCTGTGACCAGAAGAAGTCTGGGCTATTCACATTTGGAGCTAGTATGAGAAATAATGCAATGAATACACTTGTCCCTGGGTACACAGGTATACAGGTGCAATACCTCCCCCAGGTTTTTACCTAGGAATGGAATTGGTGACATGCAGGGTCCATGCATATTCAAAAGAGATCACTTTGCTGTTTTCCAAAGTGATTGCACCCGTTTCATACTCTCACCAGCTGGATATGACTGTAAGGCATTTATCACGGTCCGTAATCATATATTTTTGTGACTGTTTGCTTACTATCCTTCCCTTCCACTCGACTGTAAGGTCTAAGTCTACTTGTGCTATTTTTCACTCCAGCGCTTGGCACAGAGTAGATGCTCAGAAACAATCGTCTGAATAAAAAGAAGGTGCTCTGGATAAGAAAGGCTTGTATCTTCAATGTGAGCATAGGTGTCACTTCAAAACCCATGTCTTCCCTACCATGTTGTATTTTCCTTATCTAAAAAGAGTGATAATCATTTGTATCCTACTCACTACTTTCCAGCGTAATGGTAGCAATCCAATGAGATTACAGATGCCAATCCAACAGACACGGAGAACACTCTAGCGGTGTTCCGCTATCATGCACCTGCACTCCAAGATCCACAGATGGGGCGTCTGAAAGCTGGCTCTCAGTGGCAAATGCCTTATGAATGTATGTGGATTAAGATTACTTTGTAGAGGAAGACTGGGATCTCAGATATCACTGCCGCGAAAACCGGGGAGACCAATTAATGCTTCCAAGTCCAAGCTGCACCTGTGCCCCAAATTATTCACCAGCACAGACAAAAGGAGCTTGCTCCAAGCCCTGATCAGAACAAACATTTTAAAATGCTCTCACCCAGGTGGCATCATCTTTCCTCTGTGCCAGGGATCCAGGAAGGGCTGGGCAGAGAACTGGGTGAGACACTCGGCTTCAGCTGGGCGCTGTGGGCTCAAAAGTAAACTCTTGACTTCCTATTTACACGGAACGATCTTAGGCCCTTGTGGTTTCTCATTACATCCTGGTGTGTCTGCGCTTTGGTTTCTGTGTTTGTCTTTGCAGAGCTGCAAAGGGGATGTCTGTTTTTCTGCTTTTCATGACAAAGTAAGAATTCTATAGTGTCTAACTGTCGGCAGATTCTAGCAGGTACTCTATCCAAGTCCTGACTTCCCATGCCGTCTGCCCTTCAGCTCACGGAGAGAGACCTTATTTAAAAAGAAGAGGACCAAAAAAAAAAAAAAAAAAAAAAAATCTGTGTGTCAAATAAATAAAATCTTTAAAAAAAAAAAAAAAAAAAAAGAAGAGTACCTGGGTACCTGGGTGGCTCAGTGGGTTAAAGCCTCTGCCTTCAGCTCAGGTCATGATCTCAGGGTTCTGGGATTGAGGCCCACATTGGGCTCTCTGCTCAGCGGGGAGCCTGCTCTTCCCACTGTACCCCCCCCCCCCGCCGCCTGCCTCTCTGCCTGCTTGTGATCTCTCTCTCTGTCAAATAAATAAATAAAAATTTTTTAAAAAATAAATAAATAAAAAGAAGAGGACCCAAGGAACTTCCTAGTGTGTCCCAAGCCGATGGGTACTGATTGTTCAACTTGATTTCATTTGGCAGTCATCTTACATTCGTTGACTTCACGCTTACCTACATCAAGTGTAAACTTAGAGTCCTCCCATGTCCAAGACGCTCTACGAAGCCCAGAGGCAACGCTAATGGGAAGACAATGGAAATGCTATTCGGGAGAAGCAGATCGTGGTCTTTCTGAAAGTCTTCTCTTAGAAGGACTGGGGCACACGTTAAAAGAACAGATTTGTAGATATTCCTTCCAGGCAGACTTACTCCATCAGACCCTGTGGGAGTGGGACCTGGGGAAGTGCATTTTCAGGGAGTTCCTCAGGTCCGTTGCCTGCAAGTGAACTGAGAGCTAATGGCTTACAGATCTGAGGAGTTCCAGTCACATTGGAGACCACTGACTGAACCAGGAGTCCTTCCTGCAATGAAATGGGTCTCCCCCAGCTGCCTGATCCTTCAATTTGAGTAAGTAAAGATGAATCCACTAAGCCTGCAGGGGAGAAGGCTCAGGGCTTCCTCAGAGAGTATCTGAGAGTCTCCTCCCTATCACTTGCTAGCTGTGGGACTTTGAACAAATCACTTGGTTTCTTTGAACCTCATTTTAAAAAAGAAAACAGCCCCTGCTCTGAAAGCCTCACTTATTCTGAGTATCAAATTCCACCAGGCATTTAACAGACTTCAAAGCACCAAGAAAGAGTTAAGTCATTTTATCATTACAAAAACGTCAATAAACAAGAAAATAAAGTCAATCCCCAAGGTTTCTCTCAAGCAGTCAGAACTACCCCACCTTCCAACTATCCCAAGCTCTGAGAAACCTTTTCTTTCCTTTTACCATAGAGGACATTTTGTGGACAGGTGATGTAATTTGAATAAGGTCCATAGATTAAATAATAGAATCATATCTGTGTTTATTTCCTGAAGGATAATTGTATTATGGCTGTATAAGAGAATATTCCTATTTTTATAAAATATATACTTAAGTATTTAGGAGTAAATGGGCATTATATCCGCAACCAACTCTCAAATGATTCAGAAAAAATATTTATACACACATCAAATATGGGTACAATGCTTATGCAAAATATTAGAAGAACCTAGGTGAAAGGTATACAGAATTCTTTGTTCTATTTTGCAACTTTTCTGTAAGTCTGAGATCATTTCCTAAAGATTTTATTTATTTGAGAGAGAGAGAGGACATGAGCTCTAGCTGGAGAAGGAGTAGGGGCAAAGGGAGAAGCAGACTCCCTGCTGAGCAGGGAGCCTCAGGGGTTCAATCCCAGGACCCTGATATCATGACCTGAGCCAAAGGCTGCAGGCAGTTAACCTACTGAGCCACCCAGGTGCTCCTGAAATCACTTTTGAATAAAAAATTTAAAAACAAAAAAGGGGGGGCCAGTTTCATGCTTCTTCCCAGGTTTCAGGTTCCCTGAGACTTCTCTGAAAGCAGAGCTCAAAGCTGGACCCAGCCCTGGATAGGCTAAAAGGATACATTCCTGATATCACGTTAACATTTTCAAGGAATAGATACAAAAGTCAAGAGTCCATCCGCACCTCAATTACGCTAACATGTCCTAGCTCCCCAATCTCTTCAACCTCAATTCCATCATCTCTGGGATGGAGAAATGTACTCTTGAGGGCCATTTTAGGTTACTACCTTCTAATGACATTTACTTTTTGTTTAATCTGAATATGTTAGTATTACTTTGTACTAGGATGTAAAACATGGCTACTACATTTTTGTCTTTCTTAAATTAACCTTACATATCTCAACAGTGAGGATTAGAAATGCTACATACACACTGGCACAGAACACAGCACATGGCCCACGTGGAATAAATCAGTTATTATTATTTTTTTTTAAGATTTTATTTATTTGACAGAGAGAAACACAGTGAGAGAGGAAACACAAGCAGAGGGAATGGTAGCGGGAGAAGCAGGCTTCCCGCAGAGCAGGGAGCCCGATATGGGGCTCGATCCCAAAACTCTGGGATCATGACCTGAGCTGAAGGCAAACGCTTAACGACTGAGCCATCCAGGCGCCTCAATCCTAGTTATTATTAAGTATAAACCTATTCCTTGCTCACTTTTGAAATGCTGTCCCCAACAAATTCTTTGCACACCAGGCAGGAACCTGAGTAGCCTTTTTTCTTTTTGAATATTTCTTTCTTTTTTTCAGATCCAAGATTTTACATCCTTACACTCGGGGTTTGATGTTTCATATCTATTTCACAGGGGATACAAATTACTTGCTGTTAGTGTACCTCTGGGGGTGATCCTGATTATAAACTATGTGTGGAACACCTACTGTGTGCCCTAGAGACAGAGCATGAAGTATGCTTTTCCCCAACTGCTCAAGGAGCTCAGGCTTATGGGGAAGACACAGAGGATTCCAAGCGCAGGGCTGGAGTTGCACAGAAGAGCTAGGAAGGTCCACAGGGGCATGGTTAACTACAGCTGGTGGAAGAAGAGAGCCTGCAGGGATGCCTGAGCTGGAACTTTGGGGAAGATGCACACCAAGGATGGCACAGTGACCGAGGACACAGGCTTGAGGTCCCTGTGCTTCGGTACAACCCTGGCTCCACTCCTCGCTCTGTGACCTTTCCACACCTCAGTTTACTCTTCTGAACACTGGAGATCATAACTCAATGAGAACCACCCCAGAGCTTACTGGGAGTATCAAATAATACAGAAAATGCTCAGAAATGTGAATTATAACAATGGTGAGGATTCTGGTGAGGATGGTACTCACCACACAGAAGGGAGACACAGCCACTCCGGGCAGAGAAAACATACGCTCAGAGGCTGATCAAAGGAGAGCACAGGAACTCTTCTCCAGAAGAGTAAACAGAAGTCTGTGCCGCATCTAAAACATTCCACATACCAAGTTCTTCCCTGATTCATGTGATGGTAAAATCCGATGTGAACTGATCAAACTATTTAGAATCTGTTTAACCTGCTTGGTATGAATACTCACAAGTTTTACTGTAGAAATACTAATGTGTTTTATTGGGGTCCTGCCCCAGACTTGTCCGGCAGTGTCATGTCATATGCTGCACACACCCAATATTAACTTTGAAAGTCTGGATATTTTCTATTTTCAAACATCTTGGGACCCATGGAATTCAGGTAAGGGTGTGTGAATGTGCCTGCCAGACTATAGAGAAGAAGTGAGGGATAGTGAGGGATAAAGCTAGAGGTCAGTAGGGCCCAGATCACGTGAGCTCTGCCATGCCCCGCTAGGATTCTGGGACTCAGAAGACATACCAAGAGATTTTACTCAAGACTGTGAAGCCACCAGATTTAATACTGAGGAGCATGTTCACTGTGGGTCTATCATGATAGTCAGGTCCATGTAAATTAGTGTCTGGCACACCAAAGAAAAACGAATATACATATTAATAAAACTGGCCAATTTCTCTCAGGTTCTCTCTTTTTTTCATAGGCCATTTACCTAATTCCAGAGAACCCTAGCCCTGTATTCCATGATTGCAGTAAATCTCTCAGCGAGGAGTTACATGGAAACATAAAGAAGTTTCAGTAAATTTTAACATGCAGGCAAGATGATAGGTGCCCATGTCAGGAAGACTCTGTGACTGGTCTAAGCCAAGCAGCACCTTCCAGCTAAAAGTCCCCTTGACCTAAAGAATCAAGACCCAGTCTTTTCCTGGCTCCATACAAGGCCACAACCAATGGCTGAAAAGCCCACACATAAATTTGGCAATTGGATGTAGTGGATACTTTTCAATCAGTTTTATGTTTTTGCTTTTGACCTGTTTCAAGCCAAAATTCATTGAAAAACTTGGTTGCCAAGTGAGTGGAATTCTGTTACTGGATTGACCAACGCTGTGTGTCAAGTGGGGAGAGTTTGTTGATCAAAGAAAGAACTAAAGCCTTACTGAAGACTTGGTAGTTCACATGCTGTTCTTTCTTTCATGCATAGCCTATAAATCCATAAAAAAAAAGTGGTATGGCATGATCTGGTCTTCAATAAACGCTGATGTTTATCTGGCATACTGTATTTGGCTACCTTGTATGTTTCTGCCGATCCTTCTGTCCATCTACCAATCCAACAGGTACTGGTCCCAAACCACATGTCAGGTACCACGCTGAGTGCAAGGAAATGGAAACCTACTGTTTTGAGATCTCTCCCTGTTCTCTCCCTAAGTAAGAAAGCCTATATGCTGGTATCATTTCATAGTATAACCAAAAGATGCACACTAAAATTTTCTCTTTCTCAAATATCACTAAACTCAGTTCTTCAGAGGCTTTAAAGATACATGGTAGGGGTGAATTTTATAATATGTGAATGATGTTTCATTAAAAGGTTTTTTAAATATATATATATAATGACAGCATTGCAGTTAAGTTTCACTTCCTCTGGATTTAAGACTCCTATCTTTTCCTAACTGAACGTATCCCAAATCTTTAACAGCATGGTCAAATGTCCATTTAGTTTCCTTTTAAACATTTCTTTCTACTGGCAGTAGGGAGCCACTGACTATTCATTAGGAAGAGACTTTCAGTCTCAATCTTACAGTCTTGACTGTTCAATAAATTTCTCATGGGTTCTTCTGGGATCTTTGGTTTCTCAGACGTTCTTGCTCCTCATGTTCTAACACTGTTTAAGTGGAAGAAGAGAAACTACTCTTAACTTATAATGGCTCTGGGGGACGGAATTTATGAAAATTTAATTAACATATGAAAAAAGAGGCCCTTGGAGCATATAAGGGGAGTGGGAGAAGGGAGTGAAAAAATTAGAGGACATCTACAAGGCCAAACTACTAAAACTTCTGCACTAAATGCATGTACAACTAAGTGAATGGGAACATGTTAAGGTCCGTAGCACAGTACCCCGTCCTTGGAGAGGGCTCTAGGAAGGCTGTCTTCAGCATCTTTTTCATGTGCACTGAGCCTCTGGAAAAGCACAGACACTTCCATAACTGCTGGTCGCCCTCAGCAGCCACACTACCAGAGTTACCCACATAGCAGATGAGTGGTAAATGGGAAAAGGAGGAAAAAAAAAAAATCAATGTGGTTTTCATTTCATGCTCTTCCAAACAAATATAAAAACATCTTCATGAGTTGGGAGGTTGGCCGCCTGTCTTCAAATTGCCTATTCAAGTACTTGACCACAGAGCAGCAGGGAAACAAGGAAGACTTATAAATACTCTCCTCCCCGGGGATGATGGTGACAAGCGATGCTGCTTATTTTTATTGTTATCATTGGACTTGTGGCCTCTTAAGAGGCAGTGATTTGAAAGCCCAGGAAGAAGGGAAAACAAGAGCACTGTGGTCTAGCTTTGATCATGCCTAACTTTGCACTTCTCATCAGGCTTTGGAAAAGATCTGCCTTGTAATCACTCCACCCCCATTCCCGCAAAACACATGTGCACTCAGCTAGCTCGCCCCGCAGCCTGGGTCTCATGGTTCCACTAGGAATTGAGAATATCAGCTCTGGAATCAAACAGTGGAGTTGGAAACCGATCTCTAGGACTTGCTAGCTATGTACCCTTGGGCAAGCACTTTGTCTGTCTGAGCCTCAGTGTCCATTGGTAAATTGGGAGGGTAATTTGGATAACCACATATGGTTATCAAGGAGGTCTGATCAGATATTTACGTTTCTCATCCCACCATAAGCATGTAGTACACATTAGTTGTGACTCTTACTGCTGCTAATTTTATTGTTTTTCTCTGCTTCTTTGACTGTTCTTCCTAGATATAGGCTGCTGTCTTTGTGGGAAGCCAGGCTCAGGCCAGTTGGCAAAAGCCACCAGAAGCTTTTGTCTCTGACCTTCTGAGAGGCCTGGGGTCACCTAACCTTGTGTTGTCGCTGTTCTTCCAGAAACATGGGACCACACAGCCCTGCCCAGCTTTTATAAGAGTGGAATGGCTGGGTCACACAAGAGTGTGTCTTGGTAAGAAACTGCTAAACTCTTTTCTAAAGAGGTTGTGCTTGTTTCACGCCCCCACCCCCAGCAGCCTGTAGGAATTCGAGTCCCCACATCCTCGCCACAACTGCAGCTGATCTAAAAGCGTACAGTGGATCTCGCGGCAGTTGCAATCTGCATCCCCCTTCTAAGTAGTGATGGGGAGCATCCTTTGCTCCTCTAACACTGGCCTGAGTGTGAGAGGGCCCCAGGCCTGGTCCACACTCTGCTTGGGGGACTGTCCTCCTCCCTGCTGTGAGGAAGCTGCAGAGCTACACTGTGGCCCACAGCCGTCACCCAAGGAGCAAGGCTCTAACAGCATGGCACAGTCTGGTGGGGGGCACAGCTCTGATCAGAGTCTGGAGCCTAAGGCTTCTCCACTCTCTTTTCCCAAGAGAACAGACATCAGGCTATAGAAGGACTCTGAGCTAAAATGTGTCCTGGTGAGCTGCTGGGGAGAGGAGTGGGGAGGGTCAGTTCTCCTCCCAAGAGCACAGGAATGGAAAGCTCAGGAAGGCTGTCACGGTGGAGAAAAGGAGAAAAAGCAAGTACGGCTGGTTTTTGTCTCCCAGGACTCACCAAATAACACTGTTCAATGAAATCCTACTTCCCAGAGAGGCCAAATGAACACCCAGATGTCCTTGGTAAAGTGGGGTGGGCGACAGACTGCCAACAACTCACACATGGGGGGCTTCTTCCACTTAATCAGGCCCCACCCAGCAGAGATGGATGATGAAAGGCGATGCCACCGGGTCAGGAAGGAGTGAGAAGACCCTCTGGAAAATCCAAGCACTTGCACACTTCTGGGGTGCTGGGCCAAGTGGGTGGGAAGCAGTCCGGCCATGCAGTCACCAAGCAGTGCTAAGCCCGAGCTCCCAACTGGACAGGATGGGCCAACGGGGGCACGGGAGACACGGACCCACTGAGCAAGTCCGCTTCATCTGAGATACAAGTCGGTACCAGTAAAACACAAATAATAGTAACTACTGGTCTGTGCTAGGGGCCAAAAGAAGAGAATAATAACCATGTCAGAGTAGCTGGAGAATTGAGCTGGGCTGGAAGGAAACCAGTGAAAACGAGCATTTATCGTATGGTTTTTAAAATGACGAAATAAAAAAAAATAAAAAAAAAATAAAAAAAAAAAATGACGAAATAAGGTTTTTTTTAAGATTTTATTTATTTCTTTGTCAGAGAGAGCAAGCAGAAGCAAGGAGAGCTGCAGGCAGAAGAAGCAAGCTCCCCGCTGAGCAGGGAGCCCAATGCGGACTCGACCCAGGACTCTGGGATCATGACCTGAGCCGAAGGCAGACGCTTAACTGACTGAGCCACCAAGGCGTCCCAATGATGAAATAAGTTCAGTAGATATATTTAGAATAGGGCCTGAAAATAGTAAGCACTATATAAATGACTGCAGATAACTATTGTTTTTATTTTTTATTTTTTGGTCTTTTTTCCTGTTTTTTTCAACAAGCTTTGTCGAGGTATGATTAGCATGCGCTAAGCTGCATACATTGAAAGCATCTGATGCGGTACGTTTTGACACAGCATACACCAGTGAAGACACTCCATGATCAAGGTAAACATCTCCATCAACCGCACAAGTTTCCTTGTGCCATTTGTGTTCTGCCTATCCTCTCGGCTGCCACCGTGCCTGCTCTCGGCCGCAGGCGACCGCTGGTCTGCTTTCTGTCATTATGCGTTAGTCTGCCTTATTTAGAATTTTAAATAAATGGCCTCACAAAGTCTGTACTTCTAGGGGGTTTGGTTTCTATCAGCATACTTATGTTGAGATCAATGCATGCTGTATCTGATATGAACAGTTCATTCCCTTTTACTGCCTGGTAGTAAAGCATTATAATGGACATCCCAACAGCGTATTCATCTAGTTACCGCCGAAAGGCATTTGGGCTGTTTCCAGGGGCAGGGGTGGGGGTGGGGGGCAAATAAAGCAGCTGTGAGCATCTCTGTACAAGTTTAGGAACGGACACAGGCTTTCATGAGTGGGAAGGCTGGATCACATGGTAGGTGTACATTAACTCTGGCAGAAACTGCTAAACTCTTTTCTGAGGTGGCTGCACCATTTCACGTCCCCATCAGCAGCATGTAAGTTACAGTCCCCACACCCTCACCCCAAGGTTGGCCATCCCAATAAGCGTGTATGCCACTGTAGTTTGGCTTTGCCTTTTCCTCATGACAAATGACGATGGTGAGCATCTTCCCAGGTGCGCATCATTCAAATCTTTTCTTCAGTGAGAGGACTGTACCAACATTTGCCCATGTTTTCATTAAGCCTGTCCTCCCTTTCCTCTGGACCTTTGCGAGAAGCTACTGGACTGAAAGGAAAGAGCGAGGACTCTGAGGTCAGTCCCCTAGAGGGCTTGAACATGGCATGACCCCCTGAACTAGTCTGCCTCAGTCGTCTCACTTGGGGAGTGCAGACAGTAATGATGGCTCTCTCACAGAAGCTGATGACAGGACATAAAGGACTCAGCACAGTGCTCAGTACGCTGTAGGTGCCTGAGAGACGGTAGCAGCTCTTACCATTGTCTGTCTCCTCATAATGACCGAGGCTGGGCCAGAGATGTTCGGTGTCCTCTGTTCAGCCCAGGGTAGAACTTCCCGAGCCTCAGATGCCAGGAGGAGCACTGCCCTGAGCTTCCCGAGTATATGATCTGTCTCCTGCTGCTCACTGAACCACATCAACCCTTCCCTCAACAAACTGATAACTAGCATATAATCTATTTTCAATAAATGCGGGGGTAAGGTCTTGGGCCAGCCTCCATATGGAGAGTCTCCTGAGAAGGCTGGTGACTGAAGAGGCAACGGGGCACATCATGCACAGAACCCCAGTTCTTTCATCGGTAGGTGTAACAGTGGTCCTATTTCTACCATGTGGACCCCCTTCCCTGTCCACAGTTCTCAAGGCCCTCCGCCAATGCCACCTGCTACAGAGACTGAGATAGAGAAACTGGTCTACTTGCCTACTCTCTTCTTAGTGGTGACACCTGTGAACAGAAGGTCATCTGTTCTAGGCATGTGGCTGTCCTCCCCACCCATGGTGCCCTCCTGAGGGGACTGCACACAACCACATCCCAGCCAGACTACAGAAGTCACCCGCATGGTATAGGAGACATAGAAGAGAAAAACAAAGTGAAGAAAGAGGACAGGGCATGTGGCCTGAAACTGGGCAGGCAGGAAGTGTCTCCTGTCCCAGTGGGATCAGGGAAATGTCATTTCCTATAGGGAAACTCTTTTGTCTACTCAAGACTTGGAGCGGGTCCTTCTCCCTATTCCTACCACACTCCAGTCATGCATTGACCACAGCGATTTCCATCGGGGCTGTAGTTGTCTCCTTCTTGTCTCTTTCTCAATGAAGGTGAGCATGCCACGTTCATTATATTGATCTTAGTACCCTTAGCACTTACTTGAGCAAGTACAGAAAATGCTTCCGTCATGAGTAAATGATTTAATGAATGATTTAAAAATAAACTAACTTTAGAATAGTTTTAGATTACAGAAGACTTATGAAAATATATAGCGTCCCCATATGCCCCACACCCAGATTCCTCTACCATTAATGTCCCACATGAGGTATAAATATCATAATTACAGAGCGATACTGATATATTATTACTAAATGCCTTACTTTATTCAAATTTGCTGAGCTTTCATCTAGTGTCTTTTTTCTGTTCCAGGACCCTATGCAGGACCGCATATTACATTTAGTTGTCACATCTGTTTTGGCTGTTAGCTTACCTCCAACTTCCCTTTTTTTTGATGACCTCCCTAGTTTCGAGGAATAGGGGTCAGGGGTTTCACAGAAATTCCCTCAACTTGGATTTACTGATTTTTTTTTTTTAGGATTACACTCTGATTATGGGTTTTGAGGAGGATGATAAAGTGCCATTCTCATTAAATCATATCAATAGTACATACTATCAACACGGCTTATCACCATTGATGTTGACCTTCACCATCTAGGTGGAGGTAGCATTTGTCACACCTCTCCACTGTAAAATTACACTTTCCCCCCTTTTTCATACTGTCCGCTTTGAAAGAAAGTGCAGCTCACCCTGAAGGAGTGGGAAATTACATTCCACCTCACTGATGGGGAAGTATCTAGAGAAATTATTTGGAATTCTTCTGCAGGAGAGATCTGTCCTACTCATTTGGTCATTTATGTGTGTCACTATGGACTCACAGTATGTGTGTCATACTTTAGGTTATTATCCAATACCACTTTATTTTGCTGCCCACATTGTTCCAGTCTTGGGTCACTGGGGCCACTTTCAGTTGGATCTTGATATATATATTTTTGGAGCATTTCCTCACTTTTCTGGCACTACAAGATGCCCCAGGCTAAGCTCATCCATTTCCTGTTCCAGTCCTAGAATCAACCATTTCTCCAAGGAGTCCTGGCTCTTTTTATTGGAGAAATGCATTAGAAACCAAGATCTGGGTAGCGATGTGCTTGCAACAACTAGCAGCTGGGGTATCCTAGCTTCTAGATCCTCTCAACTGTCAGAGCTAGGAAATAGAGGTATGTTTACTAACCTATAGATGTGTGTAGATATGTATATACACATCTATAGATATGTCTAGATACTTGTACGTGTATCTTCACGTGTAACCACATGAAGCTAAACATGAGTTCACTCTGATGTATCTAATTCAAATCCATTACCAAATGGATCATTCTGGCCTTCATGAATCATTTTTTAATAAGAGCACTGTATTTGGTCTTTTATGTTGGGCATAGTGATAAGCAGTTCGTAAAGATCATCCCACTTAATCCTCGGAACATCTTTATGGGTAAATACTATCACCCACATTGAACAGATGAAAACATTGAGGGAGTGGAAGATGGAGTATCTGACCTAAAGGAAGTAAGTTGTGGGGCTGGCACGGGAGCCTACATCCTTGAGATTAACAAAGAACCACCATCCCAAATTCATCTGAGTCCCTGCAAAAACCTCAGTTCTGAGTGATTTAAGACGCAGACATAATTCCCAGACCTTAACAACTAGTGTTTCATTCACATCTTACTTCTCAATACTCCTTCCACTTCCCAGGGTCCTCTCCCCGTCTGACGTGCTAACCACAACACACAAGTTACAACCTGACTTGACCCCAGGGAAGGGGTGTTGGAGCAATGGCAAGGATTAGCTCCATCTGACGCCGTGACTTTTCAACCTTGGGCTAACCCCTGCTGTGTCTTATCTTGGGTTTGGGGGACTTGGTAGTAATTAACTCTGAACAAGCAGCTCTAATTTCATGGAGTTAAAAAAAGAACAAGTATTCTTTTTCCCTTGTTAATTAAATCATCTAAAGGAGGGTAAATGTACAGCCCACACCTGTACCTTCCAAAATATCAAAGGCCTGGTTAGTTAAGTCTTATGTTCAACCTCAAGCTTTTTTCCAGATTCCTGGAAGTAACAGGGAGACTGGGAGGTAAGGAACCTCTAAGTATGTATTAATATTTGCTTACTTAGCATTCATTCATTCATTCATTCATTCATTCATACGTAGAAAGAGGCAACCTGGATCAAGCCCAAAATATTCTTGGGAATTTTGACTCAATCAATGTACTGCATCAGAAACATCACTGCACAGACAGGAAGAAACAGAATCCTTCAGATCAGGTTGAACACCACTTTTTGAAAAGCCCAGAGCCCCCTCTGGTCCCTGCATTCTGTTTGGTGAATTTTTCCTGACAGTTGGTGGTTTTATTTGCCAGAACCACAACAAAGGGGGTCCTTGAGTTTCCCCAGGAGTGTTTCCTCAGACCTGCACCTCTCCTAGACCGCACAAAGGTGTTCCTGTTGCTGGCTCACTGGGCGCCCGGCACCTGAGCAAGATCAAAGGCATTTTCCAATGCCAGCATGACCACAGTCTCGCCCTCACCACATAGCATTAAAGCTGATGATTAATCCTGCTGGCCCTTCCCACTCCCAACTACAAAGCGGGATGGGGGTGGGGACTTTATTTCCAGCACAACATGACCATAATAAACCGGCATTTTATGGCCCTAATTCATTGCAACCAACTGTAGCTGCCCATCAAACTCGTTAAAGCTCCAACAGTTGCTTCATGTAAGCCTTATATATCACTAGGGGAGGGTACTAAGAATCTCCACCATTTCTGAGTGTCTGCTCTAGACTAGATACATATGCGCACAATTCACACTAACCAGCAACACTGTGAGACTGGCAGAGCTGCCCCCAACGGGATGGAGGAAGAACGTGAGATTTGGAGAGGTAGCTCACCTCTCTGGTCACAAGCCCAAAAAGTGCATGAGCAGGGGTTCAACCCACATCTGGATAGCTCTGAAGCCCAGGCTGGCTCCATTTCCTTGAGGGATGTGGCCATGGGGCACAGCACAGCGGGGCACTGAGAGGGATGTGAGTGCTGCGTCTGAGTGCATAGCTCCAGCTTAACCGCTTGTGACCCAGGGAACATTTCTGGATTTTTCTATGCCTTAGCTGCCTAACTGGCAAAATGGGCCCTGTAGGAAAAGGGAGCACTGATCCCATTAAGAGACAAAGAGAGGGGCACCTGGGTGGCTCAGTGGGTTAAAGCCCCTGCTTTCAGCTCAGGTCATGATCTCACGGTCCTGGGATCGAGCCCTGCATCCGGCTCTCTGCTCAGCGGGGAGCCTGCTTCCCCCTCTCTCTCTGCCTACTTGTGATCTCTCTCTCTGCCAAATAAACAAATAAAATCTTTAATAAATAAATAAATAAATAAATATTTCAAGTTTCTAAAAAAAAGAGACAAGAAGAATGAGAAGTGGGGACATGACTGAGTCCTTCACTTTCATTTGGATTTGCTTCCACTCAGAAGTCTGAACTGAGTGTAGTAAAAATGCCTGAAATTCAGATTTCACAGGAGAAACCAGATTAGATGCGTCTCTGTGAAAATGAGAATGATTTAAATAGGTTTCAATCAAGGTTCAGTTAAGACAAGCTAGCCGGTGTAGACTTGTGTCCAGGGAGATGAGGGCAGGCTGCCTGGGCTCCTGCGTGAGGCAGCCCGAGGCCCCTGCACACCTCTCCCTAGAGGGACAGCCAGGCCCTACAACAGGGCTGCCAAGGGGATTTTAAAAACTCAGTTAAAGAAGTTCCACTTAAGACTTTGTCCACAGAAACAAACAAAAGGAAAGCTTGTTTTGTTTTGTTTTGTTGGGGTTTTTTGTGGCAGGGGGAAGGGGAGGATCAAGGGAATCTATGACCTTGGAATCGAACATAAACGTCCCCTCAGGAAGGTGTCCCCAACCCTGGAACCTTCCCAGGTAGAGTCAGTCCCTGTGTCCTTTCTGCCTGACAGCACCAGCACAACTCTTCAAGAGCTAACCTCTGTGGAGTACTTACTTTACCGGAACACATTGCAGGCTCATTTCATGCTCAGAACATGAGGAGCCATGTACTAGGACTCTCTGCATTTTGTAGAGAAGGAATCCGAGCCCCAGAGGGGTAAGTGCCTTGCCAGGGGCCCCATAATTAGTAGGCAGAGGAAGTACAAGTGGAAGCCCACGGGGCTGGCTCTCCCATCCCCATGAACTGGGAAGCTGTGTACACTCTCTGGCACATGGTAGATGCTCAGGATCCCGGGTTCAATCTCCACGGATATTCCGGGGCCTTGTATTGCTAATGCCAGCTCTAATGATGCCTCATCGATGGGAGGACTTCTGTCACCCTTATGTCCCCAAGGTTTAGCACAGCTCCAGACACAAGAAGGGAGAGAAGTAAGTAAATGTATCATTCTTTACTCAACCAAAATATTTTAATGGTAAAAAAGGCTCATGGGTCCCTGCTGTTACTCACCACAGTTTGACATGGCACTGGTCAGATTCCCCCCATGGTCACAGAGATTCTGCCCTGGACTGGGTCCACGCTCATCCTTACCCTCCTTCCCTCTCCTCCTCCACCCACCAACCTCCTCCTCCTCCCCCTCTCTCCCTCTATTTTACTCATCTGGGAAAAATCCACGGAGTCGTCCATCTAAGTTTAACAGAGTAATGACTTTTAAATAAAAATATGGTAGAAATGGGTACTTATCGAAATGGAATGCTTTCAGACTCATGCATTTAAAGGAGATATAAATTTTAGGGCAGGCACTAAATTTTAACTGCAATCTTGGAGAACGCCTTTCCACTAATTCATGGAGAAAAATTAACAAAGTGAAAATTGCTTATCAGTGTTCTTTTGAAGTCATGATATGCAGCCCAATTCTATAGATCATCAGGGTGCTCCCAGGGAGATGGATTTATATTGATTTGGAGAGAGCTCAGCAGCCAAGAAAAACACACACTCCACTGCAGAGAAGACTCAGCAACCCATTAGGGACAAATCAGCCTGGGAGCAAGGCGATGCCACCCTTGGATCCAATTTCACCCCTCACGCCTGGGCTCTCTGACCAGGGTGATGTCAAAGACAGACTCAGACCTTTGTATACTTTTTAAGCATCTGGCCCCTGGACAAAGAAAGATCCAGCAAATCTAAGCACAGCTTTTGGGAGACGGGCTGAGCTTCTGACTAGACAGAGCAGGCGGGCAGCAGGAAGGGAAGGAACGCACAGGCAAAGGGGCCAGCAAGTCACATCTCCTCTTAGGTTGCCCCCCTCCTCCCCCCACACTGCTCCCCACCCACCGGTGGTCACCCCGCCCTCTGCCCGGCAGACTCACCCCCATGTGACAAGAAGACGTTCCACAGATGACAGCCAGCCGTGACGTCATTGGCTGTCTCTCACAGGCGAGGCCGTACCCTCTCACATCTGCTCCAATCACTCCTGTGAGAAAGCAAAACAAAACAAACCCCTCTTTAATAATAAATAATGAGAAAAGAAAGCTAAGAACAAGCATACAACACTCCTTTATGCAGCCAAACACGGAGAGCGCCTTCCTGCGCAGGTCAGTGTGGGGAACCTAGGGAACACGTGCTGTCCTTGCTTAATCTGGTCAATGTACAGGGTCTAACTGTTGTAGGAATCAGTCACTGTCATTAGAATATATCAGAGTGGCAGCCGTCAGTGATTCCGTGCTCAGGAAATACCAGGCACTATGCCGAACATTTACACGTACGACCTCCTTTTAGACGAACCCCGTCAAGTCCGTATTGTCAATGCCAAAGCCACTGGTGGGGAAATGGAGGCACACAGAGTTGAGTGACCTGACGAAGGTCGCACTGCTAGTGAAGAGCAGAACTGAATGGGATCTGGCTCAACACACCCCATCTCAACCTCAAAGCAGGCAACTGAACTGTGTGATCACTGAATCTTTTTGGCATTTCTAGGTCCCCATTCTTACTACCGCTTATCACAGAACCCTTGGTGCAAAGGACAGGGAGTTTCTGTTCAAAGAATGTGAGATAATGGAGACTTTCCCATAAATGGCCTAAGCTCGGGCTTCTTCTCCACAGACTGTATTTGTTGATACTCGCTGGATAAATGAAGTTATAAATGTGAAGACAGAGCTAAAGAGACTATTGAGAGCCTAGGATGGTCCATCATTTATCCAAATGTCCAAAAGCATCTTCTGTGCACAAAACTACACAGCAGGTGTCGTGAAGCAGGAGCTGCAGATATGCCAGCATTCCTCACTACAACACGGGCAGGGGGTGCCGCACACTGGGGCTGGGCAGAGACTGGGCTCCCGCTGGCCTCCCCAGCTCCACGCAGCGCCAGCCTCACCCCCACTCTTCGCCGTCTTCCCCACTTCACGGCCTTTATACGTGTTCTTCCCTCTATCTGAAATGCCATTCCCCAACCTCTTTGCCATTCTACCTCCTATTTATTCCTCACTCAAATGTTACTTCCTCAGGTGGCTTCCCCGGTCCTCCAGGAAAGATGGGAGACTCTCTGTTCAGTATTCAAACATACTTGAACTTCCCTAGCATACTACAGACAGTATTTTTTTTTAATTTAAATTCAAGTAGCCAATATATAGCACATCATTAGTCTCAGATGTAGTGTTCAATAATCCATCAGTTGCGTATCCCCCAGTGTTCATCATATCACGTGCCCTCCTCAATGCCCATCACCCAATTACCCCATCCCCCTCCCAGCTCCCCTCGAGCAACTCTTGGTTTGTTTCCAATAGCGAGAGTCTCTCATGGATCTTTTCCCTCTCTGATGACTTCCCATTCAGTTTTCCCTCCCTTCCCCTATGATCCTCTGTGCTGTTTCTTATATTGCACATGAGTGAAACCATATGATAACTTGATTTACATATTTCACTCAGCATAATACCCTCCAGTTCCATCCACGTTGATGGAAATGGTAAGATTTCATCTTTTCTGATGGCTGAGTAATATTCCATTGTATATATATATATACACACCACATCTTCTTTATCCAGCTATCTGTCAGTGGACATCTGGGCTCTTTCCACAGTTTGGTTATTATGGACCTTGCTGCTATGAACATTGGGGTGCAGGTGCTCCTTCAGATCACTACATTTGTATCTTTGGTATAAATACCTAATACTGCAACTGCCAGGTCATAGGGTAGCTCTAACTTTTTTTTTTTTTTTTTTTAAGATTTTATTTATTTATTTGACAGAGAGAGTTCACAAGTAGGCAGAGTGGCAGGCAGAGAGAGGAGAAGCAGGCTCCCTGCTAAGCAGAGAGCCTGATGCGGGGCTTGATTCCAGGACCCTGAGATCATGACCTGAGCCAAAGGCAGAAGCTTTAACCCTTTGAGCCATACAGGTGCCCCTATTTTTAACTTCTTGAGGAACCTTCATACTGTTTTCCAGAGTGACTATACCAGGGCATTCCCACGAGCAGTGTAAGAGGGTTCCCCTTTTTCTATATCCTCACCAACATCTGTTGTTTCCTGACTTGTTAATTTTAGCCATTCTGACTGGTGTAAGGTGGTATCTCACGTGGTTTTGATTTATATTTCCCTGAAGCAAGGGATATGGGGCATTTTTTAATGTGTCTGTTGGCCATTGGGATGTCTTCTATGGAGAAATACCTGTTCATGTCTTTTGCCCACTTCTTGACTGGATTACTTGTTTTTTGGATGTTGAGTGTGATAGGTTCTTTATAAATCATGGATGCTAGCTCTTTATCTGATATGTCATTTGCAAATATCTTCTCCCATTCCGTAGGCTGCCTTCAGTTTTTTTGTTTCCTTCACTGTGCAGAAGTTTTTTATCTTGATGAAGTCCTAAAAGTTCATTTTTGCTTTTGTTTCCCTTGCCTTTGGAGACGTGTCTATTAAGTAGTTGCTGCAGCCGAGGTCAGAGAGATTGTTGCTTGTGTTCTCCTGAAGGATTTTGATGGATTTCTGTCTCTCATTTAGGTCTTTAATCCATTTTGAGTTTATCTTTATATATGGTATAAGGAAATGGTCAAGTTTCATTCAACTACATGTGACTCTCCAATTCTATTCGGTGCACCATTTATTGACGAAACTATCCATTTTCTACTGGATATTCTTTCCTGCTATGTTGAATATTAGTTGACCTTAGAGTTGAGGGTCCATTTCTGGGTTCTGTATTCTGTTCCATTAATCTATGTGTCTGTTTTTGTGCCAATACCTTACTGTCTTGATAATTATAGTTTTGTAATAAAGCTTGAAGTCTTGGATTGTGATGCCACCAGCTTTGGTTTTCTTTTTCAACATTCCTCTGGCTATTCAGGGTCCTTCTGACTCCATACAAATTTTAGGATTATTTGTTCTAGCTCTGTGAAAAGTATTGATGATATTTTGATAGGGATTGCATTGAATGTGTAGATTACTCTGGGTAGCACAGACGTTTTAATAATATTTATTCTTTCAAACCATGAGTATGGAATGTTTTTCCATTTCTTTGTGTCTTCCTTGATTTCTTTCTTAAGTGTTCTGTAGTTTTTAGAGTTTAGATTATTTGCCTCTTTGGTTAGATTTATTCCTAGTTATCTTAATGGTTTTTAATGCAATTGTAAATGGGATCAATTCCTTAATTTCTCTTTCTTCTATCTCATTGTTACTGTATAGAAATGCAACTGATTTCTGTGCATTCATTTTATATCCTGTCATGTTACTAAATTCTTACATGAGTTCTGAAGTTTTAGGGTGGAGTCTTTTGGGTATTCCACACAAAGTATCATGTCATCTGTGAAGAGTAAGAGTTTGACTTCTTCTTTGACAATTCAGATGCCTTTATTTCTTTTTGTTGTCTGATTGCTGAGGCTAGCAGTTCCAGTACTATGCTGAATAACAGTGGTGAGAGTGGGCACCCCTGTCATGTTCCTGATCTCAGGGGAAAGAAAGCTCTCAGTTTTTCCCCACTGAGAATGATATTCGCTGTGGGCTTTTCGTAGATGGCTTTTATGATATTGAGGTATGTTCCCCCATCCCTACACTGTGGAGAGTTTCAATCAAGAAAGGATGTTGTATTTTGCCAAATGCTTTTTTCTACAACAATTGAGAGGATTATATGGCTCTTGTCCTTTCTTTTTTTTAATGTGGTGCATCACACCGGTTAACTGATTTGTAGGTGTTGAACCATCCTTGAAGCCCAGAAATAAATCCCACTTGGTCATGGTGAATAATCCTTTTAATGCACTGCTGGATCCTATTGGCTAGTGTCTTGGTGAGAATTTTGGCATCCATGTTCGTCAGGGATACTGATCTATAATTCTCCTTCTTGGTGGGGTCTTTGTCTCGTTTTGGGATCGAGATAATACTGGCCTAATGGAACAAGTTTAAGTTTTCCCTTCTCTTTCTGTTTTTTGAAACAGCTTCAGAATAGTTATCAGACACTTGTGTTTTAAAAACCCTACACTGCCTGCCTCTTCTTCTATAATAAAAGCTTCTGGAAGCTGGTACTTTCTTATCCACATGCTTAGAAGGCCAGTCCCTATACAGATGCTAGTGCAGAGAAGGAGGCAAAATTACCAATGCGTGGGGATGCAAGGATAAGGAAGACAACTTCCTGTCCTCAGAGTGCTCCTAGTCTGGTGAGAGGAAAGAGAACCCTAAAGGAGTACTTCAACGTGGGGAGTCAGGATTGGCTGGAAGCATGGGGACCACAGGAGCAGCCTAGCTCAACCAGCAGGGGTTCTGGGAGGTTTCTCCAGAAGGTGTGTCAATGCTTTGTTCTGTAGGAATTGGCCAGGGGAAAGGCGGGGTGGGGTGCTTCCCCAGGCCATAAATCCCCAGATATTGACAGTATTGGCTGCTTAGCAAGCAGGACTTTCCAGAAAACAGGATCTCAAGGGCCAATGAGAGGCTCTCACATTCCAACTTTCTAGGTTTTTCCAAGGTTTTTTCCAAATTCTACCTTCCAAAGCACAGCCACTTAAAAACCTGGGCCATTGTTCAGAGGCCCAGCAGCAGGGGGAGGTAAGATTCTTTCAAACTTTCTGTGGTGATTATCACCACAATGAAGTCCCAGCAACTGGGTGTTTGAGGCCTGAGACTGAGCCTCTAAAAGTCCTGGGCCTATGGGCTTTTATCAGGTCCCCTGCTCTGCTCAGTACTGTGGGATTCTGCAGACTGCAGTTCAACATCGGCCAGGAGATCTGAAGGCTGCAGGAAGTAGAGAGCCAGAGTGTGTCTCCTTTTCCTGCGTGACTTCAGCTCTGCTGACAGGGCCACATGGCTCTGACATCTGGCCACCTGGGACTCTGGTAACCTCCTCCCTCCTTTGTCTCTCTGGCCCTACCCCTCTGGGGTAGTAGCAGCTTCCATTTTGCTGATCGCTGGCTTGCTTCACAAGGATATAGCCTGTCTTGGCACCTTCATTATTTGGGTCACCAATTATCTGTACTAAATTCCCTGTTTTTAAATACTTAGAGCCATTTTTCTAGGTGAACCCTTTGTGATACAGCTCCCCATCCAGGGCACAAAGTGTTTTGCACAGGAAGAAACCCTAGATCTGAACTGGTATTAATGTGCTCTCTCTGCAGCTGTCTCATTTTATTCTTAAAACCAATGAATGTGACGGGTACTATTATCATCCTCATTTCAGAGAAGAGGAAACTGAAGCTTACAAATGACAGATAACTTGACGAAGTTCACACAGCTCACAAGAAGCAGGGTTGAAATTCATATCCAGGTAGGTTGGTTCTTAGATTATTCTCCAAGGTAAAAACCCAATAACTAGGTGGCTGATATTATCTATAGATCTCAAAATACTGGGGTCTTAAAAATGCTGCTCCTGAAATTCCTGACAGAAGAGGGGTCAGCTCCTGCTGGTCCACAGTGTTACAAGTAAGTTCAGGGCATTTCTGATCATGGCCCATGTTTACTGACTCTACATGTATAAAGCACAGGCAAAGAATATTTCACAGGGTTTCAAATGAAAAAGTGAGGAAAAAAATGAGTGTATAGTAAGTATTTCCTTGTTTCTTCTCCACTAGATTCATTGTTGGTACATCCAGGCTTAGAATCTGAGGACTAGGGCATTGCAGTGGGAGAAGAGTGGAATTTGGAGACAGGAAGACCAGCTATAAAATGAAGACAACAGCAGTATCATATGGTCACTCGGATACTGAGGAGATTTCAGAAATAAAAGTTTGATTAATGGTAGCTGTATCTCCATCACCACTATCACAATGACCCTCACCACTAGCACCATCATCAGCATCGACATCGACTCAATTATTTCCCAAGAGACAGCTGTATTCTTTCTTCCTTTCTAGCAAACGTATCAGACATCTAAGACAGGTTGAGTGCTGTGCTAAGCTCTTTAAATATTATCTCATTTCATTTCCACGACGCCTATATTCTTGCCCTTCCTCATCAGATGCAGGAGGAAAGGTTCAGAATGTTCAAGTGACATGCCTAAGGAACATGATGCAGAGAGAAGGAGTGTCGGGACTGGATCTTGTCCTGTCCGACTCCAAAGCCCACGTTCCTTCTTTACTCCTTCAATTTTTGATGTTCTATTGTCTCATGTAAGGGAAATGCATTTGTAAATATGGGCACGCCACAGGACATTGGTAAGAGCCATGGGTTTAGAGTTCGGAAAGCTGAGTTTCAGGCCCAACTGTGCCACACGACAACAAAGCCTGAACCGTTCCTCCACAGCCACCATGTATATGTGACGTCACAAATGGAGATCCTTTCTCGGCTACTCTCGATACACAATACACGGTGCTTCTTCAAAAAACCAAGTAAAGTGTCTCCTTTTCTCGAAAGAGGAGGGCAGAAAAATGCCTCCCCAAATCCTACACTCTTGAGCTCTGAGATGTCGATCACCTCAGGCCAGGCTCGCCTAACACGGGTGAGAGGCAGGTCATGCCCAATTCCCTCAGGAGAAGCCCTCTAACCCTGCTTCACGTCCCCTGCAGTCCACAGCAGTGCACAGCCGATGCCTGCTGTGGGGCCACAGGTAGCTGAGAGCGGATGGATCTCATCTTGTTTTTCCTTCAGACACACAGAGCCTGGAGGGGCCGTCCCTGAGAAAAGAGGCCCAAAGCAGGGAAAGCAACCAGGGGTGGGAGGAGCTTTCTCCTTTCTGAATAAATACATTGCACAATCCAGAGAGGACTCACAGGCTGCACGTGTACATCAGGAAACAATTCATAAGACGAGATTTTGACAAGCCCAGCCCTCAACGCTGCTGGGGCCCTTCATGGGACTATAAAGTATCAGTTTATTTGGCACTCTGCAGAAAGTTATTTAAAGGGCACAATTAGCAGCTGAAGAAATAGGAAGGCCAAAAGAGTGAGACATTTAATCTTGTTTTTCCTGAAACTGGCACAATACTCGGCTGATGGTAGTTGCTCAATAAATTTTTGCTGAATGAAAAAAAAAAAAAACCTCAGCAGAAAACAAGCTTATGGAGTCACTGAATCAATGCAAGGCTTCTTATTTAATGATTCCTACCCCTCCAATACACACACTTTGTACCAAGGAATCGGTCTTAAAACAAAATTAAAAAGAAAAAATTAAAACTTCACGAAGAACTCTCTCATTTACACTTGTGTGCTCTCTCCCTCCCTCTCCTCTATCCACCAGCCATCCATCCTTCCTTCCATCCATTTTTGAGTATCTACTACATTTATGTAAAAGAAAACAGAAACTTAGCAAATGTTATGATTAAAAGTTAACCTGTAATTTATCAAGCCACACTGCTTTGAAAACTTTAAAGGATTATATGGAAGAAAATCATCTCAAGTTCTAGCCTTTGTGTTATAATTATCTCATACTTTAGAGCCATATAAAGTACTTTATAACTTGCAAAGCATCCTCAAACACTGTACCCTTCATTTAGCTTTTAGAAAATCCTTCATTTAGCTTTTAGAAAATCCTGATACGTGTTGTTTTCTCTCCAGGTCAGAGTCGAAGAAACTGAATTTCAGAGACGTGAAGTAACTCAGTCAAGTTTATTTAGCTATACTTAGAGGCAGAGGTAAGGGCTCAAACAAGGATTTTCAGCCTCCCGGTCTGTAGTTTTGTTTTGGTTTTTTGTGTTTCCCTGTGTGTGAAAATAAAAAGGTCTGCTACAGATGTCTTGGCATCTTGAAAAAAATTCTCTTAAAAAAATAACAGCCTCAGACGCCTTTTCTGATGAGAAAGACAAGGATTTTTGAACACTACCTAAGACCTTAGATATATATCTATATATCATCTTTAGATTACGGATTTGGCCATTTGGAGGGAAGAAAAGATTGATAATTCTATCTAATGAGTTGTTCTAGTAAGAGGCTCACAGGGTCCCCGGGGAGGAGGCTCTCTGGAGACCACCGGCCCCATGTTTATAAGGCCTGCACCAGCAACAGTCAGCTTTCGGAAGGGTAAGAATCATATTGAAGACATTTGCTCTGCAGAGGACAAAATGCTAGTCTATACACAAGAAAACACGGCACTCTCTTCTTCTAATACTCTTTCGTGCTACACAGAAAACAACATATGGGGTTGACATTATAGGGTGGTGCTTAATGACTGGACTCATTCGCTGTGGGCCCATAATCACATTTCTTATCTTTCCCTTTCCGTTTCCACATCTATACCATTTGAATAATGAGATCTTCCTCTAGGACTGTTACAAGGATTAGATGTGTGAATACATATAAAGCGCTGCCCCACAGAGAGAACGCTCTGAAATGATGGGAGATGTTCTGGGTCTGCATGGCCCGATACAGCAGTCCCCAGGCCCGTGGGGCAACTGAGCACCTGAAATGTGGACCGTGCAACTAAGGGACTGAAGCTTCTATCTCATTCAGCTTTGTTGAAATAGCCACATGTGACCAGCGGATACATAGAGCGCTGGGCAGAGCATGCCCAGCACTATATGAATGGCTTACTGTTTTTATTACTACAGTTATTGTTGTCCTCAGACTGAGAGAGTCTCTCACTTACATGCCCTTGGGCAAATGCCTTCATCTCGAAGAACCTCAATTTTGGTATCTGAAGATTCTGGAATAACACCATTTACCTAACAAGACTGCTGTGGGAATTAAGTGAGATGCATATGGAACACACCAGTACTCAATAAATGAGAACCCTTAAATCTAGGACCTATGGAAGTGCTTGGCACAACTGTACAGTCTTTTTACTTAGTCCTGACTGTGTCTTGCTCATCTATACCACTGATCATTTGCTCATGCTGTTCCTTCTACTTAGAATATTCATTCTACAATACACTCCATCCCCTGACAAACACAGACTACATTTTGAAGACTCAACTCTTTCAAAGGAAGTCTTCCCTGACCACATCTTTCCCCATCCCTCCAGGTACTTCGGCCAGAGAGAACCAACAGAGCCTCTCTCCTTACACCCCACTCCCTGACACTGTCCAGATTCTATCAGCGTATCTGTGATTTCCTTGTGTGCATAGCTGTCTCCCTCTACTAGACTGAGGCCAGGGCAGTGGCTCACTAATTTTTGTTGCTGTTGTTTTTTTAAGTTTTTTCTTCCCCCAATATTTTATTATTTATTTGTCAGAGAGAGAGAGAGAGAGAGAGAGAGCGCACAAGCAGGGGGAGCAGCAGAGGGAGAAGGAGAAGCAGGCTCCCCACTGAGCAGAGAGCCGGATGTGGGGCTCGATCCCAGGACCCTGGCATCATGACCTGAGCCCAAGGCAGAGGCTTAACCCACTGAGCCACCCAGGCGTCCCACTATTGTTTAATACATGAGTGGATGGATGCAGTAGAAGGCAGCTACTAGTAAAGCCCAAGGCATTTTCTAGAAAAAAGTGGCAAATGTAATCATGGAAAAATGCTCCGTGTCTTAACAGGCCTAATGGTGAAAAGTGCTGAAGAGGTTTGAGTGACAATTCATGGGTAATAGTAAAATTATTACTGGAGCCTCACAACACATCTTGTTTAGAAGAGTTAAAACCACTGGTAGAGAGAAAAGTTCCTAAGACCCTTATGCTTACTGCAAGATGGCTTTATGCCTGACACTTTCCAAAACTACTGTATTAACTCTTCTAACAATCCTGAGAGGCAGTTATTACTGCAGTTTTACTAACAGGGAAAATGAGAGCAAAGCTGTCAAGTAACTTGTCCAAGATCCCTTAGAGGGGGAGTGGGGGAAGAGGGTATCACAAGCGGTTCTACTGAACTCGAAAGCCTGAAGAGCCTACAGAAATGAGTTCCTTTCTTTTCAACTATGTGCAAGAATGCTAAGGATTTACACTCAGCATAGCTGAACTCGGATCCCTTTCAGGATTTATTGTTATAATGCCACTACAGCAAGCCCTCGGGGTTCATCCCAAGCCCAACACAAGAAGGGGAATGAAACAGCTGAAAAGATTATTGTGAGCCCACTGTTTGATGAAATATCACTTTGGCTTTTAAATGCGGTTTAGAATTTACCCAGTCTAAATCCTCAAGTGGACTTATCTTTAAAAACAACAGCAGCAAAAACCTCTACATGGTAATTCTACAAAGAAATTTTACACACCTTGACAAGGCCACCATCTCCTGTCCCCACACCGCACTCTCCACAGAACCAGAAAGAGAACAGCGAAGGGTCTCCATCTAAATGAGATGTGGACAGACTTTCACTGGCTATTTGAACTAGTTAGGGTGTCGTGGTTAAGAACAAGGGCTCTAGAATTGGACTACCTGATTTAAAGATTACTTCACCTTCCTGTGCCTCAGTTTCCTTGTCGAAAAAATTAGAATAATGATAATGCATAACTCATAAGGCTATTGTGCAGATGAAGTGAGAAGGATAGTGCGTGGGTCATGGCTTACTCAATATATTGTTGCCATTGTTATGACTACTGATGACTCTCAGTCTGGGGTGTTAACAGCATGGCTTGGCAGGAGAGCAGACACTCTCATTCGGCAGGGTGCGTGCCTTGCCTGAGTTATTCGGGTTTACTTGGATTGACGGGAACATTTTTTTTTCTGCCCTTGAGTGGTGTCACAACTGGTGACAGAATAATGGGGGGCCCGGGGGAATAAGGAAGATAAGGTGCCAGATAGCAGCAATAATCCAGGCTTACATTTTAAACATTGTTGAGAATAAACCAATAGCTCTTTTTATCTCTAAAAGCCGCAATAACATGTAGCACTCCTCATAGTGCAATTCAGCTTAGCAATGGCATTTCTTGCTTCTTTCTAAAATCTACACTCTTCCATGACTGGCACCAATCAGAACCCAATACAAGAGCCCTGGGATGGCCAGAGAAAAAAGAACCTACCTTCAGAGAACTGGGTCTCACTCCTCCGTCCCTCCCTTCTGGCCAGAAAGAGCAAATCTCGAAGGTAGACTAATATGTAATAGCTTGGAAATCTGAGCCTTGGGAGAATGCTAGTGAAATCCACAGCAAAGACAAAGCAAAACCTTGGTTTCATAAATTCCTTTCTCCCCAACCTCAATACGGCCTCCAGACTACTTGGACATTCTCATCTATGACCTCATAAGAGACAATTTTTCACTTGCAGGCATTAGACATGGTAAAGGGTCAGGCTGAAATCCAACGCAAACGGCCAAGTTAACACACAAAAATTACTTTTAAAATAAAGAAACCAAAAGAAAGAGGACTGGCCGAAGTACAAGAAATGTATCTTATGAAATAAATCCTTAAACAGACCTGAAACTGATTCTAAATCACACAGCTTCCTTCTGATCTCTTACAAACTAATTTGGCAGCTATATCCTGAATCCCAATTATACGCCAGGTACTATGTTAGGGGTTAGAGATCCAAGGATGGAAGATGTTTCCTTTTATTCTACAAGGTCCCAGTCTAGTAGGGGTGGAGAGATATATAGGCAGACTCTTAGAAGGCAGAATGGAACCATTCATGACTCAGACCTGAGCAAGTCTAATGGAAGTATGGAGCCCTGGCCCCCGGTCTAGCTTGGTCAGTCAGGGAGGGCCCACTGACGGAGGTGAGGCAGGAGTTAACATCAGTCAGCAGGGGGAGGAGAGAGGGAGGGAAAGGCGTTTCCAGTAGACCCCGAGAGAAAACAAAAACACAAGAGAGAGAAATAGAGGATGCAAGGTCGCTGGGCCACACAGTCCGAGGAGACAAGAGTCCTGTATTCTGAAGATCTCGGTTGGCGTCAAGCTCTGGGTCTGAATCAGACGGACCTACATTTGATTCCCAGTTGAACAGTGTGCTCAGCAACCTTCGATAAGCTAACTTCTCTCCGCTAACTTTGAGGCTCAGTTTTCTCAACTGTGAGGTGGGAAGAATGGCGTTTCCTTTACGGAGTCACTCTTCCTGGCTTTAGCACTGTATGTCCAGTGTCCCAGGACACCTTTCCACTGTCCCGAGCAAACTGGAATGGTTGGTCACCCTATGTATAGGGCAAGTGGCTAATAATCCCCTCAAAGACAGAGAGCGGACCAGTGAGATGCTGCAGGGAAACACCAGGAGGGACAGAGGACTGCTCAGACAGCTTGTAGGACACTCAGACTACGGGGCAAGGCCTGAAATCTCAAGAGAAAAAGACCTCATTTGGCAGGCGAGCTCTCCCCAACCTCTGATGCCAAGCTCAGCACCTCCTCCTTCGGTATGAGTTTCGGTTCCATCAAAAACTTCCAGAGGTTTCGTGGGGTTAGTTGAACATTGACAGATTCTTCAAAGCTTGGAATTCACTCTGCGGGACAAAACCAAGCCAAGTTTCTATGGGGGGAGGATTTCCCCCAGGGAGGGTCACGGGGCTCTACCACATGCAGACTGATTAATCTACCCTCACCCCAAGCTTCAGACAACAAGGAGACAAGAAAGAAAAATAGATCCTGATTCAACACCCCCAGCCCCATTCCTGGGAGAGTGGGCGTGGGAGTGTAAGGCGACCCTCAGCACCGGATAGGAGTCAGGCCAGAGCGGCAAGAGAATTAAAAGTGATATGCAGAGCAGCTGGAGAGAGGGGAAGAAAAAAAAAAAAAAAATCTGAGCAGGATGAAGGGCCCAGGGTTTTAACACAATGAATGACATGTGGCTGAAATAGTTTCAAAGAGAACAAAAGCTTAGGTAAATAAATAGTGTTGGGAGATGAGAGCAAAAATGAATTACAGGAAATCCCACGAGTAATACACTGGCATTTTTCAAAAACTGCAGTAGAAACAACATCTCTGCTTCGGCAGAGATCAAGACTCAGCCCTCCCCATTTCACCTATGCACCTGCTCCTAAAGCCTGCTTCTTGGGAGCACAGCCCTGGCCAAGCATGGCTGTCCTTTCTCTGAGTCCATTCCAGGCTCTGTGGGGGTAACGGGAGACACTTCCAGGCTCCAGTGACTCACTGTAGGATCTCAGGCAAATGAACTGAGCTCCTTGCTTCCCTGATACCTCATCTGTAAAGGGAAGTGATGACTTCAAAGTAAATGTGTAAAAATATACTTTGGTTTGAAAGTACAGTGCTCATACGTGGGAGGCGCTGAGTAATGTTCTCTCTTGCCTGCACTCGGAAGGATTCTACCAGAGCAGCATTTATCTAGCACCACTCTACGCCAGTATCGTGCTCGGCATCATACGGGAAACAGGATTTGCAGAAACACAATCACGGTCCTCAAGAGCTTGCAAACTCATGGGAGCCACCGCCGCCGCCGGAACACAGCAGACTGACAATGTCTGCAACGGAAGCACCAGCAAGCCTCTGGCAGGAAGAGCGGAGGCCTCCCGGGGGCGGGGTGGGGGTAGGGCCAAGCGTTCTTCACTGTGGCTCTCCTCCTCCTTCACCCCAATGACTTGACACACCTGCGCTCCAGGTCCGGTTCCGGCTGATGTCAAAAGCCTCAGCACTCCTTCACGTCACTTTACATCACATGTGTGCAGTATCTACCTGTGCCAGGCACGGTTCTAAATGCTTTACGGAAATTAATTGATTTCATCCTTGAGACTGCTACTATGATGCCCATCTGGGAGACAAAAACCTAGACCTTCCGGTTCAGTAACTGACACTCATCACACGGGGAGCAGCAGGGGATGGTGTGGAAGATAACTCAGTCTGGTGCCAGGAATCAAGCTTTTCCCCAGCCGCTCGGCCGCTGGAATGCTACAGGTGTTTCTGGGGCACACAGGTACACGTTTCTATTGGATATATGCTCCCCATCCCACATCGCTGTTCACTCTCTGTTCTCCCCCAAAACTCTGTATTTCAAAGGGAAGAATTTTCCAATGATTTAAAAAGTAACTGCTGGTCTGCACCTCAAAGCACCCGCAGGCAAGCCCAGACGGCGGCCAGCTCGGGGCTGTTTCCTCCTGAGCACGTCGGAGCAGGGACTGGGTGGCCCCATCCATAGGGGCCGGAAGCAGCAACCTGTGGGAGGATGTGAAGCAGATGCCACCAGCCAGGGCCTTCCAACCTCACAGAGGCCCCCTGGGCACTGTCATTTTCCCGTGGGGCTGTGTGGCCTGAGTCCATTTGGGCTGTTAACACAGAACAGCACAAACTGCTGCCTGAACAAGACACATTTCTCTGTCACTATTCTGGTGGCTGGATGTCCGGCTGACACCAGGGTACCTGTGGGAGCAAGTTCTGCTGTTGGCTTCTTCTTTCTCTACAGGTGGCTGTCTTTTGGCTGTGTCTTCACAGCAGAGAGAGAAATACCAAGCTTTCTCATCTCTCCTTAGAAAGGCACTAACCCCGTTCGTAAGGGCTCCACCCTCAGGACCGAATTTTGTCTCAAAGGCCCCACACTTTCTAGTACCATCACATTTGTGCTTAGAATTTCAACATATTAATTTGAGTGGGGGAGGGGACACAAACACTCAGTCCATAGCACGCTCCGTCTAAGGTAGAGACCGAAGGGGCTTAGAGTCCTTGCTTACACATATGAGGGAAGGTCCCTGTGCTAATGTGCCGTGGAGAGAGCAGTAACTGATAACCTCATTTCAGCCGAGGAGGTTGGAATTCTACTTAACACACTGGTAAGGGAAGCTTACTGTTTAGATACCAAAAAAGGAAAAAAAAACATGTTACCACCTTTCCCCCCAACATGTACTGTGCAGTGGAAAAGAGGACTCTGAACATCATTTCCTCCTTTCTTGATGACTTATCAGTATACCAAGGAGGAAGGAGGAACTAATTTTATTAAGCAACTAATACAGGCCAGCAAGTGTTGTTCGTTAGTGTGCCGATGTATCCTGAGTTCATGCCTCTCCAATTACTTCTGATGGCCTATTACATATTACACCATTCACGTCCCCGCTCCCACTCCTGATGGCCAGACGAGGTCATTCTCCAGCCTGTACTCCCAGCGCCTGGCACAAGGCTACATGATGGTAACGCTTAGTAACTTTTATTCCCTTTGATGTTTTTAATAAACTTCATCAATGAAGTACAGCATGTAGCAAAAGGCCACAAATTCTAAATATACAATTTGGTGAATTCTCACAAAGTAAACACACCTACCCAGATGAAGAAATTACACCCTTCACACCCTTTTCCAGACACCATACCATTCAAAGAAAACTACTACCCAGATGTCTAAACCATAGGATTTGGCTGATTTTTAATTTTTAAAACATTCAGATATTTTCTTTGGGTCAGTTTTTGTCATTCACATTTGTGAGATTCAGCCACTCTGCTGTGTGGAGAAATTTCTGTACGGTTTTATTACTGAGCGAGATGCCATTGTATGAATATATCAACCATTTATCCATCTACTATTGATGGACTTTTGGGGGATGTTTTCAGTCTTTGGCTGATACAAGTAAAGGTGTTCTGTGTATTCGTGTGCACGCTTTTTGGGGGTGGGGTGGGGTGGCGTGGGAATACACACCGTTGTTGGGTAAATGCCTAAGTGGGACCACTGACTCAGAGCATATGGAGATCCTGCTCACCTCTATCCAGGGCAGTGCGCCAACTCCTACCTCCCCACCCCCAGTGTTTCAGCCCCCCACCCTGTGCTCCATATCCCCGATAACACTCGGTATCATTGGTCTTCTTAATTCTAGCCAACATGATGGGTGTGCAGTGGTCTCATATCGTGGTTCTAATTTGGAATTTCCTAACGACTAATGAGATGGAGAAACGTTTCATATTTTATTGTTCATCCGTATATCCTCTTTTTTTTTTTTTAAAGATTTTATTTATTTATTTGACAGAGAGGAGAGAAATCACAAGTAGGCAGAGAGGCAGGCAGATATAGAGGGGGAAGCAGGCTCCCCGCTGAGCAGAGAGCCCGATGCGGGGCTCGATCCCAGGACCCTGAGATCATGACCCGAGCTGAAGGCAGAGGCTTAACCCACTGAGCCACCCAGGCGCCCCTATCTGCATATCCTCTTCACTTCAAAACTATCCAAATAATTTCTGCCATCTTCCTGTCAGCATAGCAGGAAATGGGTTTTTTTGTTTGTATTCTTAAAAATTTTTATTATTATTTTCTACTGATTTGTAGAAATTCTTCCTATACTATGGATATAGGTCCTTTGCTGTATGAATTGCAAATAGCATTTTTCATTTTGTGGCTCCCATTTCCTTTTTCATGGCATCTTTATTTTTTTTTTAAAGATTATTTATTTATTTATTTGACAGAGAGAAAGAGAGAGAGAGTTCACAAGTAGGCGGAAAGGCAGGCAGAGAGAGAGGGGGAAGCAGGCTCCCCGCTGAGCAGAAAGCCCAATATGGGGCTCGATCCCAGGACCCTGAGATCATGACCTGAGCTGAAGGCAGAGGCTTTAACCCACTGAGCCACCCAGGTGCCCCTCATGGTATCTTTGGATGAAAAGAATTTCCTGGTTTTAATGTAGTCCAATTTATCAACCCTTTTCTTTGTGGTTGTGCCATACTGATGTCCTACTAAAGAAATATCTCCCTATCCTAGTCATGAAGGCCTTCTCTCAAATACTGTCTTTTAGAAACTTCCTATTTTACGTGTCATACTAGGCCTGTAATCCATTTGGAATTCATTTTTTCCCATATCGGTATCTGACATAGCCGCCATCTCTTTCTCACTGTTCATCAGTCTCTTTTTGTTTTTTTAATCTTTCCCTCTTTTCACTTCCTACTGGTTCTGCCTTGGGCCCAGCATTCAACACTTCTTACCTCAGTGCTGTCCTATCCTGAGCCATTAACTTTGTGGTCTCCAAAGTCTCTACTCAAAAGCTATTACCCTAAGGCTAAAAATCCAAACTCTTTAGAATGGCATTCAAGGCCCTTGAAACCCTGGTCCCCACACATACCTCTCGCCTGTCTGTTTCAACATGCACACTCTGCGTAACAGCCATCAGTACTGTGCGGTCCAAACAGATATCCTCATGCTTCTGGATTTTGGTGCATACTGTCTCCGTCTGCCTCCCTCTTACCTCTCCCCAACATCCCTGCCTGCCCCATTCCTACTCTACCCATCCAATAAATTCCTTCTTTTTCTCTCCTATTTGTCTTTCAAGTCAAATCAATATCATTTATGAAGGAGACATCTTCTCGATCCACTCAGGTAAAATGAGTTTAGACTCCTGGAATATTCCCTGCATGCTTCTATCAAACAGTTCCCATACCACATTATGACAGTTTACTTGTCTGTTTCTACAACTAGAATGGGAGCTCCTTGAGGGGAGGGACTTAGATTTGTTTGTATGTCTGTGTCTAGTTCCTAGCATAGTGCCTGGCACTTAGTGAGGGTATGTTACCTGTTGGCTGAAGGTCGAAAAAAAGACTTTTTTTTTTTCACTGCCAGCTATTATTTCATACTGCCAATCTGCCATATTTTACCAAAATTCTAAGTTACCAGTGCTGGGTGATTGCTGAGAATGGTCCTTGGACTTTTCTATAGTATGGTGATTCTAAGACAAGTGTTTTCTCAACTTTGGGAAGTCCTGTGTTTTGCTTATTTAACTTCAGGATTCATAGCTCTGCTTTAAATGGATATCTCCACCAAAGGTAAGAGACGTTAATGAATGCCCAGCTTAGAAATCAGAGGAATTACTGACTTGAAATTAATAAGTTATTATAGTTATTATAATAAGTTATTATCTTCTTCCAAACATGAGAGAAAATTTATTTCAAATAATCACTTCCATGCATTTAATTTAGTAAGAGCTAGAAGATATATAAAGAGAATCCAAAAGTTAAGTAACTCTTCCCTAATCAATGTATTTAGAAAAAAAAGAAGTTGTCAAATTCCCTATCCTCCCTTCAAGGCCCACTGCCTCACCCCTATTCCAGGTGACCCCTTCTCTCCCACTCTTGCCTCTTCCCCAACTACTGTGTATAGAACTACATAAAGCCCTGCTGGAAATGACTTGAGTAAAATTCGCCAATGCCTAGAGGAAGAGGGAGGAGCACAAACTTTTCAATATGGCGCTCAAAGACTGCCAATCGTGCCCACTTACTTGATGTTGATAGCACCGTACTCTAGGAATCCCTTAGAGACATCAGAGATTTCAGCCACACTGTAAAGCTTATCATTTCCCAACCCCCGAAACCCTCACGTACATTACACTGTCCATTCAGAAGACTCTACATTTCATTGCTTCCAGTGGAGAAAATACCTATTGTCTTACATTCAGTTCAAAGCCACCCCTCTGTGAAAGTAAAGGAAATGCCATTAAAAATGGAGTTGGGCAGCCCCGTGGGGGGTAGCTCCCACGCATGTGCCACTCACTGTAGCTGGCATCACCAGCAGAAAGACAGAGGATAAGAATTACCTTGTGAGGGGTGCCTGGGTGGCTCAGTGGGTTAAAGCCTCTGCCTTCAGCTCAGGTTATGATCTCAGGGTCCTGGGATCGAGCCCCACATCGGGCTCTCTCCTCAGCGGGGTGCCTGCTTCTCCCTCGCCCTCTGCCTGCCTCTCTGCCTACTTGTGATCTCTTTCTCTCTGTCAAATAAATAAATAAAATCTTTAAAAAAAAAAATTAAAAAAAAAAAGAATTACCTTGTGAGGGAAGCCATTTTTTCACATAGGAGTTCCATCCCCCACTTGTAAGAAAAAGAAGAAAGATCCCTCCCTGCCCTAAGAACAACACACTAGCCACCACTTACAGTCACTGAGAAACTGCCACACCTCAAACTCTTGTTCTTCTCCAGTGAACTTTGTTCAAAACAACCCTCCCCAACTGCCTCCTTCCTGCTACAAACACGAACTCCTCTCCTTTTCTCCTTTGTTCTCCAGACGTGTCAAGAGTTCGCCATAGTTAGCTTGTCCCATACTTCAACTCCTCTGCTACTCCTGAATAAACTCATTCTGCTAGTCAGATAAGTGGCCATTTTATTTTTAAGGCCAACACCTCCCACTTCCCTGAAGGAGCGAGGTAGCTGATACTCAGGGGCTTATCGTTACTAGCTGTGTGACCCGGAGCAAGCTGCGGGAGTTGACGTCAAGATTACACATGGAGACGATCCAGGACACGTTTCTTGCCCACTGAGGTCATTCAACGAATACCAACATCTTTGTCCTTCCCCTGCCTTACTGTTTCAACTGAAACATCCCCCTTTTTCAAATCCCTGTACAACCTGGTCCGCATGCTTACTGCCATCTTGTTAAATTATTGTCTTTACCACGGTAACTCGCATAGTGCTTAGCATGTTGTTAGAAACAAACCCATTAACTACTGCATATAATCATTCATTTACTGAGTTAAATGCCAGGGTCTGAAGTTACAAAGACCAACAGGACCAGACTGTCTTGCCCACAAGTAGCTCCCAGTCTAAGTGGGGCAGATAATAATGTGACCACGTCTTTGAGCATTTCGGTGTTACTGTGTGTGTGTTATCTGTCATGTCAGACAGGCACGGGGGAAGTAGGGTCAGGCCACATGCATCAGGCTGGGCAATCACGTCACACCACGGTCACGCAGACAACTGGTGAACAAGAGCCACATTATTCGGGCATAGTTAATACATTCCACAGAGTTAAGTTGTGTGGGTTTTTCTTTACAACGTTCAGCTGTGAGAGGCCTGAATCTAGAAGGCATGTACAGTTTTCACTCCTATGACCGATCCTGGTGGGGGAGGCCCCCTCTGGGCTTCATGGGGCAGGAGCCATGACTTGGTACACCTTTAACTCCCGAAGCTAAATTCAGCCCAGGGACTTGCAGTAATATAGATCCATGATCCAAGCCATCCTACTTACACAAAATATAAGAGCTGAGGCTTTCCCTAGACCTGTGCAACTGATGCAAAGATTGTCCATGTTTTCTGTGTTTTGAAAAATTATTTGATTATTATCTATGGCTAACTCAGTTAACACAGGCTTGGGGAAAGCTCTACATTGGTTAAGACCTGGAGTCAGACAGACTAAGATTTTCAAAATTCTGCCAGACTTGCTGCCTGAGCCTAGGTTAAGTCTCATCTTTGGTTTTACATGGCAGGGGTAAGAATGTACACAGCTGCAAGCTTGCGTCACATCCATACCACGTACTGCCTCGGTGAACACTATGGTAGTGTGTCACTTGTGACAAGTGTACCACACCCAAGAGCTCTTTATTGCTCTGCTTTTGAAACACAAATTAAAAAATGTACCTTTCCATTAGCCTGGGTTTAATTTTGCTCCTCCTGGATTACACACAAACAACTTTTGACAGTAATCAACTAGAATTTAGGCTGCCCCTCATACTGTCTATTAAGATACCAGAGGTAGAGCTCATCAGGCTCATGGGAGGATACACTCCCCAGGGGAACCTGGTTGAGGGGAAATGTGCATTCTAATTAGTTCTTGGGGTGACTCTGCTTACTCACGCTTGAAAAGTAAACAAGGACAGAACTCAGATACTTTTTAAAAAGATCTATAAATCATTTTAAGTTTAAATTAAAATTAAATTAAAATTAAATTTAAGGGGCGCCTGGGTGGCTCAGTGGGTTAAAGCCTCTGCCTTTGGCTCAGGTCATGATCTCGGGGTCCTGGAATCGAGCCCCGCATCAGGCTCTCTGCTCGGTGGAGAGCCTGCTTCCCCCCCTCTCTCTGCCTGCCTCTGCCTACTTGTGATCTCTCTCTGTCAAATAAATAAATAAAATCTTTAAAAAAAAATAAATTTAAATTAAATTGGAATTGAAATTAAATTAAAATATTTTTTGGATTAACTGCATTGTGAATTCAATTTACTATGAGTGACTGGAAATAATCTAAAAACCCATTCTTTCATGACATTTCTCCATTTCCCATTCTCTATCTCCAATAAACGATATTTGCTAAAACGGGAACTGAGAAGTGGTGTGCGAAAGTCTGTCTTGCCACCAACAGAAGGAGAATGGAACATTTCAAAGTATGGGCACAGAACTCCTTAGGGATCTGGGAGAATTTCCACCAGTTCAGACTTCGGTGAACACACACAAACTCTGCACATTCTCTGTTTGAATCTGAAACCAGAGAAGAGGTAACAATGTGAAGAGAAAGGAGTAGATATAAAATTCCTTGCACAAAAGACACTGGCAGGTATCAGAGGAGGTATGAGATAGTGAAAAGGAGCAGTGCCCGGCCTTGGACCTGGTGGATGAGGGAACAATCAGCTGGAGATGGGGAAGTCAGAGATGGGGAATCAAGCTTCCCTACCAGCTATGATGCTGCAGGTTGGGTTAGGGGAAGTTGCAAAGGTGGGATGCAAAGTCCTGGAAGGGAGTGGGTTATTTCTGAATCCCTAGAGCCTGGCGAAATATATACCTGCTTAATTCTAATGAAGGGAGCTTTTGCTCTAAGCTGAAAATGAGCTGGTATCTTTCTTACTGGCCATATTCTTCTTTTGGAGTATCATCCTTTGGTATTAAAAAACACAGCTGTACCCCCGAAGGCAAACACCTGCTGCAGGACACCTGACATGGTTTTCAGACGATAGTCATTGCTGAGGAAGCTATCTGAATGGATAGGGTTGATCCAACTTCATTTCAGCATCCCAGCTCCTCAGCTTGGAATTCCAGGACTTTTATAGCTTAGCTTCTCACCGGGAAGGGCTAACACCAGATGGGCACTCACCACGTGTCAGGAGAACGCGTCTATACAACCACCCAAGAGGCACCATCGTGATCCCCATTCACAGGAGATAAATTTACATAACTTGCTAGTAAGTGGAAAAGCTGGGAACTCCGGAGTCCACAAGGTCTGCTTCATGGCTTCTGTCTCCCCATCAGCTGCTGGACCCCTCCAGAAAAGGACTGAGTCATGGGCACCCTGGCATCCCCCATGCCCAGCGCAGCACCTGAGGCCAAGCATGCGCCTAACACAGATTTGCCGACTGAATTTGTCTCTACCTTCCTTCTTATGCCATGACATGTCCCCTCACTATACTGAGGTCTGTTTCCCCAGTGTCAGAACTCTCTGTACTGGTACTTCCCATCACTTTACATAAACCTTTTCTTCATGATACCTGGCAGTTCCTGATAAGCACACATGTGCACACACACACTCAACATACGGTGTACACACACATCTAAGCAGACGCATGCATACACATGAACACTTGTACACCTAAGTATACATATATGCAAACACACACAGGCACAGTTATGAACATGTGCACATACACATTTACATATGCATAGCACACGTGTGCATAGATATGTAACAAACACATGTGTGAACACATGTGTGTACATCTATGCATGCATGCAACACATAAAAATATGCACACATATGTTTATATGGGGCTTTAGGAACTCCCCCAGCAGATCGAAAAGCTCTAGGAGAAGTGGAACTTGTCTTTGTTCACCACTATATCCAACACACCTATAAATGATACCTGACACCTAATAGGAAGACATCACATATGTGTTAAATAAAAGAATCAATCTTTAAATCTCTCCTGCCCACTGCTATCATTCATCCTGTAAATCCGTTGAGATCATGTCAATCATAGCTAAATATACACAGTACTGCCACATGCTGCTCTAAGTGTGTGGTCGACATGAGCTCATTTACTCCTGAAACAACTCTGTGAAGTAGGTACTATTATTATTTCCATTCCATAGATGGAGAAAGTGAGGCAGAGCACGTCAGGTAGCTTCCCAAGGTCACATAGACAGCAAGTAGCACCAGGATTTGAATCAGTCATGTGTTCTTAACTACTATGCTGGGTTTCCCCCAGATCTTTCATTTGCATTGTCTTTAGAAGCCAACTTCTTCTTCTTTTTTTAATTTTTAAAGATTTATCTATTTATTTTAGAGAGAAAGAGCAAGCATGAGCAGGAGGAACAGAGGGAGAGGGAGAGAGAATCTCAAGCAGATTCCACACTGAACATGGAGTCCAATGTGGGGCTCGATCTCGCGACCCTCAGATCTTGACCTCAGCCAAAACCAAGAGTCAGATGTTTAACCGACTGTGCCACCCAGGCGTCCCTTCAGAAGCCAAATTCTTACATCAGAGTCACAGTCGAGTGCATGATAAAGACTAGAGTTATGCAAATGGTGGGGGGGGGGGTAATGCTGTTGAATAACATAATTGGAAACTACTGTAATTTTTCTATATTTCAAGGAAGTTTCCTTCCTAGTTTGTCCAGACATCTACACTGGCTGCAGGGTGCCATGAGGCAATCCTTAAGATCCCCAGTGTGGGGAAATCGAAAATTATTTCTCTTTGCTCTTTATACTAACTTCTCCGAATGTACGGTCAAATCGAAAGTGGGCTGAGGAAAGCAACCAGGCCTGCGGGCTAATGCTAAGGAAGCAGGCAGCAGCTCAGATGGGAGGCTGCCACCGAGGAGTGCTAGCTGGAGAGGTGCATTTTCCCACCAACAGCTGCTGATGTGCAAGCCCTAAAGTAAACACTGGTGCTCCGAAATGTTATATGGACTGAAGCACCATGTGTTCAGTCCCTGTGCCATGAAAAACAGTGGGCCTTTGGGGTAAGCCTACTCTTGTCACCAGTACGCAAGTGCGGTGTTAGACACTGGGCCCCCCAAAGACACTTTCCTAGCAGTCTTCTACCTTAGAACTTGGAAAGGGAGGGCCTCCTAACAGGTGGCTGGCAGGGTCAGAACCTGGGGCTGGGCTCTTGTGTGTGCTGTTTTTGTTCCCAAGCTCAGCAAAAGAAAACAGCAACTCATCTTTTCAGTCATCTGTTAATACATGAGAGAACAAATGGAACGCAGATAAAGTCCTAGAGCTAATGAGTTGATAGAGACTTGCTTACAATCGGGGGCTCTGGGCACAGGCCCTCCTGTTGGGTCAAGACATTCTTTTCCATTTACTAGGTAGCACTTGCTCCCTTGTTTGATGCAAAGGCTGCACCAAAGCCAATATGAAGTCACAGGAAGAAACCCATAGGTCAGGGTTTGGGTCTCATATCCAACCACTTCTGATCCTGTGACCTTAGGCAAATCCCTTCACTTCTAGGGTGGCTGTTTGCTCAATGAGTAAAGGAGGCAAAATACCGGGTGTTGATTTCCAAGTGGCAAATTACCCCAGAGATGAGATTAATATCAACATTAATCAACAAAGTTAGTACCCTCTTGAATATTACTGATCTCCCCAGGATGTAGTCAAAAAATGCCCAGGCTGGTCTAATAAGCCTGGTCTTACTCCCCGTGACCGATAGTGTCCCGGAAACCTGTGTCGCTTTAAGTATTCATTATTAAGTCACTTCCCCATTCTGGTCCTCAACCTCCTCAACCACATGGATCTAGAGATACACCTGCCCAGCAGAAGGTTAAACAGAAGCTCTACCTTCTGTTACAGATATGTGCCTGTATTATATTACAGATATATTACCTGTCGGTGTAGGTACAGGCTACAAGGGAGCCAGGTGGGCAGGAGAAAGCTCCGAGTCAGAATGCCTTGGACCTAGAACCCAACTCTACCACTTATTAAAATGTTCCCTTGAGCAAGTTCTGGCACTCTGATTTCCTTATGCTAAAATCAGCAAACAGTGGTAGCTCCCAGGGAGGCTGGGGGCTGATGGTGCTGTTAAAGTGGCCAGCGCCACACTCGGCACAGAACAGGTGTTTATTAAGTGGCGGGTGAAATAAAAATAACTTCTTTGAGCTCTTCACAGGGAACCTGAATACCAGGTGCTTTTATTATTATCAGCTTTTGACGGAGACTTAGTGTAGGTTGTGAGAGCCAAACAAAGCAGCTTGTTCATATGTGGCTGAGAACAGGTTTACTTATTTAAAAGCCCCCCCAATACTGACTGTGGCATTAAGTGGGACAGAATGTGTAAAATGGAATAACATCTACACACACGTACCACAACACACACACACACACACACACGCATATACACAAGCACGTGCAAACACATGTGATGCACATACAATTGTCTCTGATTACGTGCACACATATACATACACAAATCCTGTGAATACACCCATTCTTCTCCTGGTCTAGTAAGAGCCTCCCCCCACGGGGACTCATTCCCTTTCCCTAATTTGGAGACAGCGCAGCCTAACAGGGGAAGAGGCGTCGGCAGGTGAATGAGGAGGCCCAGTTTCTAACTTCAAGTCTGATGGCAACCTGCCGGGCTAACCTGGGAGGACTCCCTGGTTTTCTGGGCCTCAGCTTTCCATCTGCAAAGTAAAGAATCTGAGATAGAAAATGCCTGAGTAACCTGTCAGTTTGAAGCCTGCGATCACTCACCCACAGGAGTGGGTATTATCACACTAACCATGGTACTGTTTCCCAGCAGGGCACGAGGGGGGTGGGGCGGGGGGGCTGGCCGTGGCCCCAAGGCCCCGCTTCCTCCCCACTTTCTGTATATGTGCTGCCGAAGCGAGCACTCCTCCCCACTTTCTGACCACAGACGAAAAGACTGGTCTCCCTGTTGAGGCCAGTGCTTCCCAGTCCAGAGAAATCCAGCACTCCAAGAGAGCCTGGCGGCCTGGGGACAGGAAACTCCAAGCTCACTCTCCCTCCCTTTGGCTCCCCTCCGGCCCTCACCATGGCTCCTGCAGCTGCTAAGGTCCCAGGCAGTGGTGGTTCTCATTAGCCCAAACCTCAACTTAAAACAGTAAACTTGGAACCCACGTTACCATGGGTTCCTTCTTCCCCCTGCACGGATTCACATCCAGGGACTCTCGGAGCTGCCCCTGCTCTCTCTGCTCAGGCATTGACACCGCTGTTCCCCTTCCAGATTCCCTAGCATGGCCGTATCTGCTCTTCTCTCCCCTCCATTTCTTACAGATCGCCTGCCTCTCCGACCCACCTTCCCTTCCTCTCTGGATATGCTCCCTCTTGCCCAGCTCCTCCGCACACCTCTGGTTTGGTCTGATTTGTCTACTTGGCAGCTGCGTGTCACTACGGCTGCTGAACCTGTGTGCCCAGTGCCAACTCGTCCTGGAGGCTGACCTCTCTGGGCACCTGGGGACACCTATCCATCTCATCTATCCGTTTCCCAGGTCCCACCTAGTGTTTGGCTCAAAATCCATGGTGGGGGGGGGGGAGTAGGACCTAGGAATGTTTGGGTTTTTAAAGGCTCCCCTCCAAAATAAAATAAAGTAAAATAAAATAAAAGGCTCACCCCACTCCGATTTAGCAATCTTTGTGTTTGGTTTGACCCATGGTTACTATGTTTATCAACTCAGTGATTTACTGAGGACAGACCCTGTGGGTTCTAGGTTGGATGACAGGCATACAAAGGTGAGCATGATTTCGGGGGAACACTGAAGTAGAGGCAAAGTGCTATGGATGGGGAGGCAATCATTTTTCCTAGGAGCAAGGTCAACTTTGGAGGAAGTAACATTTAGACTGAGTGCTGACACCTGAGTAGGCCTGTCCAGGTGATGAGGAGAGGCCACCCCAAGCAGAGTAGACAGCAGGAGGGAAAAAGGCAGGGGGTGGAAGGTCCGTGGTGTGCAGACAGAGGAGGACAGGAGGTGTGGTGAGGCCTGCCTCTCGGTGAGACAGACGGGGGAGGAATCCTCTTGTCCCTCTGCTCTTTGCTCCCACTTCTGTCCTCTTAACTCCCAGCTATTTTTGCCTAAGAGTTAACTGCATAAAATACACGTTGACAAAGTACTAATCTATTAGCAAAGCCCTTATTTTGGGCTGCTTTTTGACTTCTACAGAAATACACTGGTGCGGAGAAATCCTATCAGTGAGGGCACAGGGTCTACAGTGGGTCTCTCGTCCTCAGCCCTACTGATGTTGGAGGCTGGGTCCCTCTTCGCCGTGGACCCATCCCAAGTGCTGTAGGGTGTTCAGCACCATCCCGGCCTCTACCCACCACATGCCGGTCTGACAACCGGAAACTCTCTAGACACAGCCCCGCGTCCCCTGCGGTGGGGGTGCAGTAAATCACCCGGGGTTGAGAACCACTGGTCTAGAGAAACAGAAGGTGAGCTCTGGGGTTAACGCAAGCTCAGATCTTGCCATGACATGGGTTATGTGGTTCCGGAAGTATTCTGCCTCTGGCCTTCAATTTCTTCATGTATGAGATGGGAAATAACCTCTCCGGAGTAGGATTCTTGGGAGGGGCAAGGGATAAAGCAGGTAAAGGGGCAGGCCGAGCACGTGGCACACAGGGGAAAGAAGAGCGGTCCTAACAGTAGAGGTGCCAATAAGAGTAGGGATGCTCAAATCCCAATTTGGGGCATATTCTCTATTTTTCTGAAGCTCCCCACATGTGGTACATGTAATTGTCATTGTTTATTGAATGCTTTACCTTTTCTACTAGACCATAAATGTTCAGAAGTCAAATTCTCTCTTATAGTAGTCCCATCAAGTAGTAGTTAGTTATCAATAGATATTTACTGAAATCCTTTTGGTACTATTGGTTACTTGCTAAAATGATATTTTTAAGGGTCAAATTCAAGAGTAGACTGGCTCCCATTTTAATAGATATGCCATTCCATACAGCACAGTAATTAGAATGTGAGCTCTGGAATCAGAAGGCATGGATTTAAATGATTTACCACTTATTGACTGGGTGGCTTTGGGCAAGTCAGGTCGTCTTTGTGAGCCTCCTTGTTTCATTTGGTAAATGGGATCAAAATAATAGAATGTATAAACTTGCGCTGAGAATCAGCACTGCTTCTAGACCACTGACTGTGGCAAGATAGGTAGCTGACAAGTTTTACTGCTCACTGGAATAAACTAGGTTTTGCTAGGAGGGCATGGACCAGAAGCTCTTTTGATCAAACTGGTTAAACAAATTCTTCTGCTATTGAGAAAAAAAACAAGAATGGAAGAAAGGCAGGGAGGGAAAGAGCGAGGAAGCAATTCAAATATCCTCATTTTGGTTTGACCCTGCAACTCAGATTTCATCAATTTATGCCAATTCAACACCTGGCAAAGAATCCGGTACCTGGAAGCAAAGAGCAACGCTTGACCTAGGCACAAAGTTTGCTCTTAGCCAACACCTGCTAACATGATGGGACCCAAAGGACATCAATTTCCAGACATCCAGGAGTGGCCAAACCCAACTCTTTTGCTTCATGGAGAACTGGGCCAGGTACACCTACTGTGTAGGGGTAACTGCCTCCATAATGAAAGTTACTTTCTCTCTCCGTTGTAGCATCCGTCCCTCATGGAGGGGATGCACTCATTCCTTCCATTCTCTCAGTCACTAAACATGCATGTCAAGGGTCCTCCATGGGCAAAGCCCTATGCAAGCTGCCGGGATAGAAGGATGAAATGACACAGTACTCTCTCTCAAAGAGCTGTCAACTAGTAAATGAGGCCAAGATGCACACACACACAAGCCTGGGTGAAACTCACAGTAAAAGGGAAGCAAGTCCAAGATATACAGGAACAGAGAAAGGAGTGCTTACGTCAGCTCGAGGGAGTCAGGGAAGGCTCCCAGAGGAGGTGGCACTGGAGTCAAGATTTGAGGGATAATCAAGTGTTTGTCTGATAAATTTAGAACCACCGAGAGCCTGAGGCAGAAATCGGGTTGTTATTGCCTTTCAGGACAGCTGGGGTGCTGGAGCCAAGAACAGACCTGGAACAAAGTTAATACTATTTTTATAAGCTAGAAAAATATCAGCAGCAGGAGCCCTGGCCAGAACCACCCCCACAAAGAGCAAACAAAGCTACTCCTATCTTCTGGCTGTCTGCTGGAGAACTTACTAACCAGCACCTTAAGAACAAAATGTTCTTTAATCTTTGATTTTTATTCCCGCAAAGTCCTTCCTCCTCTTTTTCTAGAACTGGAAAAAGCATGGGTTGATTTCTACTTGCCTCTTTGATCTTTATCCTCCTGCCCCAGGCTCCCTGGAGCCTGAGAGCCCAGGGAGATTTCTCCAAAGCAGAGTGCCAACCCCTCCCACCAGTCAGAACGTAGGGTCCAAGGTAGGTCATGCTGGGTCAGCACCTGAAGGGGCCGTGACTGTCAGAGCCTGCACGGCCTCCCATTCTGACCTCCAAAGCTGGATTCTAACCTGACATTCAGCCACTTCTTAGCGTGGAGTTCATCCACCCATTTCTTGAGACTGCTTCTGACCTCCACCGATACAGAATCTAAAGCAGTGAATCTCGCACTCTGTTACCAAGTGCCAGGCAAGGACAGTCAGGGCACCTTTGGGGAAGGCAGACAGAGTCCAGAAGCCTGAGGTTCTTCTCCAACTGGCCTTCCAAAGAGAAGACAATTCTCCTAGTACACTTTCCACTACAGTAGTACCTTGGAGAACTTCCAACGTGAAAGCTCTTACTTTGCATCAGGCATTGTGATTCCAGAGTGAGAAAACCAAAGGGAGATGCCTCATAATAACGTGCCTACTAAAGTGGCTTTACCTACTCACATCACTGGCTCTCTTAACAATCCCGGGTGGGGGCATCGCTCTCTCTTATTGCAGAAGAGGAAACACAGGAGCGAAGAGGTAGGCTCTTTGGCCCAAAAGGGACAGAGATAAAGAGAGTAGGAATTTACATCCAGATCTTCAGACTCCACGTTCAGAGCCCTCACATAACACAACAGCAGCTGTCTCCAACCAGTATTACAAAGCAACGAACATGCAAGCCAGGAAAGAACCACCAGAATTTTCTCTCCAGGAGTGGGGCTTCGTCTACTCTGTTCACTGCCATAACCCCCAGTGCCTGGACGAGTAACTGGAAGGTTTGCAAGCACTTGGTATGTATCTTTTAGTGACTATGGGGCTGGATGGGGGATGATCTTTCCAAGAAACTCGGGACTGCAGAGGGCACAGGCAGGGTGAGAAGAGAGAGAAAGGCTCTGTTTCAGGCCTCCTCTTTCCCAGACACCCTAATCCTGAATTGGCTGAAAGGGGAGATGAGGAAGCATCAGAAAGTACATGAAAGATAAAACTTGGTCAAAACTATGATCTTGACTGTCTCGCAGTTGCCGGAGAAGCACCCCACCCCGTGCCTTCCCAAACACCATCAGCCCCTATGCTTAGGCCTTAGAGAATCCAAGGCCCTTATTCTACCTTTCCAAGTAAAGAACTTACTGGTGGAAAACACAAAGGAAATTCACTACCTGATGAGCATTAAAAGGAAGAAAAAGCCTCAGCCAAAGCCTTGAGGGGTAAAATTCCTATCACTGAACGTCTCTGATTTAGGAAAACACGTGGGGTGGGTGGGGGTCCTGAAATAGCCTGGATTCCTCCCAGTACAATTCAACCCACACATTCTGAGCGTCTACACACAGCAGGTGCCCTGTACGGCACAGCAAGTGCTGGTCAGAAGTGAAAAGGGGTGCTGTGGTTCATCCCTTCAAGAGGTCTGGGAAAAGGACAAGGAACCAGGAGCCTCACAGGTGCAACCTGTCTTTCAGCACACAGTCGTCGAAGCCCAGTGCTCAGCACCTGGTTGGGGGCAAGAGCATTGCAAAAGCATGATGGAGCAAGATTCCCAGGCCTCAAACGTGGTACAGGATGTCAGGATTACGAGGGGACAGGAAAACTCCCTATCTCTCTAGACCACAAGTTCTCTCTGAAGAGTGCCTGCTCTCTGAAATCAAAATCATGCCATGCTAATAAAAAGCACACACTGCTCACACTGAAAAGGGAGAGAAACACGCTTGCCTATAACTCGGTATTATCTACCATTCAACTGAACCTCATGTGTTACTGGCCGCTGACAACTTCTCAGGCGTTGTGTTAGATCCTGAACACACAAAGATGAACGAGACGGCCACATTTGTAGACGATGAGCACTGCCCTGCCCTGGAAGTCCATGGACTGTGTAGAAGAACCAGACACTGCGTCTTCTTCTACTTTTTTTTTTTTTTCCAGACACTGCTTCTTATCCTGTTGCTTCCTTGAGGAAACATGAACTTCCACTCTCCAGGCTTAGGCCATTTCACCTCATTCTTGCCTTAATGTGACTTTATTCATTTCCTGAATTTATCAAGCACCCATAGAAACCTGATCCAGGGCTCGGCACAGGTGAGACAAGAATAATAATATAATGCCCTCAAGGAGCTCAGAGTCCATTAGAAAAGACAAGCAGAGAAATCAGTAATTACAACCCAATGTGATCATTTCTCCATTAGGGGTACATAAAAGTGTTGAAAGAAGTACAACTTAGAGATTTTTACAATAAATCCAAGTGCTCTATGGAAACCTATGCAGAAAACAAAGCCTCTGCTACGAATATTCAAGTTACAGTATAAGGTAGCCAGCAAGAGAAGTTGAAGACCCAACCTTAGTCTGGGAAGAGAAAAACACATGTGTTTACACGAACTGAGTTCTGGGAGCACAAGTCAATCTAAGTATTTGAAAGGCATCTCCAGCCTCTGATACAAAGTATGGAATAGGATACATTTCAAAGTTTCTTTGACTATGATCCATAGTAAGAAATTCATTTTCATTATGTCCCCCCACAGGGACTACACATAAAATATAAACATAAGTCTCATAAAAACAGTGTTCACCCCGACCATGTGACATGTACTCTGATGTTTTCTATTCCAATCAAATCTATTCTGAAAATGCAATGTGTATGACCAACTACATTGATCACATGAAGTCTTAACCATAATTTATTTATTTATTTATTTATTTTAAAGATTTTATTTATTTATTTGACAGAGAGAGAGAGATCACAAGTAGGCAGAGAGAGAGAGAGGAGGAAGCAGGCTCCCTGCTGAGCAGAGAGCCCGATGCTGCGGGGCTCGATCCCAGGACCCTGAGATCATGACCCGAGCGGAAGGCAGAGGCTTTAACCCACTGAGCCACTAAGTTATGCCCCTTAACCATAATTTAGAAAAACAACAACAACACTGTTAGAAAGAAAGGCTAGGGAAAAAAAATATGGCTACCGTGGGAGAGAGAGATACTGAGAATATGCACCCCTCCCCCCCAAAAAAAAACAAAAGAAGGAAGGGAGGGAGGGAAAAAGGAAGAAAGGGAAGAAGGAAAAAGAAAAAAACAGCAATAAGGATGTAGAGGAAGAGTCATCACACTTGCCTGTAACCCTTGTCTCACTGTCCGCCTTCCTATTAAAATTTGGGGAAGAGACACCTTGGTTTGGTTTGGTTTTAAATTCACTGCTCCCACGCGCCACATCTAGGACATAGTTAGCGTTCACTGGGTCTTTGAAATAATGACCACATTTGAATGCCAGATGTGAGAGTTATTTAGGAGATGAAATCAAGGCTACACTCAAGGAATTGGATATAGAATAGAAGCCAAAATTATGAAAACAAATCAATTAGACTCGTCCAGGGTTCTGGAGTACCTTTAGGAAAAACCATATAGATAAGTCTGTCACCACCATACACACTAACATGGATGTTAACATGGAAGTTAACATCTTTTTCAAATTTTCAGTAAACCAAAGAACCATCCAGATATTGATTCAGATCATTTTTCCCTGTTATTCTGTATGGAGAAGTCAATAAAATTGTAAAATTCTACATTTGATAAGAAATTCTATAATTCTATCCAAATGCCTAACTGTAAAAGGGCTTTTTGTTCCTGTATCTTGAACCACTAGCCCTTGATCCCTACTTTAAAAACAGGAAAGGAGTGTGTTTGGCTCAGAGGAATATTCCGCTTGACCCCGGTGTTGCTCACGGATGCGGAGTGGGCGGTTACCTAGGCCTCCCGCGTGGGCATCAATCAATGAAGCTGCCACCGCAATTCCAGCAGGAAGGCCAAGGTCCTTCGCTGCCTCTGGTTTGAGCCCATTTCCAAGGGAAGCTCCAGGAGGCAGCACTTGGTTTCCTGGGTAGACAGAAGGAAAAATAAACACCTGTCAGTTTGAAAAACACGAAAGCAAACATAAGGCTTTCTTCAGAGAACCTCTCCGCTCCCTCCCCTCTCTTCTGCCTTTCCTCAACATCATGAAGATAAAAACCATGGACCCACAAACAGCCCTTTTGCTCATTTGGTGACTTAGGTGTATGTCCTTGGTTCCTATGGGTTATGCTCTGCAGTACTTTATAAAATCAAGAGCTCTAAGCCACCTTTCAAACTGGAGAAAGATTCCATTCATGGGAAATTCCAAGAGATATAAACACAGTGGCCTCTTAAAGACTAGGTTAAAATGGTTAAACTGTTCCAAATGGGCTTCCTAACACAGCAGCAGATCTACCAGCATACCTTACACACACACACACACACACACACACACAATCTCTCTCTCTCTCTCTCTCTCTCTCTCTCTCTCTCTCTCTCTCATCCCTACCTAGTCCCTGATGAACCCAGATTCCTAAGGAAGTTGAGAACATTTACTTGTGTAGTTGCTTCCTGTCAGAGGATAAGGGATGGAATTATTTTGTTCCAATAAAAAAATATCTTGAGGAGCGCCTGGGTGGCTCAGTCGTTAAGCGTCTGCCTTCGGCTCAGGTCATGATCCCAGGGTCCTGGGATTGAGCCCCACATTGGGCTCTCTGCTCGGCGGGAAGCCTGCTTCTCCCACTACCATTCCCTCTGCTTGTGTTCCCTCTCTCCCTGTGTTTCTCTCTGTCAAATAAATAAAAAAAATCTTTAAAAACAAAAAAAAAAAATCTTGAAAGTTTTTCTCCATTGAAAAAGAGAGCCCAGTCTAACCCTTGCAAACTTTACAAGGCTGCTACTTACACAACCACAGAATACAATGTGAATGATGTTCTTTGGGGTTGTGCGATGCTGCGACCCTGATATTTCAAGTGACCTTGAATTCCTGCAGACAGTCAGGCTTCAATTAAGAATTTATTGATTGTCTAGCTTTGTGTGGGCACTGTGGTGCTATAAAAGACAGTCCTTGCCCCCAACCTAGTTAGGGAGGTGAGATCAGGACCCCAAGAGTCCTGAAGAGAATGTAGAAATCCATCGGTTCTCAGGTGTTTAGCAGAGGCTGAGTCCTTCCCATCCCCCTGCCAAGAAATGTAAACTAAGTATTTCTGCATTGCAAGGAGGGGGTGGGGGTGGGCCCACATGTATGCTCAGACCCCTCAGAGTGCCAAGGTTCTAAGATTCTGAACGTGTGGTCAACAGTCTGCTCAGCGCTAAGATGCCTACCACTTGTTAATTGTTCCATGGAGTTTAAGGGGTAGGCTGAGGCGCTCCAGGACTCCTGGAGGTGGAGGGGAGGGTGGGGGCTGAAGGAAGCAGAAGGTGAATGGCTCACCGACCTCCTCTAATTAGAAACAAAAAACCTCCACAACATCATTTTTACCCATTTTTGGTCATGAGCTTCTTCTATAATTGAATTTGAAAAAAGCCTAGCTAAGAAAAGCAAGCAGTAGGCTGAAACCCCTGCAATGCATTCAATAGCTTCACCGTCCAATATGGTAGCCACTTTGGAACGTGCACATGGAGTATGTGAAATGTGGCTGGAATAATACCAAGGACCTAAATTTTCTACTTAATTTCATTTTAATTCATTTCAATTTAAAAACTAATACTCAGGGACGCCTGGGTGGCTCAGTTGTTAAGCTTCTGCCATTGGCTCTGGTCATGATCCCAGGTTTCTGGGATTGAGCCCCACATTGGGCTCCCTGCTGGGTGGGAAGCCTGCTTCTCCCTCTCCGACTCCCCCTGCTTGTGTTCCTTCTCTCGCTGTGTCTCTCTCTGTCAAATAAATAAATAAAATCTTAAACAAAAACAAAACAAAAAAAAGAAACGAAAACAAAAACTGATACTCAATATACTCAATTCAGTTACTGAAAAACTTTTAAGTACGTTTGAAAGCACACTGGTGTACAAATCTACTTTTTCAATGTTAACAGAAAAAAATCTAAATATTTACAATGAAAATTTAGTGTCTGAATTCGGATGTACCAAGTGGCAAATACGCATTAGATGTCAACAACTTTGCATGGAAAAGTATGGGAAAAATGAATGTAAAATGTCTCATTAATAACTTCCACATCGAATATACGCTGAAATGATGTTTTGGATGGTTTACATTATAGAATATACACTGACATTAGTTTCACCTGTTGCTTTTTACTTTAATGTGGCTACTGAAAAGTTTTAAATTATGTATGGGGCTCATATTATATTTTATAGGATAGCCCTGGTCTAGAAGATAAAGTCAAGATGCTCCAATGATGGGGTGGAAAGCAAGGAGAACTTCTCGCATGCTCTGAATGCCCAAGCCAGGAAAAACCTGAAGGAGAGCAGTGCCCTTCGTTGGGGACATTCTGTCTCCAGAGACACATGATCTCAAGGATGTCACTACATCTACTATCCAGCACGTAAGACGCAGCATGCGCCTTTACTGAGCCCTTCCGTGTGAGGGGCTGTGCTAAGGGTAAATGATGTATTTTCTCAATTCGTTGTCACATAACTCCATGTGAAGGATACTATCACTGTCCTCATTGCACAGATGGATGGGGAAAGTCAGTTTATACAGAGAAAGTAAATTCCCCACAGTCATACAGTGTAAGTGTTGGAACACAGGCCACAGATTCCAGTCTGACGGACACAAACCTGTGCTCTCATTTATTAAATTACACATTAGAGTATGTATTTTAAAAAAAATTAAGGTGGGGTGCCTGGGTGGCCCAGTGGGTTAAAGCCTCTGCCTTCAGCTCGGGTCATGATCTCAGGGTCCTGGGATCGAGCCCCGCATCGGGCTCTCTGCTCAGTGGGGGGCCTGCTTCCCCCTCTCTCTCTGCCTGCCTCTCTGCCTACTTGTGATCTCTCTCCTCGCTGTCAAATAAATAAATGAAATCTTTAAAAAAAAATAAAAATAAATAAAAATAAAAAATAAAAAAAGTAAATAAAATTTAGGTGAATGAAGAAAATAAGTGAAGTACTTTTACTTTTTTAAAGATCTTATTTACTTATTTAGAGAGCATGCGAACATGTGGGTAGGGGGAGCGGCAGAAGAGAGAGAGAGAGAGAATCTCAAGCAGACTTCCCATGGGCGGGGCTCGATGCCACGACCCTGAGATCAGGACCCAGCCAAAACCAAGAGTCTGGATGCTCAACAGACTGAACCACCTGGGTGCCCCAACAGAAGTACTTTCAGAACAAACATTATGTTTAGAAAGTAGCACCGTTTGGAAATCATGCTCCCTACCTTCATATTTTTTTAAATGCGTTAATTTTCATAGGAAGGTAAAAATGTTGCACCTTCATCCTTGAGCTTCACAAACATAAAGGGTATAATTTTCATTAAAACAAGATTCTGGACAGAAGGAGGATTAGCAAGATGGGGTACTCTGGGAAGCCTTCCGGGCAGTAGCTTAGAAAGGCTTCTGGAGTTTAGAAGGGCTTCCAGAGGACCACAGGCAGCATCCCGAGCAGAAGTCAAGAAAACATGGGAGACGGCCAAACGGGCTGAGTAAGGAGGAACAGGAGCTGGGGGTGGAAGGGGCAGATAAGGCCGGAGTTGGAAGCAGGACGGGGCCCACACCGCCATCCAGACAGAGGGCGCTGAACTCCATCATGAAGACCACCGTTGGGCCCCTGGAGAAGCATTAAAGCCTCGGCGCCAGGTGGAGGGATTCGTGCACTCTGCCAGATCTCTCCGGAAGCACTTGCAGCAGGAGACAGAGAGGGTTAGGGAGAACACTTGTGAAGCCATTTCGGTAAGAGAAAAGATGAGGACCTCCATCAAGGAACGGGCGAGAGGGATGCAGCACCAGGCAACAGGAGATGTTCTGTGAAGCAGGCTGTGACAGGCCATGGCAGTTGCCTGGGTATGTAGAGTAAGGGAGCTCCGGAGGCGCCAGACTTGCAGCCCAGGAATGGGAGTAAAATCAGCAGACAGCTGCTAACTGCCAGCTCCTCCGGGCCCCTATTCTAAGGCGACCCCTTTCCGGGGCAGCCACACCTGATCACTTAGCAAACTGGGAGCAGAAGGCCTCTGATGGGCACCACTCACTCCACGGCACTTTGCTGGGCTGGCCAAGGGGCGTGGGACCGTATTACAGCTCTAATCCTCCCTTCACCCCATCCTCTCCTCTCCCCCTTCTGATCACAGGGGGCAGCCCCTAATAACCACCTTGTACCTCCAAATCTGTCTCAGCATCTGCTGCCGGAGAAACCAACTTAGGGCAGTCAGCCAGGCCTGCTCCTCAGGCCAGTGGTCCCGGAATGAAAATAAACATGCACAAAGATTCACATTCTCCTTTGAACTGGAACCACAGCCTTCAGGAATAGTCTATTTGGGCCAAACGCAGGAAGAAGCTTTGTTGATTTCGAAACCAAAAAGCAATAGCTTGGCATAAGAGAAGATGATAGAAAAGGAAGGACTCTGAGAAGTTACCCCATCAGATCAGGCTTTAGTTTATCAGCCAGGGGTACATCTGAGGGACTAGAGGAACTGTCAAAAGCAAGCGTTAGTGCACCTTGACAAATTTCCTGGGAATAATCCTCCTTTCGGCTCTTCCTTGATGATAAAATTAAATTAATCACAGCATCCATTTTCCCAGACGTAATCAAGACCTCACAGCCTCAGCACAGCCTCAAGACCTCTCCTAGTCTTTGTTCAACCATTCAGCTGCGCATCGAAACAAATGTTTCAAGAACAGTGGTGGTCCCCCCATGTTTTTGCCCCCCTGGGGTAACACTGGCGTGCTAGGGTGTAAGGGAAAGAGGCTCACACAGGGGTCTGGGTAAACCAAGGCTCTTGGCCTCTCATCAAAGAACCGCTCGGCAGGCGGAATGTACACGGTATCCCCAGAGCACAGGGAGGGACAGTGAGTTGGCCCAGGGGAGTGCAAGAAATCCAGATGAAGGTGACATCTGAGACTAGTCTGGTAAGCTAGGTGGTAGACAGCTGGTTTCAGAGCTAGAATGCTCAGGGGAGATGGGTGCCATTAGAGCAAAAAGTGGTTGGCTGCAGGGAGCCCCAAGGAGCGGAGAATGTTTGAACCATTCGGTATGTTGGCAAAAGGGGCACCAGGTAGGAGCAGAGAAGTGTGGGCCTCCAGCAGGGGAAGGAGCCCCAACTAAGGCAGCGAGGCCTTGCCGGCCAACAGCTTTGAGCACCGAGATCTGTTTTTTAAGAAGATAAACGTGCAGTGGAGAAAGGCTAGAATAGGAAACAGTTTGTATCTGTAAAACTATCAAGCCAACTGAAATGCAGGCTGCAAAACATTATGCTGAGTATGACTTCATCTTAAGAACAACAACAAAGAGGGTAGATGGGCTATTTGTAAAAATTCATCACGGAGGAAAAAGAAAAGAAAATTGTTTCTGGATGAAGAAATTATTACTATTTTTTTTCTTTTTATCAACCTATAATTTCTAAAACTCTTCTAACATTGAACACACATTTTTTTGTGTTGATTTTTTAAAGGTGTTTCCCCCTACAAATCAAGGTAAATAAATCAAGGCACATGTGTCCAGAAAAATCCTACACAGCCATTAAAATGAATGAGAAAGAATTAAGGTATGAACTTGGAAGAAAGTTCAAGATAAATTTGGTGAAACCGTCAAGACACAGAATAGTGTTCCGAGTGTGATCCCATTTGTGAATTTTGTTAAAGTAGACAAAAATGCAAGCACGTCTACTTCCAGAGAAGTCCTAGAAAAGTATGGAGAATATTATTACAGCAGGGATCGGGCACTTTTCCCTAAGATTTGTGTTCCCTCTCTACCATGAACTTTTATTTCCTTTGTGATCAAAACTTAACTAGCTTAAGTTAAAATAAAAGCAAAATGAACTTAAGGAGTATCCTGGGCACTTTTCCCACACCCTGCTCGTTGGCCTGAAGGCAGCGGAGGTCCAAGGACAGTTCACATCTTTTCCTGATTTGGCTGGCTTCTGTCCCTATCAACACACTCTTGTGTTGGGGTATAAAAAAGTAATCACTCCGAGGGGTTGTGGGCTCATGTCCACTGAATTCCTATTCGGACAGGCAGATGCGGTGCATGGTCAAAGCTGCAGCCTACAATTACCTGGTGACTGAAGTCCCTCTTCACAGGCGGGGGCTACTATTACACCAAATCTTTCCCTACCAGTTTTTCAATTATCTATGACTAATGAGCACTTTGGGAACTGTTTCAGACACACACATAATCCTCCTTCCTGACGTCAGCAGCAGAAATTAATGACTCTGTGGATTGCTGGGAGACAGAAAATGCATTATAATGGTCAACAGAACTGTTATCCTCTCCAGGAAGAGAGAGATGGGGGAGGGGCTTCGTAGTAACTGGAAGGTTCAGTGTTCTTTTGAATCTCTACAAACAGGAGATGAAACCCAGGGGAAAAGTTGGCTCACATCTTTGGGATGTCAGAAAGAGAGGGGTTTGGGCACGGGCGGCATGCGACCCTCATTCCACTGTACTAGGCATTGGGGCCCTGGTCCCTGCTCAGCTTTGCCAAGGTCAACAGGCCAACCAGACTGGCTGGGACGGTGCTGTCACCAGGCCCTACCAGCAGCTGAGGCTCTCTGAGTGCTTTGGGACTGAAGCCAATTTCAATCTGGTTTAGGAGTGGAGGGACAAAAGATACAAATGTAGTGATCCGAAGGGGCATATACACCCCAATGTTTATAACAGCAATGTCCACAACAGCCAAACGATGGAAAGAACCTAGATGCATCGACAAATGAATGGATAAAGATGTCATACACACACACACACACACACACACACACACACACACACACACACAGAGGAATATTATGCAGCCATTAAAAAAGTGAAATCTTGCCATTTGCAACAATGTGGATGGAACTAGAGGGTATTATGCTAAGTGAAATAAGTCAATCAGAGAAAGACAAGTATCATATGATCTCATCGATATGTGGAATTTGGGAAACAAGGCAGAAGATCATGGGGGGAGAGGGGGAAAAAATGAAACAAGATGAAACCAGAGAGGGAGACAAACTATAAGAGATACTTAATCTCAGGAAACAAACTGAGGGCTGCTGGAGGGGAGGAGGGTGTAGGGATAGGGGGGCGGGGTGATGGACACTGGGGAGGGTATGTGCTATGGTAAGTGCTGTGAATTGTGTAAGCCTGATGATTCACAGACATGTACCCTGGGGCAAATAATACATTATATGTTAATAAAAAAACAGGAGTGGGGGAACAGAAACAGGATTGTACTCTTACACTCTCTAACAATAGGCTGGAGTTATCTTAAGTTATGTTAATACAAGGCAGTGTTCAAAGGTTGCCATCTCATGCAGCTACCCTCTGGGCTGGGGTGATTTCCCAGGTGGTTATGACCCGGTCTGACTCTGGGTGAGCTCTGGCCTTTGGGGAGGCATGAATGCTCACCAAACAAGACACAGTAGCATCATGTGCATATGGCAGCCAGTAGACCGACTACTGATACTTTAAAAGACCAGACAATATTAGAGGCTTGACCCATACCCAGCACCTAAATTCCTCTGTAGAGATCTCTGTTTGGGCGGGTTAGATTAGGGAGCCTTCTGGAACCACAACTGATAGAAGACTGAAGGACATTCCAGTAACTCTTGCTCCTGAAAAGGAGTCACACACATGCACAACTATTCATTCAATCAGAGAAATTCACAAAAAACTGAACTTGACATGCTCCACCATCTGCTGAAAGACAACTCCTGAAACATTAATTTGTTCGTTGCCCTTCATTTGCCTCCTAAAAATGACCTCATTTTAACTCGAAATTCAACTCCACTTTAAATTATTGGCTAACTATAAAACTTTTTGGTGATAAACCTCATCATTCACTATTTATTACAAAGTGTATACTGAGTATCTACTACGTGTCAGGCATTGATGTGATGCAGGAAATGCCTTAAGGAACAAGATGGAGAAGTTCCCTGCCCTCAAAGGGCTTACTTTCAGTAGACATAGGATTCTCACCCAACCTCTCTTCTGAGTTACATCTTGTAAATATCTTATCTTCTAAGTTCTCCTGTAGTGTGGACTGTCATTTACAAATCTTTATATCCCTGGTCTTATATTCTGACCTACAGGTAGTTTTAATAAACACATCACACAGTTTATGTCAAATTTTGACTGACCTTTACACTATGTTTTGTTTTTTCCCCCTGTGCTTCTCTCTTCCTCTCTCTCCTGCTAAACACATAATTGCTTAAAGATGGTTTTCTTTACCACTGCATTCAGGTCCCCTCCCTCCAGGACACAGCAGTCTCTAGAACAGTTCTCAGTAACATCCATTCAACTGAAATTAAACTTTTTATAGCTTTCTTTTAAAAAAAGAAGACCATAGACACAGATCAACCAACTTAGAAAAAAATGTTACACACATACACACACATGCACACACATGATGCTGAGTATTAGCTAGGAAAGTAAAGGGGAACATGTTTCCTAATGTAATCCCACAAGTAACACATGCTCACCCCTCAAACTCAGAGACAATGTAAGGTATCAAGACCTAGTGTATGCCTAGAAAATGGGGAACAGCAGTCACACGTCTCTCACTAAGCACTTGGACGCGATGGTGTCGAGACACTGTGGACATCACCATCTAATGGAACAGTGGCTCTCAAATTCTCCTTGCCTGGTCAAGTCCGATTCAGGAAGTAGATGGTGGTGAACCTACAGGTGAAAAGCCACAGGTCCCATTGCCAGGTGGGTCTGAGGAAGGCAGGATGGACAGCAGGCCAAGGCATCTGGACTTGTTCTGACAGGCAACTGCTAACTATTACACAAGTCAGTGAGCCAAGGAGTGGTGCATATAACTTGTATTTTAGGAAGATAAATATCACAGTAATAGTAGTGCCTGCTGATCAAAACCCACAGGCTTTCTGGTCATGTTTCTGGCATTTTCCAGCTGCTCTCACCTTTCGTGCTAGCAACAGACCTATGAGGCTGGATTAGAATCATCGTGGTGCAGCTGTAGAAACAAAAGCACAGAATGCTTATGTAACTTGTCCAGTCACCTATCAGAAGAAGGGGACAGTCAGGCTTGCGATCCAAGGATTCTCAGATTCCAAAGTCGAGGATCTCCCTACTAGATCCTGTAGATTAGAAGGGGCTGAGAGTGGAGCCAGGAAGAATAATCTCAAGTGTTTGTTGAGTCATGAACAGAAAACGAAGGCAGTTTCATCTGCAGAGGCTCCCCTGGTGGGTCACATCCAGGAACAAACCCCCAGGAGCCACAAAATCCCAGCATGCTTAAGTCTCCTAGCTCCTTCCTTTACTCCAAAAACAGAGACCTTGGACTTTGAGTGGCCCATCGTGACCATCAACCTCAGCATCTTTCTTTTGCAGTAGAGAAAACCGAAGTCAGAGAGGGAGGTGGCTTCTCTGCGGCCAGCCCGCTGTGGCGTCAGAGTCTTGACTGAAGCCCAGGGCCCCACGTTTCCACACCTCCTGCCGTGGCAATACTAGCGTGGACCCACCCCCAGCTGGGGCAAGGAGCTCACCCAAGCCAGGACTCCCATGGGGCAAACAAGAGGGTTGGCAGAAATCCAGTGGATCCCAGTGGTGTAGGCTGCCGATTCTCAACTACTCAGAGCACACAGTGCTGGCTTTTCAGCTTGAAATCATCCACTCTGACACCCACAGTGACCTAATTCTCCAGATAATTGCCAATGCCCTATTTTGCTCTCACCTAGCCTAAGGCCACCTCCAAAAGCCTTTCCTGGGTAGATCATAATTAATCACTTTTCCCCTCTACAACCCCACAGCATGTTTCTTGGAATTACATCATTCTGTTCTACATAATGACTTTTTTCCTAGTGCCTCATTCTTCCGTGTTAGATTATAACCACCTTGAGGGTATCGCTCTTTTCACAGGTGTACTTGCAGGAGGCGTGCACCTTAGCAATTCCAGTCAGGGGGCGGGAAGCCTCGTGACGGTGGGTGAGTGAATTCATTTCTTTGCTCTTGCAAGACAGGTACAGTAACGCTATGGTATCATGTGAGAATCAGGCAAGGTCACACTAATAAAGCACTTCAGGATGCTGTCAGGTGGCAAATGCTCAATTAAGAGGAGCTATTGTGATGGTTAAGACAATTCTGTATTCCTGGTCTATGTGCTATCTATATGCTATATAGTGGTTATTACTCAGTTCATTCGGCCTGAGTTTATAATGCTTGAGGAGAGATCCTTGATATCACAGCACATGGAGATATATCCGCTTTTGGGGTCATGGGAGCAAACCACAGAAACTGTGAAAGCTGTTAAAATATTCACAGTGATGGAATTCAGTCTTCCCACACAAAAAGTGTCCCCCCACACAAAAAGTGTCCCCCTGTATTCTAACTCCACGGCATGTCTCCAGAGTGAAATGTTTTAAAAGTGCAGAAGGTGTTCTCTTTGGAGTTATTTTAAGGACTAAATGCTTGCTTCAAGAGGGAAAATTATTATTTTGTCAGCAAAAGTCTTGACTGTTAAGATGACCCATGCTTTCAAGACGCAGGCCAACAGTTTCACTACAGTCCATTCCCCCACTTTGAGGGAAAGGCAAATTTGGGAAATAAAAATATTTTAGCTCTCACTGTGCTTAAGATATTACCGGGTTTAAAGCAGTAGTCTTCACAGTTTGGGTTGGTTTTGTTTTGTTTTGTTTCAGAATCCACTAAAGAAGTCACATAAAGAAAACTGGGACTCACACAAGGCACCTTCATTTTTTCTGTAAGTCCCAAAGATTCATTAAACACAAACATTAGAGGGGCGCCTGGGTGGCTCAGTTAAAGGTCCGACTCTTGATTTTGGCCCAGGTCGTGATCTCAGAGTGGTGGTAAAGAGCCCGCTTAGGGCTCTGTGCTCAGTGGCAAGTCTGCTTGAGATTCTCCCTCTCCGTTTGCTCCTCCCCTCTGCTTGTGCTCTCTCTCTCTCAAATAAATTATCTTAAAAACACAACACCCAAACATTAGAATCAGGATCACTTAATGTTTTATCACTAAAAAGAGAGGAAGGAGATAAATCTCAAAATAAAGAATATTTTTTAAAAAATTAAGTACAATTTCCTTTTATGACCCAATTTTCTCATCCAGTCATACACCCCCTTGTCAGGGGCCAGTGTCGGGTCTCTAGTCTAGACGACTGTTTGCACATTGCTAGTTTACAGAATACTAACAACCTCCTAACAAGGGGTGAATCTACAGGATACTGAACCGCAAGCTCTCGTGTGGAAAAAGTCAGTGGGTCCGGTGTTCACCACACAACGCCAAACATCTGGTGATTTGAAGACATCTGGGCTTTTTTATCATGTAGACCAAACATGATTCAGGTAATTGACCAAATTTTTCACTTCCCAACCAGATGTCTTACTTTCATATAAATGAAGCCAATCTTGTACTTTCATGTGCAAATAAGCTAGACATAAATTCACCCCTGGAGGGCAGAATTAATTGCTCATTCTCAATGAATACTAAATTACATATTATTTTTTCCCATGACTCTACCTTTGAAAAGGTTTTCCACTCTTGCTTTAAAAAGCACATATTTCATCTTAGAAACATTCTGTCTTTTAAAATGTTCGTTCCTCTTTGTGTCTTTTACAGCAAGACAGTGTGCTGTAATGAAAAGGATGTGGTCTTAGGAGTCAGGATGAATTGGGTTCTAACTCTGTGCACACACACCCGCCACCCCCAAGCTTTTAAGGGCCTTGGAAATAGTTAAACTCTCTGAGTTCAGTTTGTTTTGCAGTTATAAATCATTAAACTCATCTATAAGGGACACCACGAAGATTGAGGACCATTCCTTCGTTCCTGTGATACATGCCAGGCAGTCATTCTCTGTGCCTGTCACTCAGGGACAACAGAGTGTCACCATGCTGTCCTTCGGGAGCTCTGTCAAAACACAGGCAGGGGCTCCAAAGGGCGTGCTAGAAAAGTCACGCTTCATATGCTGAATGGCAACATACTGCCCAACAAAGGCAATGCTTTTATTCAGGATTTTTAATAAAAGTATGAGCAACTTCAACTGTGGATAGTTTTTAAAGGGAGTATCAAATTTACAAAAAGGAAGAACCTGTCTGAAACCTTTCCTCTTCTTGTACTGTTTTCAAAGACAGATTGGGATTTGCTCTCATCATATTTGTTTAAAGAATTCATGTGGTTATCAATGACCTTCCACCTTTTATGCCGTTGTCCTGACAACCAACCCTTTACTGGACAGAATATGGAAAGCAGACGACAATGTAACCCTTCAGTCTGGCTTAGTAAGTAAAACTCAACAGTACAGAAACAATATTCAAAAGACTAGGGTCTTTGTGCATGAGGTCCTTCAAAGGGAAATAAATACGTAGATATGAAGTTACACAAAGGAGACAGCACTGCATAGAGAACTCAACCGGGCAAGAAGAGGCTGCCATGTGGACCTCACTTCTAGCTTAAGAGCCTTTGTGGTTCAGTAGCTAGGCTACAATAAACACAGCACAGAAAGACAAAGGGCTAAGTTTGTCATTGCTGTTGTGTTTATCCTGAGATGATAGATTCTTTATCACCAAAGCCCAGAAACACCTCAAATATACGAAGAAATGAAATGCAATTATGCTTTTTTAAACTTTCTCCCAAGGACCAGAATTTTTTTTTTTCCAAAAGGAATCTTTCATAGAACACTAGCCTATAAATCTGATCTAGTTCAAGGAGAGAAGGAAATGTCCAAGAGCAATGTTCCCTAGCGCTAACACCTGAGGAACACTGAGATATAAGGGGCTGAGGAACCAGAGGTTTAAATCTAGAACTTCATCTATGGTAGAGACTACCAATCTGGACACATGAAAGAGGAGAGGAATGGGAGTCTGGAGCTGTAATACTAAGCCCCTCCTCTTAGGCTTTCCTGAATGTAGGAGCTGAAGAAGCGGAAAGTGTCCACTGTTTAATCATAGAGACAATGACCTCTCCCTGGGTGAAGGAGGACTCTGGCACTGCAGCATCCAAAGAAATGAGTGGAATTTGCCAGGTTGGCATTTAGCCAAAATGTTAGAGTAAAATCCCTGAAGCCCTCACCCACACTGCCATGGGAATTCAGCAGGGGAAGATTCCAAAAATGATGCTCTCACAAATATCTCCAACTATGTCATTCGGTGTGTATGCTGTGTACTGCGCGAGGCTCATGCAGATTGTGGGGAAAATGCTCCAGTGCTGAGAAGATGGCAGCTTCAAGCTTTGTCAATGAAATAGAATCTGATTTCTCCAGTTTTTAAGTTTCTCATTTTTGGACACAAGACCCACGAGAAGGAAGGACCTTAGGCAAAATGGAAAAGGCAGGCTGGCCCAAAGCCCAGAAGTGTCCCCAGCCATCAAATCTTTTCACAGTGGCCACAGGGGCCCCTCCCAGAGGAGGCACTGAGGGAGAGGGAGGAAGATCCAAGCTCCAACAGGATTTGTGCATGGAGCTGAGAGGAGAGACAGATAAACCATGCAGGACTCCACCCTCTGTCACGGTCTCCAGGGAAAGACTTTGGGATTGTACAGCCTCGGGAAGGTGATCAAGGGTGGACATCCACAGAAAGGCTGACATCCGAGAGGCCAGTCTACTGGGCCCTCATCTGTATGATCATAATTGATTTTTTTAAAAGAAAAATCAAGATCATGAAGCTATTACTCGATGCAGTTTTCCTTCAGTTTACAAAGACAATACGACTTCATTACAGACAATTCAAACAGTACAAAAAGACAGGAGAAAAGACCCCCTCCCCTTAATTTTCCTCCTCCCAGAGGTAACTACCACTGAAATGTTAGAAACTATTAGAGACCACCATTCCAAAATATGAAGATACACACATATTTAATTGTAAATAAAAGGGATAATATAAGTATGCAATTTTATATTCTGCCTTTTGAACTCAATAGTATGTCATAGACCTACCTTTACTCACCAATTAGTACATTCTTCTTGAAAATATATCATATTCTGTACTTTGAATGTGCCATATGATCTAACCAATCCCTTAGTACTAGACACTTAGTATATTTCTGTCAAATTAAAAATATATCCAGACTTAGTAAAAAGAGGCTTAGTAGGGATTACTATAAGGAAGTAAAGGGGTTTTGCAGTTAGGGAGGGGAATTGTTATAATATGGAGAATGTTGTGACCACAGATCTGCAAGTGCCTCAAAAGTAAGACAAAACGGGTCTTTCTTTTACATAGTGGAATAAACAAGGCGAGAAAGAATATAGGGAAATGGGGTAAAAGAGTGGTGTGCTGGAAAGTAGATCAGAGAGTGTTTTACTCTGAGGTCAGTAATGAGGGAGGGACCTGTGATAGTTAATTTTATGTATCACCTTGCTCTGTTAGTTTGGATCTGTAAGTTAAAATTTTGTCCCAGATATTTTGGTCAAACATTATTCCAGATGTTTCTGTAAGGGTGTTTTAGATGAGATTAACATTTAAATCAACAGACTGAGTAAAGCAGATTGTACTCTGTAATGTGGGTGGGCCTCATCTAATCAGTTGAAGGCCTGAGTAGAACAAAAAAGTTGACACCCCTCCCCAGTCTAGGTCTCCTCAGTAAGAGAAAATCTTTTCTGCCTAATAGTCATTATCATCATCTTCTTCTTCTTCTTCCCTTTCCTCCTTCTCCTCCTCCACTCTTCCTCCTCCGTTTTCTTCTTCAAGATTTATTTATTTATTTGACACAGAGAGAGAGAGAGAGAGAGACAGAGAGAAAAAGTACGTACAGGAGGGAGGCAGAGGCAGAGGGAGAGGAAGAGAGAATTGCAAGCAGACTCCACAGGGAGCCTGATGCCAGGCTTGCTCTTAAAATTGAGATCACAACCTGAGCTAAAACCAAGAGTTGGACGCTTAACCAACTGCACCACCCAGGCACCCTGTGCCTGAAAATCTTCAGTTTGGTACATGAGCTTTTTCCTGCCTTGCAACTTGAACTGAAACATCAGCTCTTCCTGGGTCTCTAGCTTGCCAACTCACCCTAGAGATCTTGAAGCTTGCCAGCCTCCACAATCTGATTCACTGTACTGTACACGTGCACACAATATGTGTGTGATTGCACAAGCACACATACACATACAAACACAACTGCTGTTTCTCTGGAGAGCCCTGACTGGTGAAGGACTCTTAAGGAGGGCTGTATCCTGGCCCAGGGTGAGGATGGGGCAAAGTTCAGGGACCTGGCGGAAAGAGAGAATCATAACCAATGTTTGGTTAACAAGCATTTTGTTCCAATTGATCAGTGAGGCCAAGAAGGTCAGCTAATCACTCATAAGACAGAGAATGGGAATTCAGAGGGTCTGTGTCTGGTCTTGTCCTCAGTAAACAAGGGAAGCATCCAGAAATTTTATCAAAGTCAAATGGGGAAGAGTAATTCTTTGCTGTAGGCCATCTCCTGGAGCACACAGCATGGTGAGATTTATTAACTTTCACAGTTTTCCAGCAGCACAGGACTCAGGGAAAACCTAACACTATCATTTAATTATTCTTATTATAAATAATATTGTAAAGAACACCATTGAACAAGCATGCTTGCTACATGGCATCACGGCCTTTTTGAGGAACTTAGGAACGGCACTTCTGCTACCCTTCACTTAAAAGGGGAAGCCATAAATAAGCAGGTGCCTGATATCCTCCAGCCCAGTAGCTCACATGCTCGAGGAGCTAGGAAAACAAGGCAAAGGATGAACGATTTTCTCTAGCCTGAGAAATCAAATCTGAAACAACCTGAATCTCCTTCCTTTGATGGACGCTCTCCCAGTTTCCTTGCTCGGTGTAAGAGAACAGAACTAGCCCAAGAATTCAGGCATGCTCAGGTTCAAATCCACAGCAAGATTTACCAGCCTTAAACCTTTGGGTTCTGTAACTGCTCTATTTCTCCTTGTCTAAGATGGAAGAAAAGTACATAAAAAGAATGCTAGAAAAATGAATGACATGACAGACGTGAGAGAGCCCAGCACACCATACGCCCCTTAACTGATTTTCCATAAATATTTTACTTTCCTCTCCCCCTCCTCCACAGAGAACCTTAGATAGAGGACATCATGAAACAAAAGATGGAACCATTTTGTACTAAGTGCCGGCTGTGATCCACGCAAGGTATGACACCCTGCTTTACAGTTCTTATCTCACTGAATCTCATTAATCCCATGAGGGAAGGGTGGCCATCCCCATCCCGTAGATAAAGACAGCCAAACACAGGATGGACCTGTAACTTGTCTGAATCCCATTTTCCAGGAAACATCATGATTGGACTTAAGATGATAGCTGCTCTGGTTAGAAAGCCCATTTCTCCTCTGTCAGCCAAACCAGTAAAAACACTCCCCTCTCAAAGCCCAGGTAAGAGCTCTTAGTTCTACCTGTTCCTTCTGGGAAAACTACCCTCCGAAATGTGGCACTTGCAAATTCACTCGCTAAGGTTCTGCTTGGTAACCTGCAGCCTCCCTCTGCAATGCAAGGCTGGCACTCCTTTTCCCTGGGGCCTAGAGCCAGTGACCCAGGCCACGAACCAGCCAACTATTGAGCAGATGCTCCAGGATTCTGCTGCCTTCCCCACCCCTTTGCGGTTCCCTCTTGGGAACAATGCAGGAGCACGCAAAAAGGCCGGAGAGAAACCAGCTCCATCAGGCCTAAATAATTCACAAAATGAATGCAGAGCACAGCTAGCTTCCACAGTGTGGATAACCTCCTGCACTAAAGACGCAAGGTGAGGCCTCTGGGTTTTCAGGATTCTTACTCCAAAGTGAGAAGGGAATTTCTGTCTGAAGACAGAACCATCACTGATTCAATGCCTGGGGGGCAGCTGTGGGCATCTCCGTTTCTCAGCAGAGGGAACTGAAGTGCGGAGACTTGCTAAAGACTGAGGTTAGGAATTGATCCCAGCTGCCTGACTCCAAATCCAACTCGAGGGCATCGCCTTTCCTTAATTCTTAACTTCAATGTTTGGTCAAAACCAAACAGAAGAATGAAAAAAGGTGTGAGCACTCCTGCCACTAACTCTGCAGTTCTTATCCCCTGTCCTGTTCCCTCAGTTCTCAACTGCGACATTAGGCCAGCTTATCAAAGTGGGTTCCCCAACAGGCAGTGTGAAGAGCTCCTGGGAGCCCGTCGGGAAAGCATCGGTGCAGGCTAGACCCACTGAGGCAGTTTTGATGAGAACCCCTGCACTATCACTGGGACCCCATCCCCAACTTCTGGTCAATGGTTATGAAGGGAGACTCCAGAATCTTTATTTTTAAAAACTCCCTGGTGATCCTGATGCCCAAGGAAATGGAAGCACAGACTCCTCCCAAAAGAAGTGCTTTTACAATAAGACCATTTTAAGGCATTATGTACTAAATGTACCAACTTTACAACTGTCCCAGAGGTTTAAGTGGTGGCTTCTTTTCTAACTAGCTGAATGACCTTGGGTACGTTCTCCTCCTTTGTAAAACAGAATTCATAAACATATACTTCATATTTGTGATCTATGTCAAATAAATAAATAAAATCTTTTAAAAAATGGGGGAGGGGGGCGCCTGGGTGGCTCAGCAGGTTAAAGCCTCTGCCTTCGGCTCAGGTCATGATCTCAGGGTCCTGGGATCGAGCCCTGCATCGGGCTCTCTGCTCAGCAAGGAGCCTGCTTTCCCTGCTCTCTGCCTGCCTCTCTGCCTACCTGTGATCTCTCTATGTTAAATACGTAAACAAATAAAATCCTAAAAAAAAAACCCCACATACTTCAGAGTGTGAAAATGAAAACAATAATGTAAAATCCTTGCTATCGTGTCTGGTACGCAATAGACAGTAAATTAGTGGGGGCGATTTTTATTAATCATCTGATAAGAATGAAGCAAAAATAACCCGTTAAAAAAAAAACCCCACAACAAAAACCCTCTATTATAACAAATGGAAAGGGTTGGCTGCACAGGAGGGAGACATCTGGCATCTGTGAACCTTTTCAGTTTGTTTGGGTCCTGCAAGGCAGACAGACTCACTCTCGCAGGGAAATGTGACCACCTCTAATTATGCTGCCCTACACAAATCAGATGCAGAAATGAACCTGGAAGCATGTGGAAGGGAAAACGGGGTGCAGGGTGAGCGCATTCAGAAACAATGCGAAGACAGAAACAGTAGTGCCGACAGAGCTGGAGTATGAACAGGAAACCCACACTTCCGGAGGGCTGAGCTGTCTGACACAGGCGACAAAGGTGCACAGCAAGGGGCCTGCTGTCTGGCTTTCCTGAGACTGAGCTGCACGCACGTGCAGGCCACAGGAGGAGAAAGGTTCGGAAAGGGAACAGGCGACATGCGGATAGGCAGACTGTGGCAGCAGAGGACACTGACACTAAGTCGGCGTTCAGACTAAAATCCAGGTGAGGAAGACTGCATTCTATTCTGTCTCCATTTTAAAACAACTCTTCATGGAGGGCACGTATTGCATGGAGCACTGGGTGTGGTGCATGAACAATGAATCTTGGAACACTGAAAAAATAAAATTAAATTAAAAAAAAAAAAAACTATTCCCCTAAGGCGTGAAAGTAACAAACTTTTCCTCTTCCTCTTCAAATCTATCTTCCTAGGATGATCGCGTGCTTTTTTGGGGGTCTCCATGTCTGCTCTGGCTGAGCTTTCTCCATGGACTATCCTTCCCTGCTTCTTCACGTGCCTAACCTCTACTCCTCAGAAAGCAACTCAGCAGTCACCTTCTTCAGGAAGGCCACCCTGAGTCCCTATCCCTTCTGCAGCTGAACGGAGCTAGCTCCCTTCTCAAGACAGCTGTCACCCCATATAAATCACCTGCCACGTTTCCTTAATTCAGTGTTTCCCAGAGCATGTTTCACACACAATGAGTTCAAAAAAGCTGCTGTTATTTGAAAGCAGATCTCGGTGCAAGTAAGTTTGGGAAATGCCAAGCTGCACCGAGACAGGTTTCTATACCACGACCATTCTCAGACACTTTAATACGCTGGTGTGCATGGAGAATCTCTTAAGGATATGAAGCCCCAGTATGATTTGATCATGGGGAATTTTTTTCCCCTGAAAACCATCTGTAGTTCCAGAATGCACATTATAGGCTACAGTGCTATCTTTTACTGACACCGTCTGCTTTCTTCCTTCCCAGACTGTAATTTCCTTGTGGGCCACGGTATCTGTTCAACAGAGCATTTCTGGTATCTACATAAGCACCTGCTATATGGTAGACACTTGCTGAAAGCCAACTGCATGTTAAAAAGCTAACATCACATTTCCCTCTTCGAATACCCTACAGGGCCTTCCTGTTACTACCCTTCGGAAAACTTCGGATGCCTTATTCCAAGGCTCAGGGGGCTCACATCTTGGAAATCTCTTACCCCATCTCTTTCCATCCCCCTTTTGGACTGTGTTCTACTAACTTGGCCTTTTTTACTACCTGAAACATGCCAAGCTTCTCTTCCTCCCTGGGACTTTGCACATGCTGCTGTTTTGTTGTTTGCCAAGAATGCTCCTGCCCCCATGTTCACACCGCTGAAACCATCTCCACGAGGAGGTCTCAACCCAAAAGGCTTTCCCACATTTCAGCCGGCATCTTATTTCCATCAGAACACACATCAACAGTGGCCCACTGACGTATGTTCAAGATCACGTTTCCGTGATGTTCACTTGTGAACGGGTCTCAGCTGAAGTCAAGCCAGGGAGGAGCCTTGGGGCATGAGACTGGCAGGGGCAAAGGAGAGAAGACCATTCAGAGGAGATGATGAGCTGAGGTGGTCCAAAGCTCCTTAGGCCCTGAGAAGTATCAGGTATCTCTGGATAATTATCAGTTTCGAGGGTGTCTGCGGCATTAGAGCGGCACCAGCCCAGGCAGGTTTCTCTCCGCCCGAGGCTTAACTGAGTGCCCCAGCAGCTACAGATGTTACCACTGAGGGACCGAGAAAGACGTTAAGTGGATCTTCTTGAAGGCAGGAAAGGAGGAAGCCACAGCAGTGTCTGGAATGGACGTGCTCCCAAATTGGCCAGGTACTGTGTTGATGCTGGGGCCACAGCAGCTAATGAGGGGGACATGGCCCCTGCCCTCATGGCATGTATAAACTAGAGGGAACATTAAACCCATAATTACAAACAATCCATGAAAATTTCCAATGTGATGAGCATTATAAAAGGAAGTGCAGAAGACCTGTGGTTTGCATAGATGTGATACTCAAACTCAACTGTACACAGGATTCAGGAAACAAATGTATTTCCCTTGTTCCTTGCTTTTTCTCCAGTATTTCAAGCCTTGTCTCTCTGACCCACCTGTGGGCTCCTTCTAGGCAGAGCTGCCGCTAACACATCTGAGTACCTGGCACGGTGTCAGGCTCAGAGTGGATGCCTCACCTTCCCTGATGGGGGACTGTCTTATTGGTGAAGAGTCTGAGGCATGGGGTCGTTAAATGATACGCCTGTTGGAGGTCACGCGCATAATCACTGACAAAGTCAAATCTAAGGGATAATTCTCTTACAGGAAGAAAAGCTGGAGTCTCAGTACAGCTGATATTTTTGTTAAGATTTTATTTATTTATTTGAGAGAGAGACAGAGAGAGAGAGAGTACGCGCGTGCGCAGGAGCAGAGGGGAAGAGCAGAGGGAGAGGGAGAAGCAGACTCCCCACTAAGCATGGAGTCCGATGCAGGGCTCCATCCCAGGAAGGCAGATGCATAACAGACTGAGCCACCCATGTGCCCTGCTTGTTTCTTAAATATTGTCAAGTCATTCTCTCACAGTGATTCAGAGAAAGTTCCAGAGCTGACTAACTGGCTTCAGCTCGGCTTGGCTGTGTGCCCTTGGGCAAATTATTTAACCTCTCTGCATCTCTGTTTCATCATCTGTAAAATGGGGATAATTGTCTCTTAGAAGACCGCTTTTAGAAGACCGTTGAGTGAGTTATGTGAGTTATTAGAAATAAGCTTTCACAACACTTCCTGGCATATAGAATGTGCTCAGTAATGGTAGCTAAATTTATTATATTAATGCACTTGCTCTTTCCCCAAACCTGATGAGTCACTGTTTTTATTAGTTATGATTAAATGTAGCTACAAATCTACAAAATAGTGACATAGGAAAAAAAGAAATTTCTCTCTCATGTAAAGGAAGTCCAGAGATGGTAAATCCAAGGCTGGTATGGTAGCATGACCAAAGCTCCTCACTGTTCAGCCATCCCTAGTGTATGACCTTTGTCTTCCTTATCTAAAATGGACTGTAAGAACTTGGGCCAACCTCCCTGATTCAGGCTTGCAGGAAGAGAAAACACATCCACAATCCCCCTACCCACTCTTTAAAGGGGACCTCACAGGAATACCATGGATCATTTCCACTTACATCTCAGCCTCTTACATCTCCACTTACAGCTCTTGGCCAAAACTTACTCCACTTACTCCACTTGGCCAAAACTCAGAAAAACCTGTGTAGCTGCAAAGGAGGCTGGGAAATGCGGTCTTTAAGAACCCCATGTACAGCTAAAAGTCCAAGTCTTGTTAATAGAAAGTATGACAATATGAAGATTAGGTGCGCCTTTAACACTTTCTGCACTAGTGGTCATGTACCACTAGCTAGTGAGGAATTTGGAAAGTTCATTCCAGTCCTGTCCCATATGACCAATGTTTTGGGGTTCATAACAAATCAAGACATTTTCTGAGCACACTTTCTCAAGATCTATAATGCTATCTCTACTTTAATTATTTTGAAAGCACATCCCCCTTAAGGGAAATGTAACTATATGGGTCTGATTCACTCTAAATTATTGAAAAATTGATTTTTTTAAAAGGTGTTTGCTAGCCAAGACTTTCTGAACCATCCTAACGAGCTTAAAAAATAAAACCACAAACTCTTTCTTCTGAAGAGCAGAATGTTTTCGCCAATAAAGAGAAAAACTGAACCCCCGGATTATATGATTACATATTCCTTAGTGATAGATAACCTACCTTTTATAAATCTTTGACTTTGAAAAAAATCCCTCATATTCTCAATATTATCACGATGACTTTTACTTTAAAATGCTTGTTATTTACTTCATATTAATTATGGATTATCAATAATTCGAGTGCTTTTATTGGCCAATCTTTTAAAATAATGGGCATGATAGTGACTCTTCATGGAAGTATTACTTACTGATGTATTTTTCCAATCACAAGGATATAGAATGAGGCTCATAAAAGTCAGATCTGAGATTGAACATCCTTTTCAAATAAACATTACAGTCCTGAACAAATGCACTTTTATTCCCTGGCAAGCTTACCAGACTTCTCCCGGATCACAGAAACAGACCATAAGAAGCTATTCCTTTAAGGGCAATGGGAAGAAAGATGACAGAGCAGGTGGACCGCACAAGAGAAAAGGGCCAGAATGGAGAGGATACAAGACAGAATGCAGAAGATATATCGGGTCTGGCCCTATTTGCTGGAGATGACTCAGAAAACCAGTAAGCCAAAGGATTCAGCACCATCCCTATGAAAAATGCATGGAAATGACTGGAGGTTTAATTGACTGGTAAAAAGCATGAGCTTCTGAAGTCAGACAGGCCTGGTTTTGAATCCCTGCTCCTCCATCAAATAAGTGGGAGATTTGGGGCCAGTTACTTAACCTCTGTGAGCCTTGATTTCCATATCTGTAAAGGAAAATAATAATCATAATAGTACGTGCACCACATGGGTTTGTTGGGAAGTTTAGCTGATAATTCACATAAAATGCTTGGCAGGGGTCCCAGGCACATAATACACACTCAACAAATGATCGCCATTATCAGTACACAATTTCCTTTCCATCTCTTTTCAGGCTGGATATCTCCCCTTCAAGAGTTCTCTCTTCCTCATCTTCCATTCTTTAAAAAAAGGCAAATTGCTGGAGGTGCAGGTGAGGGTGGGGAGTTCATCTTCTTAGGACTCCAATTTCATCGAGGTGAGGAATAATAGTGAGGAAATTGCTTTAGACAGGGGTTTCTGCTCTTGCTGTTGATTTAAACTCTTACTATCTGCTAAAAATGAAAATGCAAATTTTGAACAAAGCTAAGGTTTCATCTAGGACAGGAAGGCAAAGTTTGGGTTGGCAAAAATTAAAGGAAAATGCCACTCAGTGAACTGGCACAATAGAAGTATCTCAAAAAGCAAAGAACAAAAGTCAAACTAGATACAGAAAAATACGCAATTTACCACTTAAGACCACAGTAGAAAATAAGCCTCTTCAGGTAAAGTTTAGTTATAATCACAAATTCCACAGCAGAATATTTTATTCCTTATAGGTCCACGAATTTCCTTTTCAATAATAACAAAAAACAATCTGTTTCTTCATAATCTATTTTTCAGTAATAATAATAGATTAATCATCTGTTTTCTCCATAGTCTCTATACACATCACAGGCAGGGGCCTGGGTCTTCTTAATCATGCTGTCTCTCCTGCATCTAGAACAATGCCTGGCATGTGGAATGCTCCATAATCATCTGTCGAACAAATGAGTAAATGAATACATGAAGAAGTGATTTTCAACAGCATTTTCCTCCATCCAAGCTGACAATTTTCCTGGAGAACCACTAAACCTGGCCAAAGCAGCTGGGGAGTAGTAGTGTTCCTGACCACCAACCAACACAGGACTAATGGAGCTAGCCAGGTTGCCGACCTTCTAGTACGCAACAGCTGTAAGAAATCTGAGAGACCATCTACTCCAATGGGCCTCAGGGTGTGGCTGGGACCACCCCCTGGGAACCTGTTGCACATGCCAGGGCTCTAGCCCCACTCTGCATCTTCTTCATCAGAAACTCTATGTGGGACCCACAAATCAGCATCTCAAGAAGCTCTCCAGGTGTTCTGATATGTGTTCCAGTTTGAGAGTACCTGATACAGTTCAGGGCCCTCAGTTCACAACAAAGTAATGGAAGCCCAGAAGGGAAAATCAGTTTTTCCAGAATCACCTTTTGTGATAACTAGACAATGAGAAGGTGCCAAATTTACCACTTCTTGGCTTTGTGCCATTATTTTGCCTCTCTGAGCTTGGGTTTCCTCACTGTAAAATGGGAAGACTACCAGTTACTTGTGGTGGTACTAGTAATTAAATGACACTATATACAAAGGGCCTGGACCACAGTAGATATTCAACAAAGCTTAGTTCTCATGCCACCCTGTTCCAACATGCTCTAGGGTAGACTGAGTGATAGTGTCATAGGATTTGAAGTCCATTACTAGAAAAGACAGAAAAAAGATGCTGGAAAACTCACATGCAATTTCATCGCTACGGCAGAGACTGAGAGTTGGCCCCTGATATACGTTCTTTCTTCCTCCTCTGGTATATATTTCAGCTGTGTATATTGCCACCAACTAAAGAATGCATTTTGCAGGCTCTCCCACAACTAGTTCCGACCTTGTGACTAGGCTCTGGTCAATAGGATGACAGCAAGAGTGATATGTATAATCACTTGTTCCTGATCTAAGAGGAAAGGGACATATGTTCCTCTTATTTCCTTCCTGAGGACTGGAATGGTTTTTTCCTTTAGTCATGTGGACCAAACCCTATGGATGGCAGAACACCACTAGAAAAGCCTATATCCTTGAATCCATTCAGGTGCGCTACCAGTCCTGGACCAGGAGAAATCCTTTCTTGTTTGAGCCCTGGAATTTAAGATTTTATTACAACAACAGCCTGTATTCTAAGTTATGAAAATCAGGACCTCTAGTCATATATAAGTTTATTCAAAAACAACCGTAAAATTACATGGTATATACTAGATTCTTTCTTCTTGGGCCCATAAGCCATTAGAATGTTCTAGAAATGGCCATATTTCAATATTCAAACTAAATCTCATAGACTATGCAGGATTGTCAAATAAATTAATACTCTGTTATAAGGTCCTGTAACTATGTATGTGTGTATATATGTATATACATGTACTATGCACATACATATTATATATTACATGTTATATGTTAAATATGTTATATAGGGGAAATTATCTATATAACTAATTACATATTATTAATTATATATTATAATATACATAATTATATATAATTTCATATACAATGAGACAAGTTATATATATATATATTACATACATAATTTCCCTTTATATAATTTCCTTTTTTGGGAAATGTAGTCAAGATTCTTTTTTTCTTACTGGTTAAGATTCTTCAATCATATATATCTCCAAAGCTCTTTCTTTTAAATAAATGGTCATTTTTGCAAGGGCAAGAACTTGCTCAAATATGAAATATGAAAACATTTGTTCAGGATTCATACAAGTGGGCTTAAATCTGGAGTTTGCTACCAAGAAGACAACAGATTTCACTTTAGATTTATGTCTGGCAAGCCCACAAGAGGCTCTAACATCAGGCTGTTTTTGAGATAATTCCAGGGTGACCTAAGCCATTAAAAGAGGACTCAGCTGGTGATAAAAGGATCTTGGTAAACATGATCATCAACTTGACAAACACACTCATCTGGAGACATCTAACCCTTGGTCTGTACCCTATAAACTGACTTTCCGGAGGAGTTTAGCATACCCAGGAGAGTCCGGCTCTTGTTTACCACCTGGTTATCAGAGTCCCTGCTCTTCCCATACTTGCAGAGCTGTGCTGGGGGCGGTATGGTAGAGATAAATCCGTTACCTTGGTGAAGAAGTAGTTAACAGAGACCTGAACGAACATTCCCAGCATCAGGAAATAGGATTCTATAAATCAGACTTTCCCCTATCGGTTTTTACAAGATACTCTCTGTGAAATATATCCAAACACAGACATGCTCCCGTGGGAATACCCATTTCTTCTGATGCACAGAGCTGCATTACAGTGAGCAGTGCACCCCGCGGAAAGCCTCTCTCTTCCCAAGTCAGAAACCTGTTCCATTCAGTCTTTGCTCTCCAATGCTAGCATGGCAAGGGCAATGTCAAAAGGCTTGCCAATGAGCTGAACTGTGGATGATTTGAGCCTGATGGAAACAGAACCTGTGGGAATCTGTGCCCCGAAACTTCAGGTGGATACCAAAAACAGTTGTAGAATCCTGAGCAAAGTGGGTATTCATTTCCATACCACTCTATCTCGTTGGCATTTATGTTTATTAAAAATGTATACCCTTAATCCCTTCTTGGTGCTCATGTGTCCATGGTTCTGATAAGGCAAGAAAAGTAATTGTAGACAAAGAGGATGAGCATCAGGAAGAGAAAAGAATCCTGTCGGGAAAACACACAAAGGACGGTGAGGAGATGGGATGTGAGTTTGAGCCCAGCTCTGCCACAGACTGATTCAGAGATCATCCCTAATTATCTCACCTTCTTGACCTTCAGTTATCTTCCTTGTAAAAAAAAGTACATGTTTGCTATGTCCCTTCCCGAATACTAACACTCTGAAATTATTTTTTAAAAAAAGTAAACAAGTTTATATTCTAAAGGAAAAAGAATGGCACAATGGACCACGTCATTTCATTGTTTGGAATTCAACAGATTCCTGATGCCTCACGCAATGGTTTCTAAACATTTTAAGTGTGCATGACACTAAAAAGTCTCCGGCATGGATTCCCAATGTATATATTACTTATCAATTATATGCATGGGCTAGTGGATTTATAAGGTATACGTGCATATCGTGAAACATACATAAAAATAAAAAGAATGAAATAAAAAGTAGAGTTAAATAAAAATTCTAACTTTCTTTCCATACTCATTGGACCATCTTGCTTGACATCATTTGGGCCATGAAATCCCATTTACAGAACATGGGCACACAGGATCAAGTTTAAGCAACTACTCATGGCACAGAAAGGCCATTATAATTTGGTCCCTGCCTACTTCTCCAACTTCACATCTTTTTCCTGCCCTAAACTCAATGTCCCAGCAACTCCTTGCCTGCACACACCATAATAATCAGCTCTGAACCTTTACTTAGGCTCTTACTTCTATCAGCAACACCCTTCCTTCAGCTCTTCACCTGAAAACCATCTCTTCACTTATGGCAGAGAGACTAAGTTGCCTACTTATCACACACCCTCCCCTTCTTTCTTAATAACACAACTCCGATGTTGCTGGAGGCTGCAGTGAGACCGGGTTAAAACTCATTTTTTCCAGCTTCCCTTACAGATGGTGGTGATATTCATGTGACATACTTTTGGCTTTACCATGAGATATACACAGAAGTGACTGGATGAGGTGTCCGAGGGAACATCCCAGAATGGAAGCAGCCTCAGTTAACACACACACACACACACACACACACACACTTTTGCCCTTCGTTCTTGTCCTTCTTCTGTCTACAACATAGACTTGATACTGAAGGCAAGACAGTAAGACCAGAAAAGCCAGCCATGTAGTCAGGGGGTGAGGTGCAGAGAATTAAAACAAAGGCAATGAACTGGAGGACAGAGCTCAGAGGAGACAATGGTGCCAGAAAGGGAAGCCATGTTGGGGGAGTGGAGGGCTTTTGTTTTGTGCCCCAAGAGCCTTGGGAAAAGTTGGGAAGGTTGATGCTAGGGAGAGATGGGATTAGATTTTTACTATGAAAAGCACATGTTGGTGGCCATGTGCAGAATGGGAAGAACGCGAGTTTCTATTCAGTGAGAAGTTTAGAAGCCTGTGGCACAGCCCAGGTGAGAGGTTCCAGGAACCCAAACATGGCAGCATTCAAGATGGAGAGACTGTGTGGACATGAGGAGCACAGAATTGCCAACACGTGGCAACTGAGCCGATTCCAGTGGTCAGGGCGGAAGCTGGATGGGTGGTATTACTATGCACTATGATGAACAACACAGCAGCTGAACAGCCCTTTCCATGCTTTGCAACCAGAAGGCTGCACATAGCAGGGACAATCACACAACAGGGCAGGTTAATGAGAAACCTGTGACCGCCCCTCAGCAAGGCTGTCAATATCACTCAACAATCCTCCAAGTTTTCTCCAGTCCTCTTGCTCCCCCCTCCCTGCCCCATTCTCTACTCAAACCCTTTCCACTTGTCTCAGACTTCTGACTCCCCAACTTCTCTCCCACACTCTCAGATGATCATCTCACCTGCTTCACAGAGAAAACAAAGGCCACCCAAAGGCAGCTCCTTCCACTTCCACTTCAAGCATACCCTCGCCTTCCCAGGTCTGCGCTCATCGCCTTCTTCATAGTGCAGCAGGCCGACTATATCCCCACTTCTTTCTGGAAGCCATTCCTCCTGCCTTCTCTGGAAACCAGTATAGCCATTCTCCTTCCTCTCTCTAGCATCGTCAACCTATCGCTCCACTATCCAACGAACCCACCAGCAGTTAGAGCTGTCCGAGCAAATCTCTCTCATCTTCCACCAACCAACCAAGCCACAGAAAACTCCCAACCACTTTCAGGCTTCTTTCTCCTCTAGCCCCTGCCTCCATTTCCCTTTCTTTTCCTCCCAACCAAATTTCTTACAGAGATGCCTAAACTTGGCTGATTCTCAGCTAGTATTCTCAGCCTGGCACCCAACTGTCTTGGCTTGAATCCACACTAGCCAGCTGTGTGACTCTGGGTGATTAACTTCATTACGCCTCAATTCTCCTCTTCTGTAAAAGAGGGGAAAGAGATAACATTCCCTCATAACACTGTTGTTGCTACATGTTAACCCATATTAAGCACCTGGCACCGGTCTGGCATCTAGTAAATGCCTGGTAAATGTTTGCTGTAGTTTTTATTAAATTATCATTTGCTCCCCAACCCTCATCTTCTGCCCCACTGTTACAATATTATAATAAAGTGGGTGGCTTTCCCTGAGGTCTCTAAGTCACTTTATCAAATGGACAGCTTTCAGTCCTCATTTTCTTATTATCTCCCATTACTCCTTAGCATCCCTAGCAGGCACCTGGCCTTTAAGTGCTGAGATTCCTTTTCCCTAGATCCATTCTTCCAATTTTAGTATATGTGCTGCCGAAGCGAGCACCCTAGATCCATTCTTCTTCGTCTTCTAGACTCTTCTACATGTAACCACAGCTCTAACCCCATCAACACCAAATCTCTATTTCTGGTCTCATGGCTCCAACTTCTTACTGTGCTCTCCAGGTCTTTGTTTGGGGGATATCTTGGAGGCATGAACTCATGGCCTTCACCTCTTTTACTTGTTTTAACTCTCCTCTGAAACAGCTGTTTGTCTCTGAATGTATTCTCTAACACTTACTCATTGATACATTTAGCGGTATCTATGGAGCACCTGTTATAGCATTCTAGACTTTCTTCTAGGCGCTATTTTGTCTTAGAAAATATTTAAGGGGGCTTATAACTAGTACATAAAGATGAAATGAGGTCATGGGATTAAAGGCTAAATAAAATCATAGATGGGAACAAAATTAATTGAGGCAGGGTTAAACATATACACCAATGGCTTAAAAATCCACTATAGAGGAGTCTCAAATTTGCTTTAAATCTTCAAGCAGCCAAAAGGATGGGGAATATCTTGTCAGTTACTTAATATAATGTCCATGAGAGACAGAGAAAATAAAGAAACTATTCAGAAAAACTAGGATAAACGAAAAATAATATAGGTACTCCGATTAGACCAGATTTTTCCCATGAGGCCTACCTTACGAGGTATCTGTGTCGAGTCATCCTAACTACCAGATACTGTTCAGATATTACTCAATGTGGCAGGTAGGTGAACTCAGACCCTCAGAGGTTAAATAACTTGATACTAGTCACACAGCTGATAATCACACAGCACCAGTCACACAGCACCAGGATTCAAACTCATATCTATATGGCCCCAAAACCCATTTTCTTCCCATTACCCCAGAGTGCATTCCAAAAGTAAATATCCCGACCTAGCAGCGCCAAGATCGTTCCATTCAAGGTCCATAATAGGACAGTACATGACATTGCAGAAACTCTGTATCTCAAAGATCCCCTGGCAGCTTCTGTACTTCCAATTTAAAGATAGATGCGTGGTCCTTAGTAGAAAAGAACGGGGGGAGGGAAGCAGAACATGAAGTATTAATAAACATCGTAAGATCATTACCTGGTCCCTTAAGTAGCTTCTGAAGTAAGAGCAATGGGGAAAAAAAATTGCAAGAGGCTATTTTCCCCTCCTAATAGATTGTACATTTCAACAGCTAAAAGGGTATGAAAATTTAACGGAATTTTTAATGTCTTTCTAGGTTTTACGATACCACAAAGAGATCATCTTTGTTCTCCTTGCCATGAGAACAGATGGGTGGTAGGGGTGGTGGGGCCGTGACTCACCACCTCCTCATGCCCACAGAGGCTATACGTGCAGCAGGCCAACTTCTGGGATCAATAGGGTTCACAACAACACAGTATCTGCCAGCAAACCTTGGAGAGGCCATTAGTCAACCGGTGACCTGCCAACCTGACCACAGCAGCCTTCTGATGTGGATTCTCAGAAAGGTTAGCGCGTGCTGGGAAACGGAAAAGGTCATGGGTATCTCACTCAAAATCCACAGAACTGGGGTGAAGGGCATCACAGGCGAGCTAGGAAGTCAGCTGTAAGGGCCACCCTGGAAACCAAGGTCACCACCTACAACAACATGCCCAACAGAAGCTAAGTAGGAGAGGCAGCAGCTAGGACATGCCACAAACACAGCAGACCAGGGTGGCCCCTGGAAATGGCTGCTTTCCAAGAACACTGAACTAAATGATCTCTCATAGACGGCAATAATGGCAAGAGGTGAGATGTCCAACTGGGGTCTAGATGCAAGTCTCAAGTTAGAAACTTTCAGAAGAGGGGAAAAATCCAAAACTGACTTTTGAATTTTAATGAGAATGAAGCATGTAGCTTTCCAAGTGTCATACTGTCTACTTACTCTCCTCCTGGGATTTCAGAGAAGCCAAGAGAACTCTCATCCTCTGAGAGCCCTATCCTCAGGCCTCATTTCCCTGTACCAGTTCAGAGCAAAGGAAGAAGGAACCTCTGAGATGGGCTTGCCTCTTTTGTTATCTTCTTGAGTCAGCAAAGAGGATGGGCTTTGGTGTCTCACAGATCTGAGTTAGAATCTAGCTTCATGATTGATTCATGCTTTTGACTTTGGGCAGGTGATTTCATCAGGTTAGACAACCCCAGACTGGTCAGTGGTTTTGTTTCCCACATTCACTAGATCTAAATTATCTTATCCGGGTCATTCTCCTGTGGATGCACTTTTTTTTTTTTTTTTTTTGGTCAGTTGGCCTTTATAAGATGTGAGACCTGGAATGGGACACAGAATTTCAGATATAATCCGACCAGAACTGAGGCTCCTGCTGATCTTGACCTAGACGTCGCAGCTCTATTAACGCAGCCCAGCCTCAGGAGGCTCTGCAGCCTTGTGGTCAGAGATGCAGGCTCTAGAGAAGACCTATCTGTCTCCATTACTTACTGTGTGACCTGACCAACTTACTTAACCTCTCTGTGCCTCAGTTCCCTCATCAGTCAAATATAAGAGTATCTACCTAGACCGGCTAAGAAGATTATAATAGTTACAAAGCATATAGAAGTGACTGGTACACAGTAAGTGCTCAGCTAATACTTACTTGATTCTTTGTTCTTTGGCAACCAGGCATTCTCTAAGAAATCTAGGCTACTGAGTTTACATATACATTTTTGTTTTGTTTTGTTTTTAATTGAGGTATAACTGACATATAACATTATATTAGCTTCAAGTGTATTACATAATGCTTTGATAGTTGTATATATTGTGAAATGATCACATGAAGTCTAGTAAACATCTGTCACCTTACTACAAACTTCTATTGGGTTACGGTCTATTCTCATATCAACTTTCACATACGCAATACAGTACTCCTAACTATAGTCACCATGCTGTACATATATCCCCAGGACTTACCTGTTCTAAGTTTATACCTTTTCACCTCTTTCACCTCTTTTACCCATTTCATCCATCTACCAACCCTGCCTCTGGTAATCACCATCTGTTGTCTGTATCTACAAGCTGCTTTTTTTTTTCTTTTTAAGATTCCACAAATAAGTGAGATCATATAGTACTAGTCTTTCTCCGACTTATTTCACTGTGTATAATGGCCTCAAGATCCACCCACGTTGTCTCACATGGTTTCATTCCTTTTGTACCTGAATAATATTCCACTACATGTGCGCGTGTGCGCTAGTGCGCGCGCGCGCACACACACACACACACACACACACACCCACCTTCTTTATCCATTCATCCACTCATGGACACTGAGGTTGCTTCCATGTCTTGGTTATTATAAATAATGCTGCAGTGAACATGGGAGGGCATATATCTTTTTGAATTAGGGTATTTGTTTTCTTTAGGTAAACACCCAAAAGTAGAATTGCTGCACCATTTGGTAATTCTACTTTTAGCTTTTTGAGAAACTTTCCTCCTGTTTTGAACAGTGGCTATGCCACTTTGCACTCCCAGCAACAGTGCACGAGGGGTCCTCCTTCTCCACATCCTCACCAGCACTTGTTATTTCCTGTCTTTTTGATAATAGCCAATTTAACAGATGTAATGTGATATCCCACAGTGGCTTTTTATTTTTCATAGTGGTTTTGATTTTCACTTCCCTGAGGGCTAGTGATGCTGAGCATCTTTTCACGTACCTGTTGGCCATTCGTATATCTTCTTTAGAAAAGATGTATTGTCCTTTTATTTTACTTTTTCTTTATTTTATAACATATAGTCAGATCCTTTACCCTATTCCTTCCATGCATTTTTTTAAAGATTTTTTTTTTATTTATTTGACAGAAAGAGAGATCACAAATAGGCAGAGAGGCAGGCGGGGGGGGGGCAGTCTCCCCACCCAGCAGAGAGCCTGATGGGGGGCTCGATCCCAGGACCCTGAGATCATGACCTGAGATGAAAGCAGAGGCTTTAACCCACTGAACCACCCAGGTGCCCCTTTCCATGCATTTTTTAGTGAAAAGACATACCCTGATAAAATTCACATTAATTTTTAACCCTTATAATTTGTTGTTCTTTAAAAAAAAAAAAAAAATTGAGAGGCACCTGGGTGGCTCATTGTCTTTGGCTCAGGTCATAATCTCGGGGTCCTGGGATGGAGTCCCATTTCAGGCACCCCTGCTCAGCGGGGAGTCCGCTTCTCCCTCAACCCCTACACATGCTCGCTGTCTCTCTCTCAAATAAAATCTTTAAAAATCTTCTGAATTATGTTATTTAATGTATTAATTATGGTTCCCTACTTGGTATCATTTACATATTTATTCAGCAAGTCCTCTATGTGTGCACTCAAGTTGCTGATTGAAAATATTATCAAGGGCAAGTTAAAAGGCAACGAGTGTCACGTGTCATATCACCAGGGGCTCACGAGGACTTGAGATGAAGTCCTTTATCCATAGTCTTCGAGGTAGTTTCTCAGCCCCTTGGGAATCCATGCTGAATGTATCATTCATTCCAAGGTCCTCTTTATTACCTCGGAGAAAACTGCTAGAAATTCCTCAAAAATGTGTAGCACACAAGATACATTTCTCCTATGTCATTTTATCAGTATTCTCCAACTCAAACTCATTTATTTATTTAATAATACTTAGTGGACAGCTATTCTGTCGATAAACACATAATTACATAAAGAATAAGGTAGTAAGATAGTGACAAGTACGAAGAAGAAAATACAAGACAGCAACAATACTGCTAGAGCAGGGAAGGGAGTGGTAGCTCAGGGACTGAGGAGGCTCTTCTCTAATGACATTTAAACTGAACAGACTAATGGATAAAGAAGATATGGTCCATATATACAATGGAATATTATGCCTCCATTGGAAAGGATGAATACCCAACTTTTGTATCAACATGGATAGGACTGGAAGAGATTATGCAGAGTGAAATAAGTCAAGCAAAAGAAAGTCAGTTATCATATAGTTTCACTTACATGTGGAGCATAAGGAAAAACATGGAGGACATTGGGGGAAGGAAAGGAAGGGTGAATTGGGGGAAATCGGAAGGAGAGATGAAGCTGAGAGACTGTGGACTCTGAGAAACAAACTGAGGGTTTTGGAGGGGAGGGGTGAGGGGGATTGGGTGAGCCTGGTGGTGGGTACTGAGGAGGGCACATATTGCATGGAGCACTGGGTATGGTACATGAACAATGAATCCTGGAACAATAAAATAAAAGTAATTGGGGGAAAAAAAACTGAGCTATGAACAAAGAGAAAGAGATAACCATGTCAGTATTTTGAGAAAAGCCAAGGCAGACAGAGAGCCACATTAATGCAAAGGCTATGTGCACCAGAAATGTTGGAGAAACAGAACATCACTGTGGTTGGACAGCAAATATGTGGGGGCATGGCAAGAAATAAAAGAAAGTGGGTAGATGGAGAGAGCTATCACATAGGACTTTGAAGAGCATGTCAAGGGATTTAGATTTTTTTTTTTTAAGTTGTAATAGAAAGCCACTGGAATAATGTGGCCATGAGAATAGCATCATTTGATTTACATTATTAAAAGAATAATCCAACTGCAGCAGCGAATGGATTATCAGAGGGAAGAACGTAATCAAGGAAACCAATTAAGAGGCTGCTACACAAATCCTGCAAGAGATGAAAGGACTTTGAATGAGGAAGGTCATAGTGGAAAGGAGTAGGAGTGGCCTAATTCAGGGTTCATTTTGGAGGCAAGCATACACGAGTTGCAGGCAAATCGAATGCAAGGTGGAAGAGAAGCATCAAGAAGAGCTTCTGGGTCTGGGTCCTGACCAAGTGGGAGAGCTACTGTACCTTTTATGGGAGACGGAGGAGACAACAAGAGAAACATGTTGGGTGGTTGGGCTGTGCAGGCAAGTCAAGAGTTCTATGTTGGATCTCCATCTCCCCTAGTCAGCCAGCCAGCCAGCATTTATTGAGAGGTGATACTGGGCAGAGGAGACAGCACAAACAGTCTCGCTGAGGATATAAGAGTAGATGGACAAGATGTAATAAGCACTAGGTGCTACTGGAACTTCGACTCTGCCCAACAATCTCAAGGAGAGGAGAAAGCAATTTCAAGAGACAACATCTGAGGTTAGGTTAGCAGAAGTCATTCATTGTGAACCTGTGTGACTTCCTAATGACATCCTCTTTTGCAATTATATGCATGATAATCACAGTCAAGGTATCTTGTGTCATTAACATGAAGCACACAGGTCATTTTTAGGAACCAAAATTTTGGGAAATTGGGAGCAGTAACTTATATGAGCAGCAATTCAATCTTGCTCTCTGGGGCTCCAAGATCACATCTGCAACTTATTTTCTGAGTTGTGAATACCCAGCTGAGCATGAATATACAACACTGACTGAGACATCAAAATATTTCCTTAGATTTTCCATTTTCTCCCAACCACACTCTGTCTGAATGAAGCCAGTTCTCTGAGATCATGATTTCAGCATCGTCTTGCAACCTCTTACAAGTTTCTCAGCTCTAGACACAGTGGTATTCCTTCACCATGCTTCCTCCTGCTACTGTCACTGCAAATGCTGTTCCCTCTACCTGAAACACCCTTCCTAGCCCTCTTACTGCAGAGTTACTGCATATCACCCTTCTCTAAACATCCATTCCTCAAACATTTCCTAGTTTCCCTGACAAGGCCATATCCCATTATTACACACTCTTAAAGCTCCCCTGACCCATTCTTTGTACCATTTATCTCAGTGCCAATTTTGTGGCTGATGGACTAATGCACCCTTCACTACACTGAAAACTTGAGGACGGAAGGAACACTGTTGGCGCTGGATCATCATTATTCTCCTACAGGCAGCATGATGCCTAGCATTAAGTTAATGAGTAAGAACAAAGAAGGAAAATAAGAGTGCTTCCTCTTTTTTTTTTTTTTTTAAATCACTAATATGATCTAATCTTTGCAAACCATTAATCCAACCTTCTTAGTTTTTCTTCCTGTGGATACAATTATCAAAAGTCTTTTTTGGTTGCTCATAGAATTTGACATTAGGGGAGCCCAATATTAGCTCTCTTTATCACTATGATATTTTACATAGTATTAAATCTTCTCATGTCAGTTAATTTAGCTACTGTTTACTGGGGTCTTACCAGAAGTCAGACACTTTACATACATCACCACTCCATCATGAAGACTATGCAAGGTAGGTATTCCTACGCCTGTTTAATAGATGAAATCAAGTCTCAGAGAGGCTTAGTGACATCCACAAGGTCATACAGTCAATAAGTGGTGATTCTGGGATTCGATTATAGGTCTTTCTAACTCAAAACCTTCTAACTTCTGGTTTCCCCAAATGTAAATCTGGAATAAAAACTATTTTTCAAATTGGACAGGAAATCAGGGTGAGACACATGAAAAGAAATACTCTTTTAAAGTCATAAAGCACTATAGGACTATTAGTCACTGAGTTTCTTCGCTCATTATCACCTATGTATCCTGTACTTTTTATTTGCCTAT
>CM053606.1:40542802-40598540 GCA_028646535.1 Procyon lotor | reverse complement strand
CTCAGCATGGAGTCTGCTTGGGATTCTCTCTCCCTCTCCCTCTGACCTTCCTCGACCCCACCCCTGGCTCTCTAAAATAAATAAATAAATATTTTTTAAAAAAGGTCAACAGGGGTGCCTGGGTGGCTCAGTGGGTTAAAGCCTCTGCCTTCAGCTCAGGTCATGATCTTAGGGTCCTGGAATCAAGCCCCACATCTCTGCTCAGCAGGGAGCCTGCTTCCCTCTCTCTGTGCCTGCCTTCTGCCTACTTGTGATCTCTCTCTCTCTCTGTCAAATAAATAAAATAAAACCTTTTAAAAAATAAAATAAAATGAAATAAAAAAGTCAACAAAGAGACAAATACAATTTTTTAATATTGCAATTTAAGTATCAAAGTAGAATACAAGACCAAAAATATTAGCCAAGACTAAGAGAGGCATTCCATAATGACAAAATACTCAATCTAAGAATGTTATTGTACATTAAATTTTATTAATGAACAACATAATATGAAATATATAAAACAAGAGCTCCCAGTTTAAAAAAAAAAAAAAGCCACTTGAAAAGAGCATTTATTTAAAGATTTTACTGCACTTTCAGAATTTAAGGACATGGGTAAACCAAAAAAATAATATTACTATTGAGGAATTAAAGGACTTAAATACAATCAGTAAGCTCAAGGCAAGACAGGGAGAATATTTTACAACACAAGCAGAGACTAGATAGGCAAAACGGTATTTCACAAAGAAATTTTGAGTTTAAAACTTTTTATTAGAAATGAAAAAAGTCTTAAAATTAGTAACCTAAGCAGATAACTTAAGAAATTATGAAAAACAAAATAGATTAAATTGAAAAAAGGATGAAATGGCGTAGTAAGGATAAAGGCATATGAAAGATATAACAAGATAAAATTCAAGTAATCAAGAGAGCCAAGATGTGACCCTAACAAAAGACAATACAAACAAACAAAAAAACCTCTGGTAAAATTAAGGAAGGGAAAAGGAGAGAAGGAAAAAAATAACAAATATCATGAATGAAAATGAGGGACATAACTACAGCAAAAGCGGACATCAGTAGAAAAAAGAGATTAAGTAAATATTATGCTAGTATATTTCAAAATTTAGATGGAACAGGAAATTTACTAGAAAGACAGAACTTACCAAAACTGACACAAGATAACACAACAAACCATAATAAACTTATTACCACTAAAAAAATAAGCCACTAGTTGAAAATTATCCTTCAAATAAAATTTCAAGCCTGCATGGTTGTACCAGAAACTATTAACAAATGTTCAAGGAACAAAGCACTCCATGTTATTTCAGACTAGAAGAAGAAATGCTCCCTAAGTTATTTATGAAGGTAGGATAACTATATTATAAAACCAAACAAAGACAGTAAAAGAAATAAAACTCAGAGGCCACTGTCACATTACGAATGAGGGCATAAAAATTCTAAGCAAGGCATGACCAAATTTTATATAAAAATGGGGCAAAAGTACATCATGAACAACATTCCAAAACATTCTAATAAATGAAGATCTGCGAATGTATTTTGCCACAGTATTTTATTGAAGGAGAAAAAATTGATCAACTCATATTGAAGGAAGAAAGTATTTGATGAAGTTAAAGGCCACATCAAGATAGAAACTTTTAATGAAGTAGCAACAATAGAAGTTTCTGCTTCTAACCATGATGGACTAACAGGGACTGTATTTTACCTACCCCCCCCAAAAAAAAATTAAAAAAATAAAATATATATATATAAAATATGACACAACTGCTCTCAGACCTTGAGCAACAGGCAACAGAGAACTGTGATCCCTAAGAGAAGGAAACAAATGAGGTGAGCCCGAAAATCACTCTGGCTTTCTGCCAGGAAGCCCATAACTGACCACAAAGCAGAAAGAAGAATGCCAAGGAAAACAAGTCAGATCACAAAACTGAGAAGACTGAGATGAGAATTTGGGAATCTGATGTGGTTGGAAGCTGTGATGGCACATACTTGCAAGGAGGAGGTAGGTCTGCAGTAAGAGGGCCTTGGAAAGCTGCACAGGAATCCCACAAAATCTTTAACTATAAAGATGCAGGTAACAGACACTCCAAGAGGTCCGGTGAAAAGTGACTAGAAGGCTGTGAGATGAGACATTCCCAGGGCTCACAAAGACCTGAGAATGGGAATCATCTAAGTGACTAAAATTAGAGTAGAACATCTTCATTGATCACTTGGGACATTCAGTGGAAACCCCTAAAGAATGCCTTAGAAGTGTAACTGAACTTTCCTGTGTAAAGGTTACAATAAGCAAAGTTTTGAAGGAAGATTCCAAAAGATAAAACAAAGCCAAAAGTACATTAACAGCCTACTAGAAAAAGTAGCTCAACAGTCATTACAAAAAAAGACAACAAAACCCAGACACTGGACAACATAAAATTAACAATGTCAGCATCCAATAAAAAACATTGGAAGAAACAACGTCCAATTTTTTAAATTTGATAAAAGCTATCAACCCACAGAGCCATGCTCACTGAAACCAAACCAAGATAAACACAAAGAAAACCACATCAAGATACATTATATAATCAAATTATTTAAAAAAAAAAAAAGTTGAGGATCTTAAAAGCAGTCAGAGGAAAGACACATGATAGAGAAACAGTCCAACAAGGTCAGCAGACTTTTTGCCAGAAATAATGCAACCCTGGAGAAAGTGGAATGTACTTCAGTAAAAGTACTGAGAAGTTTTAAAAAGAAAACATCAAACTAGAATTCTATGTTCAGAAAAAAAGTTCTTCGAGCAGTTAATATGAAATAGAGTCTTTTTCAAACAAATGAAAACTGGGAGAATTCATTTCCAAGAAACTTGCATTGCAGGACTTGTTAAAAGGCATTTCTTTAGGGAGGAGGAAGAGGACACTTAAGTGGAAATAAGAATTGATACAAAGTAAAGAAAAAGTATTGGATTCAGTAAATATATGGGTAAATACGAGAGGCAGGTTTTTAAGTTTCTTTAAAAGAGAATTGACTTTAAGTCTTCATCTTTAAAAAATAATTGGGAAAAACCTCAATGTACTGTGGGCTTACATGTACAAACAAAACATGACTATAAAAGCACAAATGATAGATATGACAGATTTTATGTGATGGGGTGTAAAATTATTTTAAGGCAAATTGTGATAAAGATGCACATTATAAATCCTAGAGGAGCCAGTAAAAAAAGAATATACAATCAATAAACCCATTTGGGAGAGAAAATGGAATACTAAAACCATTTCAGTAATCTGGAAGGCAAGAAAAGGAAAAAATTACATAGAATACACAGAACGAATAAAAGGCAAATGGCAAAATGCTAGATTAAAACCTCATCTAAAAATTTCAATGAAAAGGCAAAAATTGTCAGGCTGAATTAAAAAATTAAAAATGAACTCGAACTCCATTATGTCTCTGTAAGAAAGTTATTTAGGGGCGCCTGGGTGGCTCAGTGGGTTAAAGCCTCTGCCTTAAGCTCAGGTCATGATTTCAGGGTCCTAGGATCGAGTCCCGCATCAGGCTCTCTGCTCAGCAGGGACCCTGCTTCCTCCTCTCTCTCTAACTGCCTCTCTGCCTACATGTGGTCTCTCTCTGTCAAATAAATAAATAAAATCTTTTTTTTAAAAAAAGTTATTTAAACACTACAAAGAGCTGATATCCACGATCTATAAAGAATTTCTCAAATTCAACACCCAAAAAACAGGTAATCAAGTCAAAAAATGGGCAGAAGACATGAAAAGACACTTCTCCAAAGACATACAAATGGCCAACAGACACATGAAAAAATGTCCAGCATCGTTAGCCATCAGGGAAATTCTCTAACACATCCTCCTTTCTTTCTCAAAACAAAAGCAAAAAACAAAAAGGGCCTTCCAGCTAAAGATGCCAGATTAACGACACAGGTTGACCTCTGCTTCCTTTAAAGATTCCAATAAAATGGCAGTATAAGGATATTTTAAAAAGGTAAAAACCCACAATGACACAGCTAACAGGAGAGATGACCCCAACAGACATCTGAAAGGCAGATGAGTTGAAAGGCCCTTGGTAGACTTGGAAAGATAAAATCTAAGTAGCAGGGAGAAAAGTCCAGAAGCACAATGATTTCCCTGCAAAGGCACCAGGGACTTTAGAAAGTGAGAATACAGGTGGGCCTAAAAATGGCAAGATGGCTGAAAGCTGCATAGGAAGGGAGCAGAGCCCCATGTGCCCTCCCGAGGAGCAACCAGGATACTCCCTCTCCTGCACCTGAGGGATGACAAAGGTCCGCCTGAGACTGAGTGGGGACAAGGCCCCGCTATAAGTAGGAGCACCTTGACAAGAACAGAGAGATAAAGTAAGGAAGTGCCTCTTTGCAAGTCAGCCCTCAAGCTCTTTCCCCCAAGTCAACACCCAGAGCTCCGGCTGCTGTGTTTATAGCCTGAAGATTCGTTTTTGGGGAATCAAAGCAGATGAAAGACAGAAGGCCAGTTGGGAGGGCTTGCTGAGAGATAAGCCACTCTAAGTCTTAGGAGGATTAAAACAGCAGTAAAACCCATTTTTGATGATGACTAGTGGTAAGTGATAGAATTATCATCATCACCATCATCCTTCTTCTAACAAAACACATCAATTCAGAATATATTTCCTGTGGACCCACTGTGTTTATATCATGGTTTTTCCAGGCAGGGAGGAGCCCCCAACTCTGAGAGAAACAAAGGGAAAGTGTCAGCAGGATTCCAGCCACACTCCTTAGACCATGAAGAAGCCTTAGCAGGAGCAAGAATTTCTGACTTTCCTGCTTTTACCCAGAGCAAGGCACACATCAAAAGCACACGCCTGCTGAGTTCCAGAGTTCTGATCATTGCCATGCCATTCTCAACAAGATTTTAAAAAATGAAGTCGGCACCGCGGAATTATTTATATGCAGTTTGCTATATTGACATTGCCAGGCCCCCACTTTCAAGGGAAGCCTTTTGTTCTCTGCTTGAGAGTCTCAATCTCCAGAACCTGGAGAGTCTCAATCGAACAAGCTGGTGAATAACAGAATAATTAGAGCCCGAGAGTGGGGATAAATTACCCAGCTATTCCTGGCCGCAGCCTTCGGTACCTCCCAAGCCTGCGATGGCTCTGTTTTTCCAAGCCATACAAAAGACTGGATCACCAGCTCTGAAGACAGAGCTCAGGGGGAGATATGACTGGGGCTGGATCACCAATCATATCAGCAAAGACACCAAGACGGCCTTCTTTCTGAAGGCTGCACCCCTGCACCAATCAGAGCCGCTTCCGAGAAAGAGGTGTCCGACTTCAGGCTCAGTCCTATCGGCTCTGCACTTCATCAAGACTTGCTGACAGGTCCGTGACAGACCGAAATAATACAGGCAATGATGCAACGCGGGGCAATATTAAACTGCCTTTTCAGGGAGACCTGCCAATAACATGGCTTGAACATGGCTGTGACAAGATGCGGAGCATGAAAGAAATGAATAAATAATCCAGTTCAGGGAGTTGCCCCATGCCCCCAAGAAAAAAAAGATCTACGAGTCAGAAAACAAGATCCTAAAGTCACTGCCGAAACATTCTAAGCTCTTGGGGAAGCCTATGGACTCGTGGACCTGGATTTATCTCCTAAAAAATAAGGATAATAATGATTCAAGGCAGAATGAGAGGTGGGGGAAGAAAAGGGGAAGGGAAGGAACCTAGGGACAGGTCTCAAGTCCCTGCCACACACCAAGCATGGTACCCAGTACTTTTTTTTTTTTTAAGATTTTATTTATTTGTTTGTCAGAGAGAGAGAGAGAGCAAGCACAAGCGGGGGAGTGGTAGGCAGAGGGAGATGCAGATCTGCACTGAGCAGGGAGCCTGATGTGGAACTTGATCCCAGGACCCCAGCATCATGATCTGATTCAAAGGCAGAAGCTCAAATGACTGAGCCACCAGGCATCCCTGTGCCCAGTACTTTGATGTAGGTATTGAAACTGTTCCCACAACAAAATGGTAAGGATGCTATCAGTATCCTCATTCAAAAGAGAAAGATACTGAGGTTCACAAAGGTTGGGTAACTCATTTGAGGTCATACATTAGAAAGAAAAAGGCAGAAGTTCAAACCCCGGTCTGCTCGATTAAAAGTCTACATTGGTTCAACCTGTGCTTTTCAGGTCTATTCAGGAATAGATATTTACAAATCAATTCAGAGCATGTGAAAGAGTGTAATACATTTGAAATATTCGATTTTTCTGTGTTTATTTTGTCTGTTACCTCCTTTCTTAATAAGGGAAAAATATAAAAATAAAAGTAGATGAAGAAATACAAAGATGTAAGGGGCAAATAAGTAGCCGCTTCAGGTTTCCCGCGAAGATGTTCCAGAAAAACGTAAGATGCCCAAGAGATACACACCATCGGTCAGGACACAAGGACTACTGTGAGATGCTCCCTCAAAGGGCAAAAGTGGACACTGCTTTCAAGAGTTCAAGCTATGAAGTCAACTCACAATGTGGAGGAGCAGAAATAGGCAGAATTAGCATGAAAAGACACAGTGGCTTCTAGGACTCAGGGTTCACGGGGAACAGACCGAAGGCATTGAGACGGCGAAAAAAATAAGCTGCCAATCGGATGGTTATTCTGTATGGAGCAGAAGAAGCAGAAGCCAGGAAAGTGTCTGTGGGGACAGGGAATGGATGTGAGCTTTTCAAAACTTTCAAGATACCATGTCTCTAAGAAAAGGGAGGAAAGGAAAGGAACTAGAAAATGAAACAGAAAAGAAAAAGAAACAAAGAGGAAAACAGCCTCAAAGCTAGATTCTAGAGGAATGAATAGGCAGAGCACAGAGGATTTTTAGCAATGAAAGTGTATGATGTTATAATGGTGGATACATTTGTTCAAACTCTTCGAGTGGCCAATACCGAGAGTGAACAATAATGTAAGCCTTGGGGGGGAGGGGGGGTGCTGCGTGGCTCAGTTGGTTAAGCATCTGCCTTTGGCTCAGGTCACGATCTCCGTGTCCTGGGATCGAGCCCCACATCAGGCTTCAAGCTCAGTAGGGTGTCTGCTTCTCTCTGGATTCCTTTGCCCTTCCCCACAGCTTGTACTCACTCTCAATAATTAATAAGTAAGTAAGTAAGTAAATAAAACCTCTGTCTCTCAGTAATAAATAAATAAATAATCATTTAAAAACATGTAATGTATGTCATGGACTTTAGGTGATGACGATGTGTCAACATAGTTCCACCACTTATAATGAATGCACCACTCTGGGGGAAAATGTGGATATGGGGCAGTTGTGCATGCGTGGGGGCGGGGCTGTATGGGAAATCTCTGTATCTTCCAGTCAACTGTGCTGTGAACCTAAACAGCTCTAAAAAATTAAAGTGTATTAAAAACAACAACCAACCAACCAACTAACCTCACTTCTCAAATGTCCTTCAGGGAGCAAGATCCAGAAACTAGTAGAAACATATGTCTGCTCTTCAGGAAGATGCAGTCCAGCTTGCTATTCATGACAAGACTGTGGCAATTTTGTAACTTAGGCATCCAAGCCACTCGGAGTGAATATCATCCCTTGAGGCCAAGGGGTTCACAGTCTCTCAGGGGCAGAAGAGCACCCGAGATCACCCACTGACATGGGCAGAGCTGACATGTGAACCCGAACAGTTAGCTTCAGAGCTCATGTCCGTAACTGCCCCCCACACAGCCTCCAGGAACACACCCCTTGCATGATAGGGGGATTTCACAGATAAGAGCAACGCCAGAGAAGGAGGGCAACTCTACTTGGGGAATAGTAAGGGAGGAGTAGCTTCAGCTGTGAGTCCTGAAACAGGGGCACTTCTCCAAGGAGACAGAGGGTACAGAGACCTTTCGGGCACAGTGTGTATACCAAGGTATTCAGTTCAAGCATGATCCTGCCTCCGGAGAGGAGATGGACTAGCAGACTCCTAAGGACTCTTCCTGTCTCCTGATTTCACTGCTGATACGAGGAAGACATTACCAAGTGTGTACAAATGACGGGTTCTGGATCAGACATGGTGATGCCATCATTCACTAGTGAGTGAGACATCTTCCCTGTATTTGATTTTCTTCATCTATTAAGGAGAGCAACAGTACCAGATAAATGGGACTAGATAAACAGGAATTTGCCTCATAAATTCAATAAAATGGAGTTGATCCACATAAAGCAGGTAGCACAGTCCCTGATCCACAGCACATGTCCAACAAAAGGCGGTAAATTTTCTTCTCATTGTCATCAACGTAAGCAGCCTCCTCACCATCTCATAGCTTCCTCTGAGGAAGAAAATATCAATGAAAGAGAAATATTCAAATGAAAACTTGCTTTGATGCTGTGCTAAGGACCTACAAATAAGATGGGTTTTCAGCTCTAACTTGATGAGCATTATCTGACCTAAATGAGCCTGAGGATGTAAACCACCCAGCTCAGCCCAGCTCAACTCAACATAAAACTGAGTTGAAAACCAAATTCTTGGTTCATATCCTGAACTTACATACCAATACAGGGCCCTTTCCTCAAAGCTAGGAGCAAAGCCACTTAGAACACCCCACCCATTCGTGTAGTGGTTCATTATTCCCCAAACATATTTTTGCCAGCACTGAGCACGGCGACACAGAGATTACAGAGGTGAGGACTAATCTCTTCCCTTGAGTAGTGCCGAGGAGAGAAGGCAAAGAGAGCCATGCAGAGGGAAATGCAAAACATAATTTGAGAAGGGTCTTCATGCAAGTATATACAATGGTCTAGGGGAGCACAAAAGGCTAGAGAAACTAATTCTGTGGAGGTTCTAGAAACCTCGCTGAAATACCAGAACGAAATGAAAACCTGCCGAAGATGTGCATCCTGGGGATCCCAGGGTAAGAGTATGAGGGCATCCCTGGTTTGCCTCTTCTCTGGCTAAAACACACCTGCGGCTTCCAGGGTGGGAAATGCCCACTCTCACTTCTGCACCCAGTCATGCCTGAAACACCTTCACCTTACTTAGCCCTAGTAAATCTTCATCATCTTCAGGAGAACCATCCTTTGGGAATTCGTCCAATGGTGTGGATGACTATGCTTCCAGTGTTCCCTACTGTGGTACCCACTGCATTTTAATCACTCCCTCAACTGTCCTCTCTCCCCTCCTGGAGAGCAAACGGGAAGGATGGTACTTTTGGCATTCTTGGCTTCGGAGGAAGGCTGACACATAAAGGATGTTAAATAAATGTTTGTGGACTCGACCACCTGTCACTGATGTCCTCTTTAACCTACTACTGCATACAAATATACCCATTTTATTCCTGCAGAGGAAGTCTGCTTTGAGCCTTGAACTCGACCTCTACTGCTACTACGAGCTGGAGCTCAGTCCATAATGCTGAGACTTTAAATGAGCTCATGCTAAAAACAAACAAAACAACCAACATACTAAAGGAACGAAAGGCCTCTGCTCAAGGGTCAACCAGTATCCTTGCTAAACTAAATAAGGAAAGGAAGTTGCCTCTTTGCTATCCTTAATAACCAGCATGAAGAAGCTTGTGGGGGTTTTCTAATTGGGAAACCATACAAAAAGGTACGAGTGCACTCGGAGTGTACCATGATCTTTTTTTATCTCCTGGAGGATTATCATGTGTTTTTCTAATTGAGAAAGACTTATTTATAAACCAGATCTGAAAAAAAAAAAAAAAAAAAAAAGGCCTAAATTTACTCTATTTCCCTTGTGCATCATTTCTGTTTCTTTTGAACCCTGCATAGCAGTTTATGACAAATAAATCATGTCTTATAAATTAAGCAACTGGAGAAACTGAGATGAGAATGGCTGATGGCAAGCCTAAAAAGACACCCCAATATATCACTTGGGTCATAGTATTTCAGTCACCCACCAATCTGGCTGGTTCGACTGATTTTAATGGTGTGGGACATATTTCCAACTACACCCAAAATCAACAATCACTTACTAATCATACCTAGCCTGAGGATGTGTGTGTTTGTGTGTGTGTGTGTGTGTGTGTGTGTTTAAGCCAAAGACCAATCGATTTAAAAAGTAGCATTCCAACAGTTTGGAAATGGAGAGAAAAAAAAGAATGTCAGATGCAAGGGAGAATTACGCCAGGGCAAGAGAAGGATATGGAATGATGGAATAACCATCTTTAGGAAGGGAAATATCTTCAGTTGAAAGCAGCTGTTTTTCATTTCTACGAAAGCAATGAGCATAAATTTCAAAAAGGGAGGATTCAGGTTAACAGAGGGAAAGCCGTCTAACTTATAGGGCCAGAAGACAGGAGGAGTTGGCATGAGAACATAACGGTCTTCTCTGAAGGGATTTTTGAGAAAGAAGAGCCCCCGTCAGCCTCAGGTGACCAGGGAAATGTCTGCACTGAAGAAAAGGGACTGCAATGACTCCTGGGGTTTTTGTCATTATTAGTGTTATGATTCTGGTTCGAAGATTCTGTGATTCACTTCATTTACTGTAAAGCCAACCTCTTCAATTGCCACAAAAGAACAACAGTGAAGAACAGCATTTCTGAGAATTTCGAATTCAGGAAGACAGCTGTGCCAAATTTATGGACTTATTTAAATAAAAGCACACAAGTTTCCTTTTAAATTTCAATTTAATAAAATATATTGAGTGGCTATGAAGTGCAAATTCTGTGCAAGGTGTCAGGAGCATGGAGATAAAACATGAGTCCCAGCCCTCAGTCCACTGGAGAGAAAATGAGCACATCAATTACTGTGACGGAAGCAGCAATGGGGTAAAAAGAATAGAAAGACAATATGCAGTATAGCTGTCAAGCACCGGACAAAATTTGAGGAAGAAGTAGCTTATGAGGTGGGTATTAAAAATTCATATAATGGTAAATGTTATAAACCTTACAAAGACACAGACACATGAACACTTGAATCATGCCTGCGAACAGGCAGTGTCCTTGTTTAATCTGAACAAAGGTAAGTGCTGAGAGATTAAAAATAAAAAACTCCAAAGTTGGCTTGAGTCATGTTAGTGACCCACAATGTCAACCTCTAAATGTGAGGCAAGAGATATCTAGTATCCCTGAAGCAAAATAAATTCATTTCCTAATTATTTCCCTCCTCAGCTGGACTAAGTCAGGCCAAATATATTAGAGTATAGAGTATACTATACTATACAATTATTTTTTAACAGAAATCCTCATATTGGAAAGTCACAATTTAGGCAATTAACTGAGAGCTCCCAAACACATGTAAAACCTTTGGCTTCCCATCCACTGTAATGGATCCATAGGGACCCATATGGATTTGATTGCCTGGTAGAAAAACAGCCAGTGGGATGGACTTGGCACTTTGGGTAAGGGTTTAAAACGTTATCACAATAGATATCTGATTCCAAAAAATCTTTCCAAACCAGAAGCAGAGAAACACCCATGCCAGCCATTGTTTATAAACCTATGACATGCCTAAGCCCCTAAATCTATGTCAACAGAATTTGTAGAGTATTCTGGGTTGCCCAGTGAAAGAAAGGAATACGTTCCTGACTGGTACTTATCTCTCAAGTAAACAAAATGTTTTAGGCTGCTGTGTAATATCATGGAAAAGGCGAAGGCTTTGGAAATTGGTGGGCATAGATTAAATCCCAGCTTTGCTCCTGGCTATGTGATTAGGTTTGGACAACTCTGAATTTTTGCATTTTCTCCCATCTAAGGTGGAGGTAAGGACAAGAGCCTAAAACCTAGTTGTGAGGAACAGATATATTGTAAAAACAAAACAAAACAAACAACCTGGCATGGGGGCACCTGGGTGGCTCAGTTGGTTAAGCGTCTGCCTTCAGCTCAGGTCATGATCCCAGTGTCCTGGGATCAAGCCCCAAGTCAGGCTCCCTGCTTATTAGCAGGCAACCTGTTTCTTTCTCTCCCTCAGCCTGCAGCTCCCCCTGCTTGTGCTCTAGCTCTCCTCTCTCTGTCAAATAAATAAATAAAATCTTAAAAAACAAAACAAAATCCTAGCACAGCAACTGACCCATGAAGGCCCTCATTAAACAATATCTATTATTAGCAGCATTCGTATTTCTTCACCTTATCACATTTAAACACTCATACACACATACACACACAGGTACTACTGAAATCTGTGCATCAAACTGAACAGAAAACCTCCACATTAATTGGTGTCTTCTGAAACCCCAAGATCTCTCCCTGACCGGTATAGAGACCATGTGGAAAGGGCAGGTGTTACACCATTTATGCCAATCTCTTGACAGCTTATCAATTGGCTCAGATTCCCTCCAAAGAGCCATTCAGGCCCGCTGAGCCTAGTATCACTCTAGATTGAGAAAGGGTCTGAAATAGTCATGTCTTGAGGGGAATTTCTATCTACCTTCACTCCAATCCATCAGAGCGATCACTGACATAGGCACAGGTGTACACGGACGTACCCTCCAGAGCGAGCCGCATCCTGACACTCTTGCAACATCAGCACTCAGGTATCTATCTCAACCACTTCCTTCACAAAGCAGTCCCCACACCCAACACTTAGGAAGTAGGGTGCAGCGCAAATATATTCTCGGCCACTATGTGTAATGGTTACCTGAAAGTTCTTTTGTTTACAGTTGTCTACCTTGGAAATTTTTGCCAGTAAGAAGTAAAAACAACCGGTGAAGGACTTAATGGCATGGAAGTGCCTCATGCTGACCTTAGGGACAGTCTGAATGCCCGCCTGTTCACAGTCTGAAGGCCAGTCATGGGAGGAATTTAGATATGGTATTAGCCACCCTCCTGAGCTCAGAATGAAGCAGGGGAGGCCAGTATGTAACATAAATACTTCGTCTTCAGGGGGAAAAGTGCAGGCACCATGTAATCATGTCATAGGAGCCGAATGGACTCTGAGGGTCAAGGAAGGACTCTAAGTGGACACCTGAAGGATCGGTCAGTGTTGTCCAGTAAAGACAGGGGAAGGGGAAAGGCAGGGTCCCAACCAGGGTGCAGCCACACCAATCAAAGGAACAGGTGGTATCTCGTCAGCTCTGAGCCCAGCACCTTCTTGGGCACTTCTGTCTCCTCTGATTTTTGCCTCGCCACAGTCCTGGTGAGAAGAAAATAAATTAAGTAACTAATGCACAGGTGCGCTGCCAAAACTACTCACTGGTAGCAAGCAACTGGGATTCCTTTTCCAGATGCTCCCTAGCAGATACTGGTGGCATAATTCTCTAAGTCCCTCTACCTGTGTATATGGTGAGATGTGCACACATGAGTAGTTATGTTGGTGGGTTGAGAAACCAGTGAAGTTCTTGGTCTCAAATACTTTTATTAGCTTAACAAAACAAAACAAAACAAAACTCAAAAGGATCTGTGTGCCTCCCCTAAGCTTTAATAAGGTACAGAAGACCCGAATTAAGCTAGGAAGTGATCTCTGGATCCTACCACGACTTGGAACGGCTAGTCCAGAAGAGTGTACACTGTGCACTTAGCGAGTGCCTGGCCTGTAGAGAGAGCTCCACCACAGGGTGGGTGGTGGGATTTTTACCTCAAAGTTTTTACCCCAAAAGTGGGTTTATCTCTGTCTCAACCCTTTTCCTTCTGGCTGAATCTCTGTATGGAAGTGATGTCCAACTGCCAATCCAGAGGAATACCCAATCTGGTGGTCACGGCAGATAGCTTCACATATAACACAAATTAGGCCATAGAACTCCTTAGGAAACAACAGAACTCTGACCCCTGTGCCCCCTGCCCCATCGCCCAAGGGTCGTGAGGAAGAAGAGAAGCTACTAAGGAGGTGGGATCATAACAAGCCGGTGATGGGGTATGGAGGAAGACACCCTGGCTTCTGGATCCTTCCTCAAAGACAGGACCTAACATCTTAAGTTCCTCGACTGGCCTCCTCAGCTCTAAGCAAGGGGTCAGGGAAATGAGGGCCTGCGATGTAGTATTATGGGACAGTTTGGACAGAGCTTGTAAACACCCACCTCCTGTCCAGTTTCTCTTGACCTTCCTCCAAGCACAGTGGCCTCAGGCCGTGGTAAACAAAGATCGCCCCCAGTGAGCTAATTTTAGTCCGAGTTATAACAGTAAAAGCCCAAGTTCTTCCCTTTCTTGCGTTGTGACCAGACAAATGCCACGCTCCCTTGCCCCTGTGGTTTAATTTCTCTGTTAGCAGATAGAGGCAGACATTCACAGGAGTAAGTGCCTGCCTGGGCCAGGAAATCTTATCCTGGGTGAGGCTCCCCAGAGAAGGGAGGTGGGACAGCAGTCGAGTGAGGAGCTCTTCAATCACTTGCTCACTTTTTTTTATCCATTAACTCATTCATTCCCTCGACAAATGTTTATTTAAAACAAGGCACCTGCCAGGCCCAGGGGGAGCTCCTGGGTCCACAGAGATGAGTAGGACAAACACGCTGCCATGCTTGAGGAACAGACAGAAGGCCCGGAAGTAGATGATGGCATTTGTGATAAATGAATCACTTGAGGGGGGCCCCAGTCTTGTCCAGGAGCTTGGGGAACAATTCTGGGGAAGGTGTGTTTAAGCTAAAACTTTAAGGATCGCAAGGACTGTGGGAAGAGAACAAAAGGCATCGACTGGACATGATGTGGCCTGAGGGATGAGCTGTCATGTGGTGAAGCCACAGGGAGGGTGTGTAGACAAGTGTGGGAGAGGAGGCCAGAGGGGCTGCCGGGGGGCCAGACATCAAGGACAAGAGCCCTGTTAGGTGCTGGGAGCAGCAGAGAAGCAATGACAGGTCTCAACCAAAGGACTGTGCTGATCCGTTGAAATCCCGACTAGGCCACTCGTTAGTTTACTCTGTGACGTTGGGTAAGTCCCAATTGGGTAAGTCCCAATCTCTGATCCTGCCCAGGGAGGTTAGTCTCTAACCACGTGTTGTCTCATTCAATCAACAGATATTTCTTAATTGTGCGACTACTTGGTGCCAGCCACTGTGTCACACAATGGGATGCAGTGGGGAATAAGCTAAGTCCTTGCCCTCGCAGTGTGTATATTCTAGCAGGGGCGTTGGACACAGCACACATGCAGGACGGGGACATTAAGCAGGGTGAGAGGAAGAGAGTAACCTTTGGGCAGGATGGGCAGAGAAGGCCTCTGAGCAGAGGACACTGGAGCTGAGGCCTGAGGAATGAGAAGGGTCCTTCATCATAAGGTGAGGCATGGGCAGAGTGGAGAGTGACTGTGACGGCCCAGGGCGGGGAGGGGGTGGGGGAGCAAGGGGACTGTCCACCTGAGCAAGTGTAGCTGAACACAGGGCATGAAGAAGAGGGCCAGGATGGCGAGGGAGGCGGCATCCAGAGGGCACGGAGCCTCAGTGGAGTGGGGACGTTACAGCGCCAGCTGGTGAGCTGCTGAGTGACGTGACCTCAGGGACAGGTTAAGAACACTCGGGCTGCTGTGGGGAGGAGGGACAGGAAACGGGCAAGAGGGAAAGGGGTGAGATCTAAAAGGGGGCTTCTGTGCTCTCTCTCTCATCACTGGAAACTGCGCTTTCCACTTTATTATTAGCCAGCTACCAGCTTCAAGACCCTGGGCAAGCAACTTAGCTGTCCTCCTCCATGAACTAACACTGGGCCACAGTGAGGGCTAAATACAGGTCGCTATTGGTAAAGGATGTGGAAGAGTGCTTGGCAGAGCCCTGAACGTTTCCTGGCTGGTCTCGTGATTCGTCTCCTGCCCTCTCTGCTCCTGGAGTCCAGGCCCCTTGTCTTTACCTGCCAGCACCTGCCCAGTGTTTATCCTCCGTACCGTGTAAATTAGGAGGTGCAAATTGTTGACTGAAGACCTAAAATGGCCCAAAGACATATATTTTTGGCTGACGCAAGGACTTCAAAACATGTGACTATGAATGTCTTCAGGTTGAATATGTGGGGGTCCCTCCCCACGCTGTCTTGTCTCACACTTTCTTACCTGTGTACTGCCTCTGCGGGCCCTGAAGTTTGTGACCTGAATAAACACTGAACTCCTAAAAGCGTGACTGTTGGGAAGGTCTGTCACAAATAGGAGTGACACGTAAACCACACAATAATCCTCCCTCCCTCTCCTGTCACCACGAGAGCAATGGACCCCATAGGGGAGGACTTTCTCACTTTTCTTCATGCAAGTCATTCACCACTCGTTCGCTGAATACCTTCTAGGTCCTGGGAATTGGGAGAGAAAGAAAGACACAGAATGGGCCTTCAACTGAACTTCTAACCCAGTGCCCATGAACTTAGGCTCCCTGGACGCCAAAGGCACACTCATAGTCCATCATACTAGGGAGTTCAAGCCTTCCGCACAGATTATCGTATTCTGCTCTTACAACCCTGTGGGGGTAGCTTGAACAAACAGGTTACTCTATTTTGCAGACAAACAAGTGAAGCATCGAAGAAACCAAGTTTACTGTCTAGACAGGGCTAACGAACGGTGGATTTTTAATTCCCGACTCTGGTCATTGATAAAGGCATTGCAAGTAGGGAAGGGTTAACCTCATTAGTGAGATAACCTATAAAGTTTTCTCCTTGCCACATGCTACAGGTCTGAAAAGAAAGGTGAAAATGCCACCTAGGCACTGCCCACCAACCTAGACTGGCTTAGCGGGAAAATCACAACAGGGCTGGCGAAGAATAAGAGACTTGGGCTCCCAACAGAGTTCTCGCTGGGCTCCGTGTGTCAGCGACACATCTGGAAATAGAAAAGAGAACAGAACACGGCCCCTGTTTTGCCAGATTTACAAAAGTGTATTTTCGGTTAAGGCGATGGGGCTCTGCCCGGTGTTGGCACGCCAGACAGCAGTCTGCATGGCCCGGCAAGATCTGCTTCCAGAGGGACCCCCGCTGGTATTCCCCAAGAAGGCTTGGCACACTCCAGGAGATCCTCCCAGCCGCCTCCACGGCGGCCTGGGAGTGCAGCAAGCCTACCCTCCGCTCCAGACAACACAGAGGCCTGGAAAAGACATCAGCATCCCAGGGAGACCCGGCAGCCTCACCGATCCTGAAGACGCCCTCTCCGGAGGTCAGTACTACTTGCGGCTTCTTGGCCGACATTTAATCTAAATCGGTGATTCTTAACCAGAGGGATTCTGCCTCCCGGGAGACAGCTGTCAATGTCCAGAGACATTTCTGGTCTTCCTTGGGGAGGTGGGGGTTAGAGGGCTGTGCTACTGGCATCCAGCATGTAGATGCCAAGGATGGTGCTAAACACCCTACAATGCACAAGCGAACGGCCCCAGAACAAAGAGCGATCTGGTTCAAAATGTCAAGAGTCCCGGGGTTAAGAAACCCTGATTCAGATGTCTCAAATATTTCCTGAGTCATGACTACATGCTCAGCCCGGTGCTAAGCTCTGCAAATACAAAGGCGAAATGGGTAAGTCCTTTTTCTCAAGGAGCTCAGTCTAGTGGGAGACACTCAGTGGGATGGGACTGATAGCAACCACAGCCTAATGCTGGGCTTAGAAGTAAGACAGCTCAGCATTCAAATGCTGGCTTTGCCCTTTACTTACTGTGTGACCTTGGCCAGGTCATTTAACTTTTCAATTTCCTCTGACACTGTGAACGGAAACTCACGATACTATTTCTACTCCTCCCCTACTCTCCCCACTATTCTTACAACTTCGACTAGAGATCTACTATTACCACCACCACCATCACCACCACCATTCCAACTGCTGCTGCTGCTGGAGGGGGGTTGGGCGGGTGGGGGAGTACCAGGGGGCCAGGAGGCACAAAGGACTAGGAAGTACAGATGGTACCGCTTCTAAAATGGGCCCGTAATGGGATAAGGTGTATTTCTTTGTCATCTGTGGAAAGAGCCTGGGGCCGGAAGCCACCATGGATCATGTAGACAAGGGCATCACATTGAGGATGCTTCAATACTAAAACCACCTGCCTTCCTGGAGGACTGTGTGGAAAATATTGCTTTCTGGCCTGCCATGTGAGAAAAAAGGAAGCTATCTTACTTAAACCACCGGTAATACTATAACCTAATAATACATAAGTACAGGAGCGGGCTGGCAATGAAAGGCTGTTACTAGCAGAGAAAAACAGTACAACCAAAAGTACAAGGAGGTGGCAGAGAATAAAGGGATCGCTCTTTGGATCTCACCTATCGGGAGAGTTGATGGGGCAAGAGACAGGAGCAACAGAGAGTAGCTGGAATCCGGTGGGCCTCACACGCCACACTAGGGAGTGAAGACTTAAATCCTGCAGGCATGGGACACCACGGGAGAGTTTCAAGCAGGTAAGGAATATCAGATCAGCATTTAAAGAGAGAGGCTAGAGGTGGGCTGGGGTATCAGTCGGGTGGGGGTGGGGGAATAAGGAGTGGTAAGATGAGGTGGGGCGGAATCTGGAAGAAAGGCAGGGAGGATGGCTGGCGCCAAGGAGCCCTGTTAGGAGGGTAACAGATCCCAGAGAGACTGAAGAGGCCACATCATAATTTTTGCCCACCCTATAGGTAACAGTAAGAGATAAACAAAGTATGGTATATCAAAGCTTTTGGTTTGGGTAACTGCTGACAGTTCCTTCACCATGACAGGAAACACAGGAAGAAAAGCAAATTTATCTCAGGAAATATCGCCTGGTGTGGAGATGCTTATGAGGTAGCAGGCAGAGATGCCTGATGCTAAGCTTGCTCCTCGATCTGGAGCTCAGGAGAGCCGAACAGGACAGTGCCATGGTGGAGCCGTCAGTGGAGAGGGGGGTGTTTAAATCCCGGGAAGGTATGACATTTCATTGTACTCTGATGGGACTAAGCTATCGGACAAACTGTCTTCTGGTCACCTCCAATAACAAATAAAAAGTCCACTGCCTTCCCTGCATGTTGATTGTGAGCCAGGATACTTAAAAAGGCCATTTTTTTTTTTTTTAAAGTTCACACACTGGAGAATTAGAGGCAACTGGGTATGTTTCAAAACAGAGAAAAGTCTAGAAGAAGACACAGGACCTTCTCAGAAACAATTCTCTTCTCAGACCCCTAACCATTTCTGAAGGAACAGTGATCTGGCCCAAACTTCAGTCCACACACAGGGCCCATGACAGTATCTGACACCTGCAAAAGCCATTCTCCTTTGCAAATAGGATATAAAATGTCTCACTGCCCTGGAACTTGCACCAAAAAGACATGAGACAAAGCCCTTTTTGATGCCAACACTTAGGGTGGTTTGCACAAAAATGTAACCCTGAGATCCGTTGAGATTGGGCTTTTAAGGCCCCTGGAGCAGTACTTTGTTTTAAATAGAAGTGGGCGTGGACACTGCAATGAAAGATCTGCCTGGGTCTCCAGTTATCACAGGGCAGAAAAAGCCGAGTAATTATTTTCTCCCCAATTATGGCTAATTCTCTGCAAGCTAATTCTTGGCTTTTCTAAAACGGGACCGGAAAATTAGCTCTTCGTGTGCAAGACTGAAGACACTGGACCCAGCAGCTTCTGGCCTGGGGTTATTACTTATTGCTTCTTAAGGGGGGGGCAGACAGGAAGTGGGGTTTTGACTTAGGCACCATTTAGTCAAGTGAAAAGAAGAAAAAAAAAAATCTCCCTTCGGCTCTGAAACAGGATCATGCAGCTATAAAATTTACTGGACACAACTCAGGCAAGGGTGTTGGGTGAAAAGAGTCAAAGAAAGAACCATGAGCTGAGTTCAGAGGGTGTAACGGAATGAGCACCTGTTTTCACTCACTTATTACCCCAGATCTCCCAGGCCATGTAGTTTTAAACCAGACAGGCCTGTGGCCCAGCCCATGCTGGCCTTTTGTCACCTACTAGCATGCTATGCCGTCACCAATGTGTGCACGCATACATATGTGTTCACACGTGTGTACATGGGTGTGCGTGCATGTCTGCCAGACACAGACTGGGAAGGGAGACGTGGAAGAGGAAGAGACTGACCGTGGGGTGGGGTAGAGGCAGGGGCGAACCACTTCAGCCTAGAAAAGGCAACGTCCAGATTCCCTGATGTTTGCGACCTGAGGGCAGTGTTTTCAAGTCTGTTCTGATCAAATCCCCAGAATTAATCATTTCACAAAAGGAAAGCAATAGAACCAAGTGGACTGAGTTGACTGGGAAGGCGGAAACTCACTCAAGAGGAAAAGTCAAGAGAAGAAACAGTTGAAGCGGAAAGTGATATTCCACTCCTCCTCTGAAGATCCCTATCTGCGCACGTCCGTTAAACCTCTACGTGTACATTTAGGTATGTACAGTTATTATCGTTTAACCTCTAAGTTTCTAAGGTAGTTAAAAAAAAAAACAAAAAAACAGTTATTGGAGTTAACTGGATCAGAGCACCAAAGGACTCCCTTTTCTCCAGGTCTATTCCAGGTCACCTTTGTGCCATGTCACCTCTCTTTAATCCTCTGCCTTTGGTGAGGCCATCCGCTGCAGGGTGTGGCGTTCTCTGCTTCCAGGAAAGTGAAGAGAGTCATCTGCTGCATAAGGTCAGTTGCTCAGGGACCTGCCAGTCGGCAGGCCAACCGGGTGCTCCTCGACCAGAGCAGTTCCCCTCCCCCCACCCAGAGAAAGGTGTGCAGGAGTGCCAGCATCTCTCTTTCCTGCAGTGGTGACTAAGGGTCAAGATTTTCCCTGAGTTCCAGAGAACAGAACAGGCATGAGTGACAGGTGTCTCGGCCCCCTTGCCTTTTATATTGAAAAGGCCTCTAATTCTGCTGAGCAGTCCACTGAGGACTCTCCAATACTAGAAAATGCCACCACAGACTCCAGAGTGGGCAGGCCTTGGCTCGGATCCCAGCCACATGACCTTGGGGCAAGCTGCCTTCCCCTCTGAGGCTCAGTTATCTCATCTGAAAAATGGAGCAATAGTTCTACAAGTTTAAATGAAGAGCATCCAGGTCAAGCATTCTATACTGTGCCCCATAGGTCTCCAGCAATCAGCATATGCTCGTAGTATTTGGAAAGTACTTTGTAGGCTCAAAAGAGCTGTGCAGCAATCATTTAACAAGTCTTTCAAACAACTTTCTGATCTCTGTGTACTGACAGGCCATGCTGTTCACACATTTGACAGGTCATTATAATCTAAATGGAGGGGTTCTCCAACTGGGAAGTTGAACAGGATGGTGGTGAAGCACTTGGTTCTGGAGGCAGACAGATCTGAGTCTGAATTCTAGCTCTGTCTCTGATTCACAGGATGACTTTGGGCAAGTCACTTAATCATTATGAGGCTTAGCTTCTCCATGAAGGATGAGGGTGAAACTCTCAGTAAAAGTCAGGTTGTAGATCTATGCCTTGCCACCATTCATAAAGTCTCGTGCAGTTATTAAGACTAGAAAATGTTACATGTTTCCCGTAGAATCCCCTGGAGGACACATGGAATCATAAAACAACAGAGGCAGAAATGACCATCAATCAGGTAATACCTGGCACAAGAGCCACTACTGCCCGTCCACACAACGGGCACACATCAATAGCTCATGGCCCTTTCCCACTCAACTGTGATTGGCTTCCCCTACACTCTTCCAGGCAGCAACTTCCAGTCAATGAGAACCAGCATGAGAGCTAGTCTATCTGCAGTTTCCAACCAGTCCCACCATCTAATGTGAGAGAAGAGAAAGCAAAAGGCCACTGAGGCTTAAGTGGCCTGCCACTGGTCTCCCATCTAATAAGTGACAATCCTGGCCCAGAATGGGCATCACCTAACTCTTCGTGTGGATTCACTTCCATCTGTCTTTCTGGGCTGCCAATACATTTTCAGGGAGATGGTGGAAGGTACTCTGACACCCTCCTGGGCATCGTCCTCAGGGCTGCTCAGAGGGGCTGCTGCACATAGCGAGTGACTTATAATCTAATTCCAGCAAGCCCCTACTGTGTCAGGGGAAGGAGTGGGACAAACTAATTATCTCTTCCAAGTGCTTTGACTGACCACGTGGAGATCAACTAACATTCCTGGCCACATTTGGTTCCCAGGAGCAGGAACGTTAGAAACTCTCCCGGCCCAGAGAACCCGAACTGAAACTCTTGCCACCAGCAGTGAGTCACTTCAACTGAGGATAGGAATGCCAGGCGACTGCCCCGCACGCCCGCCATCCCGTCTCACTGGCGCATGAGTAAAGCAGCAGCTATGCGGCCCAGGCCACCAGATCGGCAGCAGCCTGAGGCCATCTGTTTCTGTCCCAGAGGCAGAAGCCCAACATGCGCTGGTTCCAACTGGATTTCTGTGGGGAGGGAAGCAGAATGAGCCCCAGCTGCTGTCAGCAGACAAGGAGGCGCCTTCTTCTCACCTCTGTCCTGGGCGCCCTCCGTGGACCTGAGTTCCCAGCTGTCCTGTGGCTAGAGGCTCTCCTTGCCTGATTCAGAATACTAAATGTGCCCTACCTCCAGGGGCAGAATGAGAAACAATTTTTTGTTGTTGTTTATTCATATCTGTGATAGGGAGAGGAGAGTAGGGTAAAAAAATAGATTCATTCTCTTTTGCAGGTGGTACCATCTGTTCCAAGATTTTTACTTTCCTCCATTCCACCGCATGCCTGGCATCCTAAAAGGGCTTTGAAACAAAATAATAATCGTGACAATAACAGCCAAGCCTCTATCAGCACAGACTGACTGGGCTTCTAGAACTGCAGGCAACTGTACCCCTTTTCTCAAGGTCAGTCTCCTCCACGGCAACTTGGATTGCCATGATGATCCCCACCCATTCGTTCAACAAATACTGAGTGGGACCAATTATTTTCTAGACTCAGTTCCAGGCACGGGGGTGAAGAGGCCAGGTCCCTGCCTGGACGGAGCTCAGATTACATCTGGGGGAGTCAGACAAAAAAGTAAACAATATACTTCCAGAGAAACATAAGTGCTATGCGGACATAAACTGGACTGTTGGGGAGGCCTACTAGCAACAGGGGCCAGAGAAGGCCTCCCTGAGGAGGTGACTTGTGAAGTCAGAACGCTGGGTAAGAATTAGGGACACACCACCACGTTCTGGTATTAAAGCATATTGTGCTATTTTTTTTTAGTCCTGAATTAGCGCTATTTCTGTTGCTGTATTACTGTTATTTCAGACATCAGTCAGCAATTTCTCGGATCCTTCTTGACTCTTCCCAACCCACCCACCCTTCCTTCCTTCCCTCCTGGACCTCCTCACCCAACCTGGATACCCTGACAAACCCCCCGGGGCCCCTTTTTGCCACTCGGCTGGGGCAACCCCTCCACCTGGCCCACCTCTTGCTGGGGAAAGGGGAGGAATTAAGTCCCCAGCAGGACCATCCCTCCAGGACCGGCAGGGAGAGGAATAAAACCGGCTGGACTTGGGAGCTGCAAACTAAGGCAGAGGAAGTGTGTCCCAGGAGGCGGTACTGGGAGCTCCACAGGATGGGGGTGACAGGGTTAAACACCCTCCATCAGAGACAGTAGCTCCATGGGGAGCCCAGACAAAGGGAACAGACTCTAGGAAAAGTACCACCAGAAGCACTCGAAGGAAAGCTTCCTAACATATGCCCACATTTTTGTATTTGACATGTACTACATTTCTCTAGTGAAAAAAAAATTAAGAATCGCCAACACTCTTACAGTATTATTCCTTGGTATTATGTAAAATAAACGCAGAAAAACCAATTCTATCCTTTTGCCCCAGGACCTCCAAGGCCAAGGAGTCCACTGATTTTCTGAAAAATGAAAAGAGGCAGAGGAAGAGACTTTCCATCCAAAGAAGGTGGAGAGTCAAAGAACCCAAGGCTGAAGAGCTGCATGTTCAGGCATTTTTAAAGATGCAGACAACAGTGAGAGAAAGAGAGAAGGCGGGAGATGAAGTAGAAGAATGAGGCAGAGGGCAGAATCAGGAGCCCAGTGAAACTCGAACGTGAAGGTCTGCAGGGAAACACGCAAGCTCGCACACCCAGAAGGAAAGCAGGTGCGTCGCTGGAGGAGTCAACAGAAAGCTCACTGTCGTCGTCTCTCTTACACATTAGGTGTCCACCGCCTTCCAACAGGCCCCAGTGTCAGGGGACAGAGGATCTACGTATTAGGGAGTCGGACAGGATGCATACCCATCCCCAATTTTCAAAAGCTTAAAAAAAATAGAAATGTGACAGAACTCTTTGAAGTACCTCAAAACAGTTATAAAAATGGTGAAACCTACTATAACTGTTCTGGGCAAGAGAACTATGCCATTTTAATCAAATTTAACAACCTCATCTAAATAATCCTTGTTTCTCAGGAATGTTAGTTGCACTGTAGCTACATAAGCCTTTACTTACTAGAGCCTCATACAGGTATACCTCATTTTATTGTGCTTCTCAAATGCATGTTTTTTAAGAAACTGAGGTCTGTGGCAACCCTCTCAAACAAGTCTATCAGTGCCATTTTTCCAATAGCATTTGCTGACTTTATGTCTCTGTGTCATATTTTGCCAATTCTTACAATATTTCAAAATTTTTCATTATATTTATTATGGTGATCTGTGATCAGTGATAATGGCTTGCTGAAAGCTCAGATGATGCTTAGCATTTTTTAGCAAAAAAGTATTTTTAATTAAGGTATTATACTGTATTTTTAGACATAATGCTACTGAAAATTTAACAGACTACAGTGTAGGGTAAACATAACTTTTTTATGCACTGGGAAGCCAAAAAATTCATTTCACTCACTTTATTATGATATTGGCTTTATGGCAGTGGTCTAGAACCCAACCCACCAGATCCTCAAGGTATGCCTGTATATGCTGAACATTGTGCTACAGGCTTAATATATGATATCCCTTTTTTTTCCCTCATGAGAATACTCTAAGGAAAGGAATATCAATCTCATTTTAGAGATGAATAAATTAAAATGCAAAGATCTTGAAGTCACATAGCTAATAAGTGAGAGAGTCCAAACTTGAACCTAAGGCTCTTTGGCTCTAAAACTCATATTCTTTCTAATACAGCAAGAGCCTTTTTAAAGCTCAGATTCTTAAGACTAAAGCTCACAACCAATTCTGCCGGGTCTCAAAAGCCTAACCTTTACAGTCAGTTTACTATGAAGGCCTCCTTGACTACTCCAGCCCAAGTGGCCATGCTTTCCTGAGAAGGAGAGCCCTCATGTAGTACCTACCATTTGTTTATTCACTGAGCCCTCATGTAAGTAAACACCCCCCCCCTCTGGACAGGGCATTGTGCCCCATGAGGTAATACAACCGAAGACAAGACAAAGCTCCTGTCCTCAGGGAGCTTACAGTTCAGGAGCAAAGACAGACAGCAGACATGGACAAATCACACAGTCGGGCACCATGCAAGTGAGAACTAAATTATATATTTTCTTGGGGTACTTTTCCATTCTCTTTCTAAAATGGGCTGCATGGCTGTCCAGTGCCAATCTCTGGCTGCTTGTGAAGTGGGAAGGAGTGGGAAAGGCAGCTGGAGAGACAGGGCACACCAGGAAAAGTCCTCCATACTATACTCAGGGGCTCAGGATTTTTCCTCAGGGAAGCAAGAGCAAAAGGACTTCACAAGGAAGACCCATAATCAGACCTGCATTGCCAAGAACAAAGTGACTTGGAAGGCAGGTAGGGAGCAGGAAGAAAGACCAGAACGCAGGCCGCAACAGTATGCCAGGAGAGTGACCATGAGGGTCTGGAATCCACTGGGGGAATTTTCCTTCCCATCTGACATTTTGATCTTGACACCACCAAAGAATGCCAACAAGCTGGATGGCGTCCACAGTAGCACAAAACTCTCAACATTCTCAGGCCTGTTATAAGGTGCCAAGGAAAAATTCAGATATGGGCAAACCAGCTAGAAAAGGCTTCTGTCCTTCAGCTACCATGTTCCTTTGCCGAACAGTTCCCAGGGATGACCCAGTGATGGACAGTGACAAAGTTCCTCGGGGGACCTTTACCCAGTATTGGGCCGGGAAAAACAAAAAGTGCCGATATAGCCTGGCCCAAGGAAACTCTGGTGGCCTGCCCCACTGGCTGGGTTTCCTGACCTCTACACAGATTTCCCCTCCTGTTACACAATTCTCTGGGGCCAAGGAAGGACAAACAAACAGGCCGCAGTGCTTAGAAAGGCTGCATGGCGCAAGAGAAAGACACATCCGAGGTCAGAGACTCCTTCTGCCACAGGTTTACTGTGTGACTTGGGTAAAACCCTGAGCTTCTCTGAGCTTTAATTTCACCAAATACAAAAGCGGGTAATGATAATTACTTTTCATGCTGTGGCAAGTATTAAAGGAAAAATATAAATGATGAGTCAAGTCTCCTATAATAATAGGCATTCAATAAATATTAGTTGCCCATTGCCGTTCCTTTTTGGATTTACCATTTATTTGCCTAGTGCTTATATGATAACTACCAGGTGCAAGGCCTTGTTCGGGAGCAAGTCATCTTAGATTAAAAACAATTAAAAATAGCCATACCAACAAAAAATGTGCCATATCGGTTGTAGTAAGGCAGAATTACAGGGGATATAATCTTGATCTGTTCTTTGAGCAAAGAGAATCCCTCCATTCTATTAAAAACCACTGAATCTAGTAGATATCATGAGGCTATCATGAGGCTCATGTGGGAAGCTTATAAAATTATAGATTTTTAGTTTCTGTTGCCACTCAGACTTACTGAAAAGAATTTCCAGGGTTACCCATGTATTTTTGCTGTAGTATCTTTTTAAATGAAAAAGTGAAAATCTCTCCAAGTGATTCTTGCAATCATGACTTACTTTGAGGCTAGTTTGGGATCCAATGACCTAATCTTTTGCCTACTCAGTCTTGTGGTTAGGTCAGACCAATCTCACAGCAAAATCTCAAAGCCAAAAACTCATTCCAAATCACAGATAGTAACAAAGTAAGAGCAGGATCCCAACATCCCTGCTCTGCAAATCCAGACTACTGATACAAAGTTAACTTCAACCCAAATCCATGATCACATTCTGATCATGGCAAAATGTTGAAAAAAACACACTGCAGTGATCAACTATGGGGGGGAGGTGGTCTAGGCCAGTTTTGACCTCAGCCCAGGTTGAGGGCTTAGAGGCCAGGCACGCCCTCGCCGTCTGCAACTCTTCTGGGCCTCCAGCACTGCCCAGCCTTTGTGTTGCCATGAAAATGGGCCCCAAGCCTACTTGCAACTTGATATGAAACATGTGTCCTTTCTTCTTGTCAGCCCAAAGGACATGAAAGGAAAGAGAAGGAAGAAGATAGAAAGACAGACAGACAGGGAGGGACGGAGTGGGGAAGGAAGGAAAGAGACAGAAAGAAGCACAGAAAATACGGAGGGCAGCCGCCCCCTGTGTTGGGGACAAGCAGCTTTGGAATAGAAGCTAAGGTGACTCAAGAAGTACCCTTGGGAATCCAAGACTTCCAGAGATTCCAAACTGCTAATTTCTTTAAAACATTTCAAGTATGTTAAATTTCAAGCATATTCAAAATCAGAAAGAACAGCTAAGTGAACCCTCGTGTGGTTATCACCGGGTGTCAGATCATTCCAACTCCTAGCCAGTATGTTGCTTCTCTACCCCACTCTGATTCTTCTAAAGCCAGTTCCAGACTCTGTATTATTTTTCTGCAAATTGTTCAGCCTTCACCCATACGAGGTAGAGAGCATTTGAAAAGTAACTGCAACATGATTATTGTAATTAAAAATAACACCTTCCCATCACTAAATATCCACGCTGTGTTCACATTTCACCTCATGTTTTACTTTTCTTCTTTTAACAGCTGGTTTTTTTTGTTTTGTTGTTTTTTTTTTTGTTTTTTTGTTTTTTTTTGCAGGAGGGATCAAATAAAGGCTCTGATTCCAAGCAGTGTAGATGCCTCCGGAGTTGAAAGTTCATTATAGCTCCCCTCCATCTCTCTTTTTACCCCCTCACAATTTGCTATTGCCATTGTTAAAAAAATGAGATCCTCTAACTAGCTTTTCTTGCTGGAGGTTTTTTAATTCTTTGTCACAAAAAGGCTTGTTTCTCTGTTCAAAGAAAAGACTTGAGAAGCTTCATTAAAAAAAAAAAAAGATTACTGGACAGTTTTTTAAAACCAGCTTTTCTGAGCAGGTATGTACAAAGCAAATCAGAAACTCATCCTAGAAAGCCCATTGGTACAAATAACCCAGGAAATACGTATGCCCAAGGCTTCTTGGTGGCCAAGAAGTTGGGGCCAACAGGGGCCTCTTTGCAGTCACTGGGATCACCCACATCTGTTAGTTTCATTAAAGCGCAAACAAAAGAAATTCAAAAATTCAAAAGAACTTTCTGGACTTCATACATCTCAAAACTACAATATTTTGATTATTTCAAGGGCAGACAAATCAGAAATATACAGAGTACATGACTCTTCAGAGGCACCAGTGTGCAAGCACTTGGCCAAATTCATACTGGCAAGTCCTAAACCCTACAAGCTTAAAAAAATACTTTGCCAAGTTCGGTGATCCCCAAGTGCCCTGCATTCAGTCTGTCTCTTCTGTTCCAGGGTGCTGGATTCAGAAAATGGATGAAGTTCCCTCACTCCTCACGTAACACCTCCACAACACCATGTGAAACACTGATGTTCAAGGCACACATGGCCTCGGCCCAGGAGTGTTCCTGGGGAAGCCAGGGAGCCTTGTTTCCACGGCAGCCCACACAGTACAGACCCGCCCACTGCCCCCCCTGGGGAAATGACTTCAGGAAGCAGGCCTCCTCCAAGGCTGGTCTCTTCTGATGTTATCACCTCTGTCTCTCCCACCCTTGGAAGCACTCGTGATTCTCATTGGACCTAGGCCTGGCCACTCAAAATTATATTCAGGAGACATTTTCTGATTCTCACAGCATTTGGAATCTGGACGTCCAGGGGGTAAGAAGCTATGTATATAAGATATTTGTTCATTTTCATTCCTGGGGTGAGGTGCAATTTTGCCTGGTGAGAGGCCCAAAGCTGTTCCTTATAATTTATATTTCATAACTTTAGGAATCAGTGAGGACTTAACTAGCAAACAAGCCAAAATGCTTTTTTTTAAAAAAAAGTATGGTCTCACAGTGAAGACTGTCAGAAATCACTACTTACTATACCACCTTGAATTAATCACCAGACAATTCTGTACTAAAATTATAGGTAGGAAAACCAACTATTAATGGTTTAGTAACCTTTATTGTAGTGTTCTTATATTCAGCGGACCAGACCAGCTTTGAAAATATGCTGTGTACTCACAGGCTAAGATGACCACATTGAAGAAAAGATCCACTGACACAGAACGTGCATCTGCAATTTTCTAAGCCCTTGTGGATAATTCATCTTTAGTGATGGCAAACACTTCCATGCAGACCTCCATATTGTGCTTAACTTGGGACCTAACTTCATAAATTAGGGGTTCATCACAGTTTCCTTTCTCCCTCCAGTGGCTTCTCGGAACCGGGTGGTAGAGCATGAGCCCACATCGCCATCTAGAAGTCAACTCTTACAAGGCCACAGTGGGTCTTGCCCCGACCCACGTCCATTCTCCCAGCTCCCAAGAGTCACTGACGTTCTCAGGGTAACTAACCCTCCACACCAACTCCCTGGCCTCCAGGTGACTGTCCTGGGACAGGAAAAGAACATGTCCAGTCCCACTCTTCACACCTCATTTAAGTCAATATGGCTTCCTGCCCAGCTGGCAGCCAAGAGGTCAGCTGATTTATACAATTAGCACAATAATTAACAGGTCTTTATTCTAATCCAAGACACATAGCCTTGACATGTGTCAGAATCACTGGTATACTATAAACATTCTATTATCTGGCAGGATTAGGGACAGGTATACTTCCTAACAAAATTACTCGCTTTTGTTCAGGCCCTTCAATAGCTTCTTAACTGCCATTCTCTACCTTTCACTCATCACAATGCTGCCAGAAGGTGGTCTAAAACACCAATGTAATTGTATATCTGACTTAAAACCCTTTGATGGCTTCTCGTCACCTGAAAGACTTTTAAAAACAAACAAAAATAACCACAACAAAACAACCTGGATATGCACCGAGGATCTTTAAAACTTGGTTCTGTCCTCTTCCTCATCTTCTGCACACCATTATCCTGAAAGCCTATTTTTCTAGACATACCAGATATGTCACCATATCCCTGATCGCAACACACTAGCCCCTGTAAGCTTTCGCACCGTTCTATATAGGATTCCTCACAAAATAAGATCTGTGGGCCCAATCCTGCCCACTACCTGTTTTTGTAAATCAGTTTAACTGGAACACAGTCATGCCCCTTTGTGTATGTATTGTCTCTGACTGTGTCTTCACCACAATGATCAAACTGAAGAGCTGTGACAGATATCACAGAGCCGGCAAAACTGAGCATATTAACTATGCGGTCCTTTACAAAAAATGTGTGCCAATCCCTGGTCTAGTACTGTGTGTTCTCACCTACCTCTTGTCCCAGATCTGCCCTTAGGAAACACTGATACATCTTCAGGAGAGAGTAAGCACATCTATCTCTGCAGCGACCAAGATATCTAACTTTTATAAAGAATAATCTGTAATTGTGTTACATACCCATTCCCCTCTTTCCTCAGCTTACCAAAACCCTGGTTTTATTTAGAGTGGCCAGCCCCCAGTGATTAATCCTGATGGTCTAAGCCAGTGCCATCCACCAGAACTCTCTACAATGATGGATGTGCCTTATGTATGCAACTGCCCAGCAATGTAGCCACTATCCACACATGGCAACTGAGTGCTTGAAACATGGCTAGCATGACTGAGGAACTCAATTTCAGACTTTATTTAAATTCAATCAATCTACCTAAATAGCTAGCATAACTCAACAATAAAACAACAACCCAATTACAAAATGGGCAAAGAATCTGAACAGACATTTCTCCAGAAAGATACACAAACAGCTAGTTAGCACATGAAAAGATGTTCAATTTTGTAAATGCAAACAAAAACCATATAGTGAGATACCAAGTCACATCCACTGGCATGGCTAGAATCAACAAACAAAAAAGTACAAGTATTAGTAAGAATGTGAAAAAATTGAAACCCTATTCATTCCCATCAGGATGTATAAAATGCTATAGCCACTTTGAAAAAAAAGTCTGGCATTTTCTCAAAGGATCAAACATAGAGTTACCATACAATCCAGTAATTCCACTCCTAGGAATTTGCCCAAGAGAATTGAAAGAAAAATGAAAATACTTTCACACAAAAACTTGTACATGAACATTCACAGCAGCACTACTTATAGTAATGAAAGTGTTCTTCAACATAAATGTCCATCAACAAATGAATAGATGAAATAAATTGTGCCACATCCATGCAGTTGACTATTATTAAGTTATAAAAATGAATATATTTTTTTAAAATACTTATTCTGATATATGCTTTAACACAGATGAGCCTTGAAAAAATTACATTAGGTGAAAGAAGCCAGACACAAAGTGCTACATATTGTATGATTTCATTTATAGGAAATGTCCAGAACAGACAAATCCATGGACACAGAAAGTATGTTAGTGTTGCCAGAGGGCGAAGGTAGGGCAAAGGTAGGGTACGTAGGGCGAAGGGGAAATAACTACTAATAGTTATTTTCTTTTGGGGGTTTCTTTTGGGGGTGATGAAAATGTTCGGGAATTAGATAGTGATGATGGCTTTATAATCCTGTAAATTTATTAAAAACCCCTAAAAGGTACAATTAAAGTAGAAATTTTACAGTATGTGAATTATATCTCAATTAAAAAAAAAACTTTTAAATAGTCCTGTGTGGCTACCGTATTAAATTGTGTAGACCTAAGCCAACCATGACCATGTTGCTCTATACTTTCCCGGCCTCTCTTATAGCTAAAAAGTAACCACACAACCTAATTCCAGCCAATGAGAACCCAATTAGAAATCTAGTAGGAGGCCTTCTGGAAAAATGTCTTTTTGAGGAGGGCACGTATTGCATGGAGCACTGGGTGTAGTGCATGAACAATAAATCTTGTAACACTGAAAAAATAAACATTTTTGGGGGAAAAACTAAAATAAAATAAAAAATAAATAAATAAAAAATGTTAAAACATTAAAAAAAAAAAAAAAAGAAAGAAAGAAAGGAGATTCTGTTTTCTCCAGTTCTCCCTCATCTTTCAGCATTAAAGGTGAATATGTCTCCTGCTACCATGAGGTAATTAGTAAGAAGGAAAAGTCTGAAGAATTAAAGATATGCTGGCCTTGACATGATCAAATCACCTTTGGATTTGTTTAGAGGTGAGCGAACAGGAACTTAAGCCTATTTATTTAAGACATTGTTAAATGGGTATATAGTCCCATAAGTTGGTAATATATGCAAAGCATTTGAAGCAGCCCCTGGCACAGGTCCTGGCACTATGTAAGAGTTAGGTATTATGACCGTCATTGTAACTTAGTGCTTCTTGACTTTTTTTTTTTTTTTTTTTTTACCATCAACCTCACTGAAAAGTCTGTTCAGACATTCCTTTCCTTATCCCTGCCCCCATGACAGTCTAATATCCATCTATTGGTTTACATTGCTAGGTAGGGCTTGGCTTTAGGAGGCTACAAACCAGTAGAACAGCTAAGATTCTCTCATCCACCAAGAATCAGTTTTTGTCCTCTTGCAAATGTAGTCTTTGACACATGCTTCTTCCCCACGCAATTAGCTGATTTAAGTAAGAGTTTCTTAGTATTAACACGGCAGCTGAATGCATTCCTAATTGAGTCATTTTCCTTCTCCACTGCAACCAAATGATTGGACCTGTCTTGACGGTACAGAGCCCACCCTGTCGGCCATCACAGACTCCCTGGGAATCTGGGCATTTCACTCTAAAGGTGAGACCATAATAACATACCACTCGCGTGGCTACAGTCAAGCCAGCTGCTTATTCACACACCTCCACCCAAGGAGCACAATGAGAACCAGAAAGAAATAAAATCTCTTAGAGAGAGAGAGAGAAGAAAAACATTTTTGCTAAGGTGTCCTGCTCACATTTTACTATATTCTCTAGCAAGCCTTATCCAAGACTGCCAACAGTACTGGAATATTTTCTGTTTTGAGTCTCCCCAAGGCGTTCTGATGTAGGCAGTACCCTTCTCCCACGATCCAATGAGGAAATAAGGGCTTGGTGAACTGAAAAGACCCGAGAATCACTCAGTTAGCAAGTGAAACAGATGTGATTCTGCACCAGACTCTCTGACTCCAAAGCACAGCCCCCACCACCACCTGACTCCTCCACAAATATCTGACCACAAGAACCAGCCAATCAGGAAGAATGTCCAAATGTCCCAGACATCTTCCACGTGCCTCTCCGGAATCACTCTTGAACCTTCTCCACCCTGCTTTCTGCCCAAGGATGCTAAGCAGAATGGAGCATATCCAAAGGCTCTCCACCCTTTGGCCTTGAGCAGGGTCTGGCCAGTGAGGATAGAGGGATATCAGCAGGCAGAAAGCCAAAGCAGCCTGGCTGTGGCTCTCTGCACCAAAGGTCACACCAGTTAGACTCACCATACAAAAATCTCTTCGGGACCTGGTGACCTGCCCGCCCCTTGTTCTTGTCCTGGTACCAGCTCCACTTCTGGTAACCCAGAGGTCCTGTACTATCGCTTGTGGTTTCCCTACACTTACCCACTCTTCTCAAATTATCCCATATGACTGTGCCACCTGCTTCTTGCAGGGACCTTGGTTGATATACTGAAAAATAGAAGGGACACAGGTGTTCCAATGGGTACTGGAGGAAAGCCCTCTCTTTCCATGATGGCAGTTTCCAGAAAGGGAAGACAAAGAACAGCCATCATTACATGGAGAGGAATATGAAATGTACTTGCCATCCCCTTCTTCAGAATCCTGCCTGACCTGGAGACCCTGAATGGACACACAATGTTACCTGGGAACAAGAATCTGGATAAAGCAGTATCTGGAGGGAAGATCTGGGACTTAAAGACTGAATTGTTTGCCAGGGCACTATTAATCACCCTTCCTTTCCGCCCTTACCCTCGTCATCTCAGGGGGCCTTGAAAAGCTGAATTTCCTGCACCAATGGAAAAGGTCAAATTAATTTTAGCACAAGGAAGGTAAGAGCTGTTCATCCCACGTTCCACTCTCCCCTACCTAGTAAGAACAAGTGTCAAAACAGTCATGTTAGAAGAAAAATTCAAACACATTTTGATAGAGTTATCCTCACAATGTCTCATCTTCCAGTAGATTTTTATAAGGGATGCATGCTAAAGGATCAAGGAGTTTCTAGAGGGAGAAAAACATCAAGAAAATGATCTGGGAGAGCAATTAAACAGACTGTGGCCTCATACCTTTATTTCAAAACCTGAAAGTAAAAAAGCCTTTACAAGCGAAAGCACCAAAGTATAAATGAAAACCTTCCTATATTTTTTTTCCCAAATAGGCTGTGTGCTACATCCTAATAAAATTACAAATACCAGGCGCGCCTGGGTGGCTCAGTCGGTTAAGCATCCAACTCTTGATTTCAGCTCAGATCATGATCTCAGGGTCACAGGATCAAGCCCTGCGTCAGGCTTCTCACTCAGCGTGGAGTCTGTTTGTCCCTCTCCCTCTGTTCCTCCCCACCCCCATGTGCTCGCTCGCTCTATCTTGAAAATAAGTAAATAAAATCTTTAAAGAGAACATGCTTGTTGGCACTACTCAATCAGTAGAAATTAATGATGGAGGTGATAACAGCACTTTCAGTTACCCTTTAAAAGCCAATTTCTTCTTTACTTGCTAAATAAATCTTGCTCTGCTTTGTCTCCCTGTTTTGCTCATCCTTTTCCTTTTCTTTCCTCTAACCTCTAACCATCAGGTAATTCATCAGTACGCCTGCTAATTCCACCTCCTAAATCCACACGGGCTCCAACCCTCTCTAAGAACACCCATGGTCACTTCTGAGCTTACATCCTCTTCACATCTCAGTTGGACTAGAGCAAGGCTTCCCAACCTTGTCACTCTTCATCTTTTGGGCTGGATAATTTTGTTGCTGTGGGGGCTCTCCTACACCTTATTGGATGTTTAGCAGCTTCTCCAGACTCTTCCCATAAGATGCCAATAGCACACTCGCTCCTCATAATCAAAAATTTCTCTGTACTTTGCCAAGTGTCCCCTGAAAAGCAAAATCGACCCAGCTTGAGAACCACTGGCCTAGAGCATAGGCTCCTAGCAGATCTACCTGCATCTTCTCCTGTGTCCTCTGGAACTTATCCACCTTACCACAGACAGAATGCAAGTCGAACCATGGCATTCCTCAGCTTAAACCACCACTCGACTCCCCATTGACTAGAGGCTGAAATCCAAAATTAGCAAGAGATACGAAGAGGCCCCATCACTTGGCCCTGCAGGCTTCTCTGGCCACAGCCAACCCTGGGTAACTGCCTACAAGATCTGGGTGCTACATGTGGATGGGAACCACGCCAGTGCTTCAACTCTCCATGGAGTTCTCACATCTCCAGGCCTTGCCACTCGCTGTGACCCCCTTCCACACCAGACTGCCCCTTTCCTCACTTCCCCACTTAGAGAGATTCCAAATCACCCCCTACAGTGGGGGTCACAAACTCAAGTGCACTCAAGGGTCAGGATGGAAAGCTGCAGAGGACATGCCCACACGTGCCTCTCGGCTCCTCCTGACTATCTCACACAGTACAATGGGCCCAGTGTGAGCGAATCTGGGAAGCCAGAGGTCTGGATGTTTATGTTTGCTACCTGAATTACTTAAAAATAAACAAATAAGTAAATAAACATGGGAGAGCTGAAACAATGTGCTACTTGTCACCAGCTGTTTACCCTCTACAGTTCTCTAAGTATTTCTCACTGTACCCTGAGAGGGTTTGCATTCCTGTCTCCCCTACACATGTGACAAGATCTCAAGGTCCTCGTGTCATTCATTGGTCCTTTCGCTTATTTTAATCCATGTGCCATTTCTTTCTCCCGTCTACCCATCCATTTGTCCATCCAACTCTCCCATAAACAGAATTATGTCCCCATGAGCACTTTGTTAAGAATACAAAAGTAAACAGACACAGTCTCTACCCTCAAAATGTTCCTACTCCAGGGGAGAGAGATATAAGCAAATGATTATGATCCACACACTCATGAGAATATCATAAACAATATCAAAGCACAGTCACATGGACAATAGAAAAAACAAAACAAAACAAAAACACTCTAATCTCCCTGGGGGAGTTGAACTGGCTTCTGATGAGATCTGAGCTAAAGGTAGGAATCTGCCAGCTTGCTAAGAGAAAGAGCATTCCACATCTTAGGAACAATCTGCGAGGAAGTGTGCATGTAGGCGGAGAGAGGGCGCATCTGAGGAACCACGATAATGTCGCTTCAGCTTGGAAAGGGGTGAAATTTCACAGGACTCCATTTTTAAGTGTGCAGGGTTCAGTGTAGCTCCTGACACATAGAAGATGTCCATTCTGTTTGATTACTTAATTCAAACCTGGACAGGAAGATATGTGGATCAAGCACAGCTTGACAGTAGTAAAGGAGTCCCTTAAACATGTAAGCTCTACGGAGAGAATACATAATAGGGAGCAAACTGAAGAACTGTTAAATGAGCCAATACAATAATAAAATAATTACCATAATAACAACAGTAACAACTAAAATTTACAGAGTGCTTGTTACATGCCAAGTACTCAACTAAGACTTTCACAGCATTTCACTTAATCCACATAAAGATCCTATGCAGTAAGTATTATTATTCCCATTTTACAGATTAAAACTAAGCTCAGAGAAATGAGTTGGTGCTCCAACCCAGGAAAGTCCAAATCCAGAGGTTAAGCTCAAAAGCATTACAGTTATATTTTTGGTGGAAAAAATCCCTGCAGGTTTCTTGCAAAGCCTTTTGGTTGTATTTGAACCCAGAGCATCAATGCACCAAGGAATAAACTTGTTCTCTTGGGGGTGACGAAAACTGTCCTTCCAAAATAGAAGCTATCCTCTGAAGTAGGCAGAAAACCAACCACGAAGTGGGTATTGCCACACGATCAAAGTACAGTTGCCAGCGGTTTTCTATTACCACAAAAGAAAAGAAAAGAAAAGAAAATCTGGCAAATGCCACGGAGAGGGGTGGCGGGTGGAATCTACCTCTTGGAGCCGGGCCAGGGCAGGCCTGTCTGCTGGGACAGCTGGGTGAAGGCAATCAGAAAAACCAGATGACTGCCAAGAGCCCATCCAAAAGTGGGGCTCGGAGGCAGCAGGTAACCGGCTCCCTGTCAGGAGAGGTCACTACTGTTTAATGTCACACACCTGGACTCCCTTCCATGGATGTAACAATAAATTATATTAAAATGTTTTCAGTGTGAACACCAAATTTTCACAATTTATACTGAACATCCCTGTGATTCAGCTGATCTCATGCATACAGCAAATTTGTCTAAAACAAGGAAGAACTAAAAATCTATAAAGGAAAGATGTGTTTTCAAATACTCTCGAGGATCTAGCAAGCATCGTTACATATCTAGAGGATAATGTAACTAAAAATATATTTTTTTCTTAGCTTACTAGAAGAGGTTTGATTCTAGTTGATGACCTCCATTTCTCTTTATATAGAAGTCATTTATTTAGTTTTTATTTTTTTATGTTTTTGCCACTGAATTATTTTTTCCCAACTTTATTAAGGAATAACTGACAAATATATTTCAAATATATGAGGTGATGATTTTATACGCATACAAATTGTATAATGATTAACAAAATCATATACTTGTCACTTAAATCCCTGGAATACAGATGATCAATTTATTATTTTGTACTGATGAGCAGTATGCATTCTTCAATAACACTGCCTGCATTCCAATTGTTGCTCTGACACTTGCTACTGTATAGTTTGGTCAAATCACAAGTTTGCTCCAGATCTCAGTTTCATTGCCTGTGAAATGGGTATAAGAATGCAGACTTAGCCATATTGGTTCCAAAGCCGGCTGAATGACGAAATTAAGGTGGCAGCAGAAAGAAGAGGAGGCGGCACATTAAAAAATATTTAGAAAGGAACAACACAAACAAGACATCAGTGGATTTCTCAATAGGCAGTTTCTCAGCAGAGCAGGCAGGAGGAATGAACCCAGGTGTCAGCCTGCACCCCTGAGAAGAGAGAGCCCCTCACTAAGATGCAACAGGCAGGAGAGGGACATGGGAGTGGGGAATCTGAATCCAGAACATGCTGGTGAGACATGACCGTGGAGAGCTCTGGAGCTAGGTCTAGTGGCTAGTGACATTTCTAAGAACAGGGCTGGGAATACAGACTCAGAAGTCACTGCAAATTAAATCGAGAAACCAAGCCATTGAGTAGCCCCAGAAAGAGTATTTCTGCAGAAGCTGTAAACCAGTGGCCCAAGGGCCACATCTGGAACACAGACATGTTTTGCTGGCCCCCATCACCACCCAGAGTTCTAAAAAAGTTTCAGCCGACATACAAAAATGTTAAGATGGGGAATTTTTGAAATCTGGATTTCAAGCTTATCTTGAAAACTCAGGAGATTCTGCGATCCTGGGAGCCAGCGTTCCCGGTCTGGGTAACAGAGGCAGCGAGAGCTCGTTTCAGGAGGCCCCCCAGACCAGGCTCAGGCCGCACAGCCCACCCAGGCTGCCTGTCTCTACTCGCACGGAGTGGGTGCACGCTGGTATTCTCTGCCCCGCCTCCCCTGTGCTGCCTTCTGGGATCCCAGTCCAGCAGGAATGTGAGTCTGTGACTTGCATTGTAGAATCCCTGGTGAATGAGAAGAGCAGACAGCTAAGATCAGAAGCCTCTGAAGACTAACACAGAAAGACTCCAAGAAAGGAGTCTCTGAATAAGACTGAGAAAGACGCATCAGAAAAGAGACAGCATGTGTGGTACCACCACGGCAAGGGTATAGAGCAGTCACACACTCATCCCTGATTGCTCTGCTGACACCTCCCTTCCCCCACATCAGCAAGGCTTTTCTCCACCAACTTTAACACACACCCCACATCTCGACACATGTCCGAAACACCAATCACCTCTTATTTGTTTCCACTCTTTTTTTTTTTATAAAAAGATTTTATTTAGTTATTTGAGAGAGAAAGAGAGGGAAAGTATGAGCAAGGGAGAGAGGGGCAGAGGAAGAAGTAGACTCCCCGCTGAGCAGGGAACCCAACATAGAGCTTGATCCCAGGACTCTGAGATCATGACTTGAGCCAAAGCAGACACTTAACTGGCTAAGCCACCCAGGTGACCTTCTGTTTCCACTCGTATGGCCCAAAACTCCATTCCCCACACAGCAGATAAAAAAAGCTCATTAACATGTAAATCAGAAGACATCACTCCTTTGCCAAAACTATCCTGTGACCTCCCAAGACATATAGAAAAAATGCAAACTCAGAAACACACCCCTATGGTCTTCCAAGGAGGAGTCTCTTTCTACCTCTGTTGGCTGCATCTCCAACAACTGGCCCCTCTATGTTTGGTCACACTGAGCTCTTTGCTGTTCTCCCAACAGGTCAAGGACATACACCTGCTTGAAGGCCCTTGTACTTGTACTTGCTCCTCTTCCTGAATGCATTACTTTTCCCTCAGCTCCTTTCTTCTCATTGGCCCCTTCTCCAGTCAAGGTCACTTTCTCACAGAGTACTTATTAACCTTCTCAACACCATTCCTGACCTGACCCACTTTCAACCATTTTCCCTGCTGCATTTTCTTCAGAGCACTTATCATTCAGCTACATTTGTATTTGTTTAATTGTGTATTCAGTTTCCCACACTACAGTAAGTTCCATGTGGTCAAGGACTTTGTCTATAGTTATACAATGCCTCACACAGAGATGGTCTCAATAAGTTTAGAATGAATGAATGAATGAATGAACGAACAGACATACAATACTGTGGAAGGTAAGGGATTATAGACAATGGGTACTCAATACAAGTATATGTTCGCTCAGATCCTTCAGAAAGCAGACCCTGAGTGGGAGGGTTTACGTAGTGGCACTGCATTAGGGAGCAAAATCTCTAGGAGCAGGAGGAGAGTGATGGACACCGAAAGTGAAACAAGTAAGAAGCGGGAGAGGCAAGATGAAGTTGCGTCATCAAGCTGGTTCCACAAGAGTGACTCATTCTCCATCCAGAGGACCATCCACACCCTCCACACTCCAGTCCCCCAAGCCATACAGACTGAATCTTAGAACCATCCACGATGAGGGTAAAAAGAGCATTAATTCCCCACAGATTCAGGTTGCACACGGGTGGGTGAGTGAGACGCAGAGGTGGCATCAACAGGAGAGTGTCACGCTACACAATGGACGGCATGCAAGGCAGGTGGGCGGCATGAGGCGAGGCACCGTTTAAACCTGCAGAACGCCCTGCACAGCACTGGCTGCCACATGGGCAGCTGGATCAAGAAATGACACAACTTTTCTTTACCGCCCCTGAGAGGATCTGCCGCAGGACACAGAGATGTCTGAGACACAGTATATAAGAACCAAGGATACCCACTGCATTAGCAGCGACCTTCACAACAGCAGCATCAGTGTGGAAAGGGTGAACATCGTATTGTAGCGGATGGAGGTACTGACTAGAAGGACAGGAAGCAGAACAGCGAGAAGGCTTCTCTCAGGGTTCCTTAGAGTATTAGCTGATTCCAGGCCTGGAGCAAGGAGAGTCCTAAGTGACACCGATGGTGCCAGAAAGATGTGCTCCAAAAGAAAATGAGGACAAGTCAAAAGGACACAGAAGCCAACTTGAAGGGGTTCTCAATGGTGAAATCTGTGACTCTCTGAGCAAGATGATGATAGTAATGGATTGAAAGCAATAGAAGAAAATATTTCATAAGTCCACACTGATACAAATAATCAGAAAGAATAAATAAATTGGAGACAAAGAGAAAGCCACTGACAATGGAGATTCTAACAAATATATAAGGAATTAACAGAAAAATGCCATCAGGCAAAACCACAGGAATAATTGCTACAAGCAAGAATTAACAATGGATGCTAAAATTAGTACGCAAAGGTATGATAGGAAGTATGATATTTACAGAATCGCAAGGTATTTCCCCACAAGGCAGTTATTAATTACAAAAGGGAAAATGGTGCCTTTACAATGCAGAGACTGAAAGGCACCAACTTCAGCAAGTACTATCCCCTGTTGACTTCACCAGCGACAGGATAAATTCACATCATGTGCCTCCTGATATGATGCACTATGGAGAGTGCAATATCATTTCTGGGGTTTTCCTGCCAAAAATGCATAATCTGAATTTCATTTTGAGGAAGCACCAAGCAAAATGAGACGTGACACAAAATAACATGATGCTTCAAAAGCATCATGGTCATGGAAGATGAGCAGTGACTGAGGACTGTTCCAAGTCACAGGAGACAAAGCAGATAGGAGAACTAAATGCACCGTGTGATCCTAGGTTAGATTCTGACCCAGAAAGAGACCTTAGTAAGATGACTGACAAAGCTAGGTAAAGATATAGCACAAATGTTTATCACCTAACTCGGACTCCTACAGAATGATACATAAAATGTTGCTGAGACAGACAGGAAGACGATGTGATGGGGAGACTTACAGAGAGAGGCCTAAGAGTACCTGAAATTAGTCTACTTTTTCAGCAGATGATAGGTACCTGGATGTCCATTAGATTATTCCCTATACTGAAAATATACATTATATTCTGTGTATATGAACAGGTTGTATTTTTTAATTGAAGAAAATGTAAATATACCATGAAAATATAATGGATGTCTTTATGTTTTAAGTTCTACTGACTCAGCCTCAGAGCCTGAATCTTGTTCTTTCTTTCATAAAAGAACAACACCAAAAATGTGCAAATATTAGAAAGTTTTTAAAGGCACCCTGGCACCTAAGACTCGCTCCTTGATGTAATAAGATGGCTTATAAGACAACTAAAAAGGGGGGGTGCCTGGGTGGTTCAGTGGGTTATAGCCTCTGCCTTCGGTTCAGGTCATGATCTCAGGATCCTGGGATCAAGCCCCACATCAGGCTCTCTGTTCAGCGGGGAGCCTGCTTCCCCTTCTCTCTGCCTGCCTCTCTGCCTACTTGTGATCTCTCTCTCTGTCAAATAAATATATAAAATCTTAAAAAAAAAAAAAAAAGACAACTAAAAAGGGAAGAGTCACTTCTCAAGCACGTGAGTCTATGTTCTTTAACACCTGTCCCTACACTACTATAAATCATCTTACATGCCACTGGAAATTCCTGTATATACTCCCAGAGGCAGATATCCCATAGGCTGAGAGGAAGGACTATAGTTTTGGTGTAAGGAGTCTTAGGTTCAAATCCCCACTCCTCCACTGACTAGTAATGTGACAAGGGGCAGGCAAGTAACTCAGCTTCGCTGTTTTCACATGTGCAAATCAGAGAAAATGTTACAAGGTCAACGTGAAAGTATGTGCATCGAGACCAAGTACTCTGTCTAGTACACACAGATACTCGCATTCGTAGCAATACCAAATCAATCAAGGCTGTTATCTAGGTTTCTGAGGAGACAGAGACTCAGAAAGCAAGCCTATCTCTGCCTTAAATCTCCACAATGCTAGAAACAAAGTGAGATCACAAGAGAGCATGAGACACATGTCCTCTGCCCCGGCTGCCTCACAGTGACCACCTCTGGTTTGAGTGGCCTCATGCCAACAGCCCTCCTCTTAAAATGAAGAGCAGGTGTAGCACACAAGACAAAAGTTCTGGAGCCACAGCTGGGCTCAAATCCCAGAGTCACCTCCTGTGTCCTGTGTGACCTTGAACACATGACCTGCCCCTCTAATGCCCAGGAGTTTCCTCTTTCAATGGGGATGATATCACCTCTTTGCAAGGTTATTAGAATGTACGCTGCAATATCATGGGAAGGAGTATCTCCAAAGGGCCCTACAAACCAGGGAGGAAAAAACCTGGTGAGAAAGAAAATCTATTAACTGGGTAATCCAGACTTGTAATCCTAGTTGCTCCCTGCATTTCCTTAACCTCCCAGAGGTTCAGTCTCCTCACCTATAAAAGAGAACTCCTCCCTGGTTCTCCACAGAGTTGTGGCAGGGTCAACTGAGGGATGCGGTATCTTCCCTCGCGCTGGGGACACACCTGGAGATGAGTACAGGCAAGCCGGAGCTGAGGGGATTGTGAACTCCTTAGCCCTCTCAGGTCTCCTGATCCCTTTCTCCGGAGCCTGAGTGATGGCAGTGTGTTCAAGGATCAGGGTCTGGAAGCAGTTATCCCTTCAATCCTTTCCTGTCTAAGCCATCCACAGCCCTGGGTTCTGGGCCCCTCCCGGAGGAAGGAAAAGTCTGTGCCAAGGCCAAGTGGAAGTGTCCTGACGCTTTCCAAAATCCACACTCCCACTCCCAAGCTGCACCACAACCTCTGTCGGCTCTTTTCCGAGGCTGCGTTCTGAAACCTTTGTTTATCTTCCTACAAAATCCAGAAGAAGACAGTAATGCTACGTGCGAGTTGCGTTTTAGATACTTCCTAAAGGATGGATTTAAATGTCATTCCCTTGACTTTGGAGGAAAATCTGAGGACAAAAGAGGGATTAGGAATTGTGGGATGGGAGAGGATGGAGATCTGAAAACTAAATTAGGTTAAGGTTACGAGGATAAAAGTTAAATAAGAAAACAAAAGGCTAGTCAAGGCTGCCATGGGTAAAGTTACAAATACAATCAAACACTTCATAGATCTCCAGTTCACGAACCCAAGCAAGCTCTGGGGCAGCTCTCAGGAGCATGAACAACAGGATAATTTTCAAGCAAATCAAAGTGGTTGGGCCCCAGGACAAATAGGTTGAAAGCCCAAGCATAAGCCTGGTCTCAGAGAGTTAAAAGGAATGCAGACTGCCCCAAAACACACCAGCCGTTTGTTTTTCCTGCCACCTTTCCAACGGTCATGTCTGGAGTGAGGATAAACAGTTCTGGGGTTGGGGGGAATGATGTGAAGTACAGACTTTAAGAAAATAAAACTCTAGAAGAACCCTTCTTAAAGAGTTATCTACGTGTGCCTGCATCTACGTACATATACAAAGAAAAAACATATATATAAACACGCACGTATATGAGTGTGCACGTGTGTATGCCAAAATTATCCAAACTTCCGATGTTTTCAGGTATGAATAAAGAGGGCTGAAACAAACCATGGAGATGCTGTAGGTTGGTTGGTTTGTTTTTTAGCAAGATCAATATTATTTTTTTTTTATAAAAACATTCCAAAAACGGTTTTGCTTAATAAGGTTAAACCGGGTGCTTTTGCTGAGAAATGTATTGGGCAAGCCCCAGATGAACCTACAAAGGAGAGTGAGGTGAGAGCTTCGTTGGATAGCAGCCCCCTGAGGGGCCGGGGATTGTGCTCAGTGCTGGGCGTGTGCTGCCTCTTTGCACAGACCCAACAAACTTACATGGTAAATATCTGATTCCCAAGTCCACGCAGCTTGCAAGTGGCAGAGCCTATTCTGCTTGCCACAGAATCCGAGTGTTTCGCCCCCATCATTGCCCATCGGGGCCCCTCCCCCAGTGAAAGGCTGACAGAAGCCTCTTCCTAGTATTTCCCTAAGGACAGAGAAATGTCCTACATTCCTGGGACTCGCAAACCACTCATGGCGGGGTCAAAAGCAGCTTCGCTGTGATCTCCACTTTAGCAGAAAAGGGACAAGAAACATTCTGGTTCAAGAGTTAAAGCAAGAAGATGAACAATTTACATGTGGCAGGTGATCAATATTTAATGCCGCCTGGTATAGTGGTTCTTCAAAAATGTCTTTCAGCTCTGAAGGCCTTTCTGTTCACCCACACTTGAGGGGGTGCACACCAGACTCAGAGAAAATGCATTTTTAATAAGGACTGTGCCAACACAAGAGGCTCAGAATGGAATAGAAGACTCACAAGGGACCACACACTCTTGGGAGAAAGGGTACTAAGGTGAAATGAGGAATAAAAAGAAGCCAGAAGTATGTATTTTTTACTCTAGGGAAAGAGGCCCTGTTAGAGCCCTGTCAGAATAATTATCAGAATAGATTTTTTTTTTCCTCCCTCTAGTGGATGAGCTAGTCAAGTTTAAGGGAATCATATTCCAGACAAATAAGCTCCGGATGAGAGATCCTGGCTGCTTTCCAGCCACCCATGGCATCTTAGCTGCTTACCCTGTGCATGCAGAGCTCCAGCATCATGCACTCGACACGTATGGCCCATAGCAGACCACTCCCTCCATCCCTTTCTCAGTCCCCCTTGTACAGTGTGCAACCCTTGATACTGTTCTCTCATTTTTTTGTCCTGCCTTGGCTTTTGAATCTGATGTTCACACATAGGGACAGGAAAGAAACTCAGATTAGCAAAAGAGGAAGTGGACAGAACAAGGGTAGGAGGTACAGTTGCTGGGCCCCAAGAGCCAAAGTCATCGGTTAGCATTTGGAGCCACAGGGGACTGCCTGGAGGGGAGAGCCACGAAGGAGATGTGGCTACTGCCAACAACATTACCCAAGGCAGAGAGAGGGATGGACCCACACACCAGCCTCCCTCTTCTTCCTGCCCTCCAATCTCCCATGAGTGTCAAAATGTCAGATGGCAGGGGTCGACCCCCTGTGATGCACAAGGGAGCAATGCAAGGGTAGCAGATGGACGTGGGCGCACAGGCCAAAGGTCAACACCAGCGCTAAGTTAAAATAGTATGTTGTCATTACTAAAGGTATGCGTATACAATTTAAGCAAATATATACCTACTATACACAACACAGAGATTGAGGTATTATCAGATGGAAACACCAAGAAAGAGCAAGCGGAAGCGTAGACAGATAGTCTGTTCTCATTATTTGCAGTAGTCATGTTCTATAAAGTCTCCACAAATGCTGCATTAGTGAATACTGAACTATTGTTCCCAGAGGAAACACAGGGCTAGGTTCCTGTGAGCCGCTGGTCACATTTTCATCAACAGATCAACACACAACTTTGTTTCACATGTGCTTCTGTTTAAAAACACCCCATTAAGTATATATTGTTGACTCACTAACACTGAACACATGGCCGATGGCTCTGAACTCACGCCTATATAAAGCTTCCCTACAGACATATTTTCTTCATGAGACGCAATGCAGCTGTCTTGCACTTAGAAGCACAGCACTTCGTCACTGTACTTGGAGGCCATTTTAAAAATTGAAGTCACCCACAAAAGGCACAAAAACGAGCAAAATGTGGCACTAAAAGACCACAAAAAGGACAGCATTTGGGTGCCTCAGTGGTTCAGTTGGTTAAGCATCTGCCTTCAGCTCTGGTCATGATCCCTGGGTCCTGGGATGGAGCCCCATGTCCAGCTCCCTGCTCAACAAGGAGCATGCGTCTCCTTCTGGTCGCTGCTCACCTGCTGATTCTTTCTCTCAAATAAATAAAAATCTTAAAAAAAAAAAAGGACAGTGGTTATGATATGAGAGCAGAAATAAGAAGGCATAGGGTCATCTTGCTCAACCTCAGCTGGGAACACGTGTATCAGGCAAGTCGAAAATTCTTCACTACTCGGCACAGTCTAAGAATGACTACAAAAACCCACTAGTATTAATTTGGGAGTTACAAATAAAATTTTACAAGTAGAAGAGTTTGCAAATATGAAGTCCACAAATAACCAGAATCGATTGTATATCAAGATATTTAAAGAAAAAAAAAAAGGCCCTGGATGTTATAAGATAGAATGCTACTTGTTTCATTATTTAGCTGTCCTTCCTTTTATTTTCAAATGTTGTCTAGCTGGCATTAAGACTGCAATTAACGAGAGAGGATTCTAAATGTATGGTTCAAAAAGGAAAGAAAAACAAGGGGCAAAGGCATTAAGTAGTGGAATCATTCAGTTTAGCAGGGCACTGTCCTAAATATGCCCCCAGAAAGCCCCACTGTGTCCCCAGTCCTGGGGCCAATTATCCAAGGTGGGTGAAACACAAAGGCTGACTGTGGGCCAGGCTAAAGACAGGAGGGGCACTGGAGCTAACTTCCTGAGGAGACAGCAAACGGTCCCAGAAAATAGACAGCCTGGAGTCAGAGGCTCACACCTGCCCCCTCTGGCTCTAACAAAATCACTCTCATGCTCATTTCACATTTACCAATGAGATGATGTGAGCCTCTTTCCTCTCAACTCAGCAACTATGACTTGAGCCCCTATTAGGTACAAAGCACTGTACTAAGTGCTAAAAGGAATAAAACACATCATGTTGTCACACATCATGTTGTACCTGTTTTCTGAATAATCAAAGGGCGTGGATCTCTAATTCTAAGGTCTTATATATGTAAATGGCTTCTATCTATAGAGCACCTTATATTTGCAAAATTCTTACATTCGTGTTATCTACTGCCTCTAGCTGTCTGTGTTAAGAATCCCTACCCCTTTGACACTTGAGATATATCTTCTGCAATAGCACATTACGTTATTTGGATTTATTTATTGGCCTATTTTCCCCTTTGGTGTTTAAGTTTTTTGAGAATAGGCCCTCAATAACCCTTGCAGAATTACTGCATTCAGATTAAATCCTTAACAACAACACAGAAGTACGAACTCTTTAACATCGTATAGAGGTAGGAAAGAGGATCAGAGGAATGATTTGTTTGAGATTCCAGTTACGAAGTTACGCATTTCGTGCACAGTGTTCCTTCCACCATCCCAGACCCAGGGACACTGAAGCATGCCCCACGGTGCCCTTTATAAAAAATGACACGAGTCCAGCCAAGTTCTAGAAGCACGGCTGTATAAACAACACCTGAAACACCTATCCATCTTTTTTTAATGCATACTTTGAGGCAAGAGAGGGAGAAAAGAATATACCCTTGGTTCTGCTTTCTCTGTTTGTATTAAAAAATATTTACCAACTGTAAACGATCCTTCTGAGCTTCGAATGAATATTCAAATAAATAGTATCCTCTGAGTTTATTCTAGATGCAGAAACCTACTCTGGTGATGGAAAAAATAAAAAAATTGAAAACCTAATCTATGAGATTCTTCAGCTTCAAACCAGGAATAAAACTAAGTTTCAGAAGTGAAAAAGCATCAGAATAGCACAAAGGCATGGTAATTTAGCTCTGCGTTCATTCCTTATGCCATTAACGAGCGACTTTTAATCTTTAATCCTCCCTCACTAAGCTGCTTTTACTGTCCCATCTGCTCCTCTTACTCATGCCTTCAGGATCTTATAATTAAATTCTAATTAAAGTTTAAGGCGTGTAATAAAGAAAACACTTGCGGAATGCCTTTGATTCAAGAGGCCAAAATAACATTTCAGCAGTTTAAAAAATGAATTATATCCTTTTGCTTAACAAGCATCTTTAAAATGGAATTAAAATGGGAAATTCCAATCTTCCATGATTTCACCAGCCACACATTATGTAAATATGTTCATCATCATGTGTTACACTGAAGTCAGCTGAACCCATGAAACCATCACGAAGAGAACCCTGCCCAGCATGTACACAGTAGATGGGAGCTCAGCAGAAGCATGCTCGGCAGAGTGCTCGCAAACGCCCCAGTGGTACCTCAATGTCATAGGGACCTCAGCATCCACTCGGCATGACTCCTGAATACTGACAGAAGAGGCTTCTCCCCATCTTCACCTAATCTTCCACCAAAACTCAAAGGGTCTGCCTTCCTAGCATCTTCCAGATCTACCTCTGCTCTAGCTACGTGAGCAGAGCCCTCCAACACCCCCGTGGAATACCATGGTACTTCCCGACCTCTAGCCTCAGTCCTCTGTTCCAAGTGACACTCCGCCCCACGTGGCTGCCCGTTACCTTTCCAGGCACCATCCTCACCACTAGGTTGAAATTTAAGAATAACCACTAGCCACGTAGTTATAATATAGCATCATTTGTAACAGTGAATATGACAGGCACGTTTAAAGTGCTTTGCGGTAGCATTCCAATTCTCACAACCACGCTGTGATCTCGAATAAGGAAACAGGGAGACAGAAAAGTTGAGACACTGGTCCCAGACCACAAAGGCAGGCAGCAGTGGGGTCAGGGTTTAGAGCCGTGCAGTCTGGTTCCACTGCCCATATCAGAACCACTCCTAGAGCCCCAAACCTGAGTAAAGCATGGCAGGACTTTCTATTTTTCTCTCCAAATCCTACACATGCTCACGATTTTGCAGATGGACCATGGTTTTTCCTTTGCACATGCTGCCTATTTGCCAGGTGGCCCTCATCATCCACCTGGTGGATTCCCAATCATCTTTCATTTCCTATCTTGTAAGGTCTTGCGTGATTCCCTGGATGGAGCTGACCACTCTCCCTTTTCCTAGTGCAGAATCTAGAGCTGACCAGACTTCTGTTAGGTGCTAATAGCACTGCCAAGTGATTATCTGGAGGACCCCTGCTTTCAGCCTCAACATCCTATAAAGAAAGGGCACACAGCTGGACTTTGATGAATGTGTGAAGAATAAAGAAATGAAGGGCTCTCTAAATCTATACATTGGACATGTACAGAGCATGGTTCAAGTCAGTAAAGAGAAAAATGTTACTCTCTGGTACCGTATATTAAAAAAGTAATTTACTTTAGAAAATCGAAGAATACTTAAGTATCCAGTTCACTGGTATCTCATTCCTTGTTTTACTTGTTGACTATCAAAATGCATTAGTTCCTTTCTCGAGTGACCCTATAGCCTTTAAGGGAAGGCCCATTCAGACCACAGCACGGTCAAAACAGTCATCTTACACTGAGCCACACAGGGCAGTCTGGGCTTGACTCTGCTGCCTGCACCCCAGCATTCAGTCCAAGGCCTCAGGAGCACAGGGCTGCCATGCCCAGGGGTCCTGGAACCCTTCTTCACCGGGTAAGGTGTGAAGAGCTGACCAGCTCACCTGTTACTTGATTTGCCCTCTGGGGCCCCAATGAGATGGAGCCTTTTCCTTGACCCTGGAGTCTGGGTGAGCCTTGCTTCTCTTGCCAATTAATCCATCTTCCAATAGATTTGACCTCCCTCGACCACCGTGGTTCTGTCCCAGAGAAGTCAACCACTCTGAACCACAGAGCTGCTACCTTACCAATGCTCAGTGTCCCTCATGCCTGGAAGCCCTGAGCCTTGTCTCCCACTCAAGGAGCAAGTAGCAGGCTTTTATATAGATGTATCTCCAATGCCACAAAACCTTCTTGCAAAAGGCTATTGTTAATTAATCCATTCAACAAATCTTTTCAATTATCTACCGTGTAACGACAAAGCGAGGTCTCATGCCAGTGTCACACAGCTGATGAGTACCAGAGGTGGGATATGAAAACAATTCTTTTTAACTCTCATAATATATCCCAGCTCTTGGTCCTCCGTCTTTGTCCTTGGAAGAGATGAAAGTATATTAGGGAAAAGCACGCACTCAGAAATCTAAAAATATCACTCTTTATTATGACATCATCTACATATATGGCAGACCCCACTCTTCACAAGACTCCAGTCTACATTTTCATGCTCCACCCACTCTACACTACCCACTGTTCCCTGGACTTGCAATGAGTTTTCACACCTTTATTCATGTTCAAACCTTTGTAATGTCCCGTCTTCACCTGTCCATGGTATTTGCTCCTGCAAACGTCACTTCGTATTTACTAAACCCATTCCTACACTAAGTGATAAATACACAGATTTAGCCCTTGTCCTTAGAAAGCTTACAGTCTACTGGGAAGTAAAGAAGTAAATATGTCAAAACACTAAATAGTGTGTTCTACAGCAGGGGTGAATATAGGTTGTGTGGTAGCTCCAAGGAAAGCGTTGGGACGGAGAATCAGTGCCCCCTCTCTGAGATGCTACTCTCTCCCATTCTTTCCCTCACTCTGTCCCCAGGCCCACCACAATTTATTGCCACTCATATGCTTCTTATTGTGCTGTTCATTCTGCAGTCACAACATTTTTCACATTGACTTACAGTTTATGATGATTATTTATCTTCATCACTAGAATCAATTCCTTGAGGGAATTGATTTCCTTAATAGACAGATACATATCGAGTGGCTTGCAGGACGGTAGTGGTTAAAAGCATGAGTTTTATCATTTAAATCCTGGCAAGTACTTAACTAGCCATATGACCTTGGGCAGGTTACTTAACATCTCAGACCCTTCAACATTTTCTACATGTCTAAAATGGGGATCAATCAAGAATATACGCCGGTTCAGCATGGCAGCAGCATCTACCCATCACTAATCAGCTTTATTATTGGCCTCAGTCTCTGGCGTTCTTATTTCAACATCCATTCTGGCATTATTTAATCTGTGTGTGATCAATGGCAGTGATCATCACAAGGCTCTCTGTCATATCTAGATAGTTTAACAATAGTCATTAATAACAGCAGTTTGGGATTTATTGTTAATATCATAATGTTCCCTTTTAAATATATGTAAGTGGTTCAGATCCAGCTGAGAGGTGAAAAAAATTCTTTATGGGTTTTACATGGTGAAGATGTACCAGTTAGTTGAATATAAATATTTCATTATTCATATTATTCATATTATTGTGAATGCAAAATGCTATTAACGATGATTTTGAAAACCATTAATATCATGTACCAACCAATTATTTAAAAATGTGAAAGAGGGGTGCCTGGGTGGCTTAGTGGGTTAAAGCCTTTGCCTTTGGATCAGGTCATGATCTCAGGGTCCTGGGATCGAGCCCCCCATTGGGCTCTCTGCTCAGCAGGGAGCCTGCTTCCTCTTCTCTCTCTGCCTGCCTCTCTGCCTACTTGTGATCTCTCTCTCTCTGTCAAATAAATAAAATGTTTAAAAAAAAATAAAATAAAAATGTGAAATAATGTAATAATAGACTGATATAGGTAAAAAACTGACAATATCAAGAGACAGGACATTACCGAGTTGAACTGACAAAGAACACCATATCTTTTATGAGACTATGAATCCATATAAAAAAAGCTAAATAATATAAAGCAAAGCACTATAAAAAATGAGATTTTATTCTCATCTTTATGGCACTGCTTGTTTCCAAAACTCAATGCAAAACAACAATAAAGAATACACACAATGTTTGATTGGCTAGTTATACTTATGTCAAAAGTCTTTCAAGAAAAAGTCCTCCTCCCCCCCCGCAAAAAAAACCCAAAAAGTTCCATTTAGGAATTCTTCATATCTTATAAAGGCAAATTAAAAGCAGAGTGTCAATTTTACAATCTCTAATTTCTCAAGGAAGCAAAACTCCAAAATTATGTACAAGAATAATGATGATAAATCATCTGACTCAAAAATTTTAAGAACTATGAAGAATACATAAAATGAAAGCATTAAAGAAAAATGAAGTTCCCCAAACACATTTTGTTCCTACTAACCAATCTTCAAAATGATAAACTTTACAATATGCCCTAAGAGGATAATTCCTTAAAACTTTGTTTTTTCTGGAGGATGTGAGCCTGCAGGTGAGAAGGAATGTCTGGGATTTGTGTTAATGACATAAACCACAGTAAAGGGATTAAGTGTGTCCCTATGGCAGATGGTAAGGCTGAAGCTGTACCACAGGGGTGGAGAAGTGACAGAGTTCAGTGGGTAATTAAGGAAGTGGGTGCTGATCCTTCATACAGAAGTTCTGACTACAGCAGGAGAGGAAAGAAATGGGGAGGTGGTCTGCAGTCCAATTCTGTAATGTGTTCTCCCTTCCTAAGGTAGGACATGGAGGCTAAAACATCACAGGTAATTACATCTGTCTGCACCACTCTAGAGGGCTGCTGTTGCTTCCGAGTGCCAGAAACGTATGAACAACATTGACTCCACCCTGCCATCCAAACTCACTTGATTCCCAGATGCGTGGCTTTCACGGAGCCCTCTTCCTCAAAAACTTTCAGAATAAACAGAAAAGCAAAATGTTGAGGCCAAGACACTGACCTGTTCCAGGGCATGAACGTTCGTGCTTTTCCTTACACAGCCCCCAGATTCGGTATCCGTCCACTCCTAGATGGGACACCAAGTACGCATACACACAGATGGCCACGTGTACACAGCACCAGACCAGGTGTGTGACCCTGAAGTTCTCAGAAATGCAAGCACCCCTCCTTGAGAACTTTCTTCCAATCCCTACAGGTACCTACGTGGTATGAGGAACAGAAAAAAGAAAATACAAAAACTCTGTCATATGGAAACCTCTAATCAGAGAAGATAATAGGATCACTGTGCCTCATGTCACCAGCACCCTATAAGTGCCAAACACTTTATGTAAAACATATAACCCGTAGGAATAATTATTGTTATTCCTATTACAAATGATAAAACCATGGCCCGGGAAACCTAAGTAGCTAACTCAGAACAAGAACTTGAAAGAGTCAGCTTTGCCACTGATCTAGCTCTATTATGGTGGGCAAGTTCCTGAACATCTCTAAGCCTTACCTTGCCCACCTATAAAAACGGATATAATCTTACCTACTGCAGAGAGTTAGAGAAAGGATTAAGAGAGAAGTAATGTATATGAAGTACCCAACTTAAGGCCTGGCATTGTAGATTAATATTCAATAAATGGCAACCTTTTTGATTGTTACTGGTATTGCCCAATACTAGACAACTAATAAGTGACAGCCCGGACATACAAATTCATCTGTGATACTAAAACTAAGTAAAGAGCATTTCTTGAGAATTGATCATGTGCCAGAATTACTATGTAAATGCTTTACACGTATTAACACTGTCAATGGTCACAAGAACCCTATGATATGGGGACGATCATTATCCCCACAATACAAATGAAGAAACAGATATAATGCCTTGTAGCTACTGGAAGCTCGACTGGCGGTCCTCATCCCCAATTTCAGGTACTTTCCATACTATGACCACACCCACTCGTCCTTCATGATGACACCCCTGCATTTTGAAACCACTTCAGATATATTTTGGAAACAGAGGGCATAAAGAAAGGAACGCTGCTTTAAGTTCTTCAAAAAGATGAAGACTATGTAAACACGAAGTAAGGCTATTCATTACTATTTTGCAAAGACACGAATAAGTTCCACCAGGAATTTTATTGTCCTAAATAGCCAACTGGGTTCTGGTCAGACCAAATCCAACTTCTCTCTAGCTTTTCTTTCTCATTCTGCAAAATTTCAAAACATCTGGATTGCCTGAAACACATATAGAGTAGTCCCAACGGCCACATGTGAACTGACCCTTATGGCCCAAAGCTCCCAAACAGACCAATGTAGAAAGGTCAATGTACCCTGCTTGCCCATGACAAATGGCTTTTGGAAAGACTTTTTTTTTCTTATTAAACTCTTACTGTCCAATCATCAGGATCAACAAGAATTAGATAAAATTGACTACAGCTGGAGGTTAAAAAAATGCCGACACAAGGGGCTAAAAACATCACATGCAACTTGTAATAAAAGGGGGCAGGATCATTAATGTAAGTCGAGGCCCCACAGACTCAGTCCTTCCATAGTCACATCTCATTAAGACCAGAAGCAGCAGCTGGTTTCTCCCAAAACAAGCCCTTGGTGGAGTAAAATTAGAAGGGCCCCCAGCCTCCCGAAAATACGGAGTCCTTGATGCAGATGGATTTGTACAGACGTTGACAGGTCAGACCCAAGTGCACAGGGTTCCGAAGGTCAGAGATTTGGCAAGAACGGGTGTCGGCCTGACTGCTGTTAAACAACAATGAGCTCCCTCGAAAGGCTAAGGCTCTCGAGAGCTAATTCCCAAGCGCTCCCTGACTGCAGCAAAGGCGACAATAAAAAATAAAAACACTGCCCTGTGTAAGCTGAGATTTATTTTAAGGAATGCAGAGTATACTTCCCTACCTTTCTATGCTAGTGTGACCTGCCATTAAAGTCTGGATGAAAAGGAGCAGTCCTCGTAGTGGGATGGTGTCAGTGGACAGCCATGTAGACAGTCCACTGCCCACATCCTGCATATGTCCGTGAAGAGCCCCCCAACAAAGTGCTTCTGCTCCTGGTTTAATCTGCTCAGTACCTGCCTTGCTCTCTATGCATCTGTGCTTCCCGACTTATTTTTCCTCCATATTCCTTCTTACTCTGTGGATAACTTCTGGCCAAACTTGTTGCTGTACCACCAAATACTCAAGCTGTTTCTGTGCCTGTTCTCATTCAGGAAGCTTTGCTATGTTGTTATCTGAACCTTCTCTGACTTTCGGTTTAGTCAATCACACTGATAGTCCACCTCGTTAATCAGAAACACAACCCTGCGTCCCTCGTCCCCATGGCCCCAGTAGTTGTGGAATGGAATACCAGGGGAATTAAGGGAAGTTCTTGGAGACTCAAGTATCACAGAAATGCAATAATTTGTCTTTATTAATAGAAGGTCAAATACCATGTACCTCTGACAGTTGCATCAATATTTTTACAGTCCTCAGGCCTTGACTTGCAGCACTGACCTCGTAGACACAGTCTAAATCCTGACATTGTTAAATCACTTTTAGATACCTTTTTGAAAACACAAAGATTTAAGACATAAAGCGTTCAACCTGGTGCCTGGCTTTCTCTGCTGGTGGACCTCCCAGACCTCCACTCCTTGGAATACCAGCCACTCGGGATACTTCAGAGTCCTTGCTGCTCTACAAAACGACAATCCTTTTCTCAGAACGTCATCCAGTAAAGAGGCCAGAGACTAAATTCTAGCTCTTTCTGCTTCCCCTCCACACAGATACAAGAGGCAGGACTCAAATGCTCACTCACCATATGCCTCAGTAACTTCCCCCATCATTTCATCTTCATCATCATCATCATCAAGTAGGTATATTATCCCCATGTCACAGATGAAGAAGCTGCTGCTCAGAAAAGTCATTTTCCTAAAGTCACGTATGTAAAGTAGCTGAACCAAGATTCCTTTTTATTTTTTTTTTTAAAGATTTTATTTGAGAGAGAGAGACAGGGATAGAGAGAGAGCACGAGCAAGGGGGAAGGTAAGAGGGAGAGGGAGAAGCAGGGTCCCTGCTGAGCAGGGAGCCCAATGTGGGACTTGATCCCAGGACTCTGGGATCATGACCTGGGCCGAAGGCAGACACTTAACCAAATGAGTCACCCAGGTGCCCTGAAGTGTTTTTTAAAGAATATTTTAAGGTTTG
>CM053606.1:40502698-40542702 GCA_028646535.1 Procyon lotor | reverse complement strand
GCGCCCCTGAACCAGGATTCCAAGTCCAATTCAGAGTCCAGTGTTATTTTTCCTACCATGTATAAACCAAGGGTCCATAGCAGCTGAGGATATTTCTAGGAAGTGTAATGACATGAAACTCAAGTTCTTCCATTCCTGATTCTGCTAACTCCCCTTTCTCTGTAATCCCTATATCTCTGGGCTCCTTCATCCTCCAGTTACAGGAATCTGAGAGAGCAGGGCTGGAGGAAGGGGGTATTGTATTCCTAAAGTTCTCAGATCCTGAAATCTATCAGCACAAAAACAAACAAACAAAACATCATCAAGCTACAGACCCACCCAGAACTTCAAAATCTCTCAAGAACCTTAGCAAGAACATTCACTGAGGTTAGAGCTTGGTTCCCCCATACAAATATCACATAAGTCAGGGGTACACAGAAGTGAGATATCCAAAAGTACAACTCATTTTAAGAAAAGCCCTAAATATCATCAAAAAGAGATAAGTACTGGCGAGTAGAACCCCTCATGCACTGTTGGTGGGAACACAAACCAGTGCAGCCACTGTGGAAAACAGTATGGAGGTGCCTCCAAAAATTAAAACTAGCTTATGACCTAACATTCCCACTTCTGGGTATAGATCCAAAGGAAATGAGAGCAGGATTTCTAAGAGATAGCTGCACTCTCGTTTTCATCACAGCATATTCGTAATAGCCAAGATATGGGAAAAAAAATTCTAAGTGTCCATCAGTGAATGGATGGACAGATATAGATGACATGGTACATGTAGTCAATGGAATATTATTCAGCCATGAGAAAGGAGGAAATCTTGCCATTTGCAACAACACAGATGGACCTTAAGGGCATCATGGTAAGTGAAATAAGTCAGACAGAGAAAGACAAATAGTGTATGATACCACTTATAAGGTGAATGTGAAAAAGCCAAACTCCTGGAAACAGAGTAAAATGGCAATTTCCAGAAGCTGTGGGGTTGGAGAAACAGGGAAACATTGGTCAAAGTGTACAAACATCCAGCTGTAAGTTGTGGGGCCCTTACATGCAGTATGGTGACTAGAGTTAACAATGCGGTTATTACATACTTGAAAGCTGCTAAAAGAGTAAATGGTAAATGTTTTCAACATGAAAAGAAAGGATAATTATGGGATATAATGGACGTGTTTGCTAATGCTAAGATGTAATTGTTTTGTACTACGTAAGTGTAGCTAATCAACACAATGTACACCTTAATTAAACACACGATATGAGATGTCAATTACATCTCAATAAACCTGGAAAAAAAAAATGTCTTTTTTATTTTCTACCCTCAAACAAAAGGGAGAAAGAAAAGGAAAAAAAAATAATAATAAAGGAGTAAAATTCCATAGGAAATAATTTAATCTTAGGTTCTCAAACTTTAGCATCCATCAGAAACTCCTGGAGGATCTGTTAAAGCACAGATTACTGGGTCCCCCTTACCAAGTTTCTACTCCAGTAGGTAGGGGTGAGGCTGGAAAATACACATTTCTACTCTATCTTCAGGTGACATTCATGCTGGTCTGTGGCCCACACTTGGAAGAACCACTGATTTAAGTGAATAATCCACTAAAAAATGAACTCTTTAGAAAAACAGGTCTCATTAGATTCCCTTAATAATCAGTTAAAAAAGCACATTGCTGAGCTAATGAGTACTAATCAGGGGCAGTTTACCATGGCAGTAAAAAGCCTGGATTCTACGAACAACTACCTGGGTTCAAATCCCGGTGCTATCACTCATTAACTGTGTGGCCTTGGACAGGTACCTTGGCCCCTCTGAACCTCAGTTTCCTTTGCTACCAAATATGCATGATAATTACAGTACATTTAACATGGGGATACTGGGGGGATGGAAAGGGCTGGTATATCTGGAGGGCTCACAATGAGCCGGCACATGCTAAGTACACTATAATGAGTTTAAACTACTAATACTATTATAAATAGACCTTTTTCTACCTCTAGAACTATTCCTCTGTGCCAATCCCAGCATTAGGGATGGAGCTGTGGGCCAAACATATACAAGGTCCTGCACTCACAAAGTTACAGTCTGGCAAGAGAGGCAACCTAAGTAGTTGTTTACCAAGTGTTATGTGCTTAAATCAGAGGCTAAAAGCAGGGAAACAAAGAGAAAAGGCAACAAAACCATTTCAAATTGAAGATCAATCCCACGTCAAGAACACTTCTTAAACGGGAGCCTAAACCGATGGAAAAACATGAATGTGTATAATCACACCTTACAGCTTTCCTGGAACAAATTATGACTTCTAAGACACAATGGCGTGATAAGAGAAACTCTTCAGTCGATGCCCCCAAATTTCTCAGCCCCTAAGGCTTCATGTACTCTGTTCCAGGGGCTGCAAAGGTGAATAAACTGTCATTTCTTCCCCCACAGGTTCCTAGGCTGGTAGAAGAAAAGCCTGCCAAGAAACAGCTACAGTGCCCTTGACCCTGGACCAACACAGGTTTGAATTACACGGGTCCACTTACACATGGATTTTTTTTCAATAAATACAGCACAGTACTGTAAACATATTTTCTCTTCCTTGTGAATTCCTTAATAATGCCTTCTTTTCTCTAACTTACTTTTTTTGTAGAATACAGTGTATAATACATGTAACACAGAAAATACGTGAGTCAACTGTTTACGTTACTGTAAGGTTCTAGTCAACAGTAGCCTATTAGTAGTCGTTGAGGAGTAAAAGTTAGATGAGGATTTTTACTCACGTGGGGATCAGTGCCAGTGACCTCGTACTGGTCAAGGTCAAGGGCCAAGTGTATAAGAGGAGTCTTGGGGAGTCTGATGGGCTTCACGACAGACATGACTTTGAACATGGGCCCTAAGGGATGAACAACAGCAACAACTCATGAAGTAGAAAAGAGAGCATGAGGGACATTCTAGAGAGAAGGAACAGTATGTGCAAAGGCAAGAGGACATGAAGAAGCCCAGAGACGTGGGAGGAGATCAGATGGGGCAGGAATGCAGGTGTGAGGAAGAGCACCAGAACATGAAGGCAGCTCATGTCCCAGTTCTGTGACGATATCACCAGTTTCCCGTGTAATAAAATTTATTTGAAGCCATTTGGATGATGGTCATAGATGGCAAGGAAAGAAACGCCTAAAGTGATATAATCTGTAGGTTTTTTAATGAAAGTCTAAAGTCATTTTTGCACTCTGCCCTCTGGAAGGTCAGTGTTTTAATGGCAGGCACTAGTATGAAGTTCCATCTACTTGGATCAAGTAGATGAGCAGCAGCAGGGGCAGCTAACATTTACTGAGCCCTCAGCAGTCTGGACTACAAGCTCTATACACATCAGTTCTTTCTGTCCCTATGACAAGCCTGTGAGGTACAGAGGAGGAAAACACAGTGGAGAAGAGGTAAGTAACTTGCTCAAGGTCACACCACCCAGTCCTGGACTCTCACGTTACCTCAGACTCTGAACTCAACCTCCCACTCTTTAGTTCACCCTCCTTCCTCTCACACCACTACCCAGGGCAAATCTAGGTTTGGAAGCTGTTATATGGGGGGACTCATTGAGGGGGGCTGGGCGAGCCTGGTGGTGGGTATTGAGGAAGGCACATAATGCATGGAGCACTCGGTGTGATGCATGAACATTTAATCTTGTAACACTAAAAAAATAAACATATTTGGGGGAAAAAAGAAAAGGAATACAAATTTACAAATATAAAATCAGGTGTAATGATAAATATGTATAACAAGAAAAAAAATTAAAACAAATAACTTTAGTTTATTTTAGAGAAAATAAATTAAGAAAACAAGAAAAAAAATTAAAACAAATAACTTTAGAGTTTTGGGGATTAAAGTCTCATTTTTTTTCTGAGATCAGAAATGCCTAGGTAGAAATACTTCCTACAGCAACCTCTTCCCACCTGAAATATTTTACAACTCCCAACAACTCCCAACAACTCCTAGCACTCAGAAGAGCCCATGCAAGTGAGGGTTAAGCTTAAGGTTCACTGCATTCACTTTCTGGGAGGCCCACCTCTGCCACTGCCCAAAAGTCTCTTAAGCTTTTCCAACCTACCCCAAAAAATGCCAGATTTTGGGAACTGAAGGAGAGGGGCAGTTCACCCCTAAGACAAAAAAGAAGGTGGAGCCAAGTTCCATGTGAGAGGAACTAGATTTTTCATCCTTCACCCCTGCTAGTAAGATGGGCCATAACAAGGGGCATGGATTGGGAGCCACAGAAATCTAGCTTTGGATTTTCTCTGCTCCTTAGTAGCTGTGTGATTTTGAATGCATGGCTTGACCTCTCTGAGTCTTACTTTCCTCATCCGTAAAAATGATATAACCTAAGGATCAAATAGCATAATACTGCCAGGAATGTCGGCTCCCTTCCCTCTGGATATGCCTTTCCTGTGCCTTCTTATGCTCCACCCTCCTCACCCCACCCCACGTCTGAGAGTAAGTCATCTCCTCTCCGCATCCCCAGCCTGTCCTGTGGAGACTTCCATGGAAGCACATCATTCTCTTGTTAATTCAGCAAGCACTCCGCAGGTACAAAGATGAAAACACACACGCTACTGTCTTCAGGAAGCTCATCGTTAGTGGATAGCCATGGTCATGGAGCCTTCCTCCACCATGAGGAAGATGCTTCCGAGGGCTGGAGCCATGCTCCAGACATGGGGCAGGTCGGACCTAACAGAAAATACTGAGTTTGCCTCCTACCTCTCGGCCAGGGCCCACACCAGCCTCACCCCGGCCCACTCGCCTGACTCCACTGGGCCCTTCTCCCAACAGGCCCCTGCGACACTGGCCTGTACAACCTCTGCATGGCTGGGTCCATGAAGTTTGTTTTACAGGGAACGAGACCCATTGTTGGCACTCACCTCTAGAACAAAGAAGAATAGTGGCCCTTCCAAGGCTGAACAAAAGCAGACTTCTCTCCCATGAATCTCTGCTGCTTTATGAGCAACAGTATGCAGACCCCTGGTCCTCCACCGAACTACATTTAAAATAGCTTTTGTGAAAGACAGACACAGTAGCCATTTTTGTGCATGTGTGCCAGCAGCAATGAATTGATTGTAATACGAACAATGTGCACTTCTTCCCACTTCTGCCAGAAGAGATGACATTGAGTCTCGGGCTGGGGTGGGGGGAGGGGGCGGAACTAAAGAAACCAAGCCTTAAGGTTTATTACACGAAATTCTGATAAAAAGCACTTCGAAGCCTCTTTCCCATCATCAAAAAACCACACTGGGCAAGATCAGAGCTTAACAGCCAACAAAAAAACACATTCAATCCCTGAGATCATTTTCCTGAAATAGAAAACTACATATGTTTCTCAAATTTCACATCAAGCCACTGCAGAGGCCAGACTGCAGGGCTGAATTGGGCCAAAGTGAGTGAGTGAGAGAGGGAGAGAGACAGGAGCGGAGAGGAGAGGGGGATGGGGTGGGAAAAGGAGTAAACAGAAGAAAATGAGCCCATTCTTCCACATCACCACATTTCTCTAGCACAGTCTAAACTTACAGACACCCCCAGTTTCGCAGAACTTGTAGTTCAGGGTTGCTTATCGGGCAGCCTTTACTTTGTCAAATTAAGACACATTGCCTTGGATTAGCAAGACTCCTTAAATTCAAAATGACTTCATGGTTGGCTCAGAGTTCAGTGTCTCTGGGGCCAGCCGCCAGGAACATATCCACTGTGGAGCCTCCCTCCCCTCTCCATACTGACCTGCCTGACTTTTCCATGGAGACAGCAGAGCAAAATCCCAAGCAGACAGGCTGTCAGTGTTAATTAAAAGTCCAAACACCTCTTTAGAAACTATCTCCAGCTCAATATTTATACAGAATATAAGACTCCTAACAGGCAGGTCTAGAGAGAGGAGCGGGAGGTTGAGGCGGAAATAGGTTTGAATGGCATTTGGAACCCATTAATTTTTAAAAGACAAGCTGCCACCCTATATAGACCCAGAGAAGTTCAAAATGTAACGAAACCAGGAAGATGAATGAGCCGAAGATTGTTTAGAAAGCCTGGGGAGAGCGCTCAGCTTTTGAAAAGAATAATATCTGGGCAATAATAAGAGCTGACACTTTTTATTGGTGAATGCGGTTTTTGGCACATTTTAATGACACAGGCTGACAATTTTTTGTATTTAACAAAAGGAAAAGCAATCTTCTAAATGGCTTGGGAACAAAGGACTCCCTGACTGCAATTTCTTAATAACATTTAAGAATTCTCTTCAAAGGCTCTTGACAATAATTTACAGAGAGGAAGAAAGGAAAATGAGAAGAAAACAAGAAAAAAAGTAAGGTATATATAAAAAAGAAACTAAATAGAAGTGAAGACAAGAAAAAGAAGAAAAGGATACAGCATTCTGACACCAAATTCCAGCCTCAGGGTCGAACTGTGGAGTTTAACAGTAACTTTTTACAAAGGAATGAGTTTTAAGAAAGGATCCAAAGACAGACTTTGGTCAACACCAATACATCTCACAGACTGAGAACTTCAGTCCTGAGAGGCCTGAATAGATCACCTACTCTAACCACTGAGTTTTACAGACAAAGAACCCGAGAGCCAGGAGTCCCAAGGTGACCCAACTTCACCAAGCACCTGTCTCCCCAGTTTCAAACCAATGCACCCTGTGCATCTCGTGACGTAGGTCCTGGGCACCAGCAAGTCTTTCCAGTAGCATGAGCCCCCAGACTGAAGGCTATACCTTTCATCGGCAACTGAAACCTGGCCTCCAGAATCACAGAGGTACAACATATTCTAAAGGTCCAATAGCAAAGTTCACTAAAGAATTGTCCAATAGAGACAGTCATCCTGGACCAGAAATAAATGCCACAAGGACCATAACACCCTATCCATCTGAGAGATGCCTTCTCAAGGCACAGAAGCGACCCTGAAACAATGTATGATATGGGGATGTCCCTTTAAAATCTAGCCACTACTCACTCTATCTCTAGGTTCAGTCATGTCACCTGGAAAATGAGATCTCTGTTTACTGCTTTCGGTTTTAAACCATTACCAGCAGAGAATACACCATCATACTATTTGTAAATGTGGAATCGTATTCAGAGGTCGTTGTATTTTACTATACTGAAAGAGCACATGGGATTATATTCTAAGTGATGCAAGATCTTAAGGAGCAAAGTATTAGGTAAAGGAAACGTTATATTGCTGCTCGGTTGGAAAATCACAGTCATATTGGCTATCATCTTTCAGGCATAGAAAATTCATGTCTAGATGTACGCAGCAGAGAGCTGGAAAAAAAGTGCATAGATGCTGAACAAATTCAGACTAATAGTTCTTAACAAACAGTGCACAACATAACCACCCGAGGTCACACATTTTTATCTCCTTTGTTCCAAAGGACAGAGGTAGGGATTCTTAACCCTTTCTGTCCAGATTTACTTTACTGATGAAAAGTGAAAGAAGAAACTAGTCCTTCTGCAGAGCCTCAACGCAGCAGATAAAGAGGGACAGTCAGTGATCCCACAGTCAAGCATCAATGTAGGGCAGTAGTCACAGAGGATTTAGGGTAGTAATAGGAGTCCCAGTCGCAGAGGATCCGTGCCTGGACTCTGGTGCTTCTGTGGGGCATGAATGAGAAGTCCTCTCCTATACCCTAATGGACCCGGAACATTCCATTCTCTCCTGCCTACCTGGACTTTCAGCCTCTGGATACTGACCTTTCTGCGGTCTCTTGACACCTACCCTGGGATTGAGAGGGATTAAATGACTTGCCCAAAGACCACTTGCCCAAATCTACCCAATTGATAAATGGCAGAGAGAACCTTTGGGCTAAGGAGTATGTGGCTCCAGCCTTCATGTACATTTGAATAGTTTAAACAAATGTGTAACTACCTACTGCTAGATTAGAGGGAGGGTACTTCTTGGGAGCTCTATTAATATATATGCAAAAAATAAGTGAAGAGTGAATGAATGAATGAATGATAGAAATTGTGACCTACAGTTACTTTAAAGCATATACCACTTCCCCCATGACTTCCGCCATCCTCAACTTCCTCCTGATTGCTCTCATAGATGGATTACACATTGGTACTTGCAATACAGGTCAATATAATCTCCTGAGAAATGATAATTCTGTGATTATCTTTCTGCTTGCCCAATACTAATTCTCCATTTTTGCATTAGTAATAAGACAAACCCAATTTCATTCAGGTAGCAATGCATCCAGCTAAAAGCCTACTTCATCTGGGCTCCATTCAAAAAGACATAACCATAAAACTAAGAGCTGGCCAAGGATATACAAACAGAAGTATTATGAATGTTGTTTAAAGAAGGCTGACTCAGGCATGTGGAACATCCTTTCTATGCACCCGTCTTCCTTCTCCCCACTACAAAGAATGGAGACTGGACAACAGAGACTCCAGCAGCCAACCTGGCCCATGGGGTGACCCTGAGGATAGAAGTCAGGCTATGGATGGTGAAGTAAAAATATCAAAAGAGCTGCTGTCCTTGATGACTTCATGGGGCTGACATAGGAGCACAAGACTCCATATGTCTCCATTTATTTACAGAAGAGAATGAACACCTAAGTGTTTAAGCAACTGCTTTTTTTTTTAAATTTTCTATTACTTATATTATTTCTCAGTGAAGAAGTAAAAATAATATTTCTTCTGTAGAGAATGAAAGCACTCCTCCTTCCCGAGAATAAGGGTAAAGGAAAGCTAATATTTACAGGCCATTTCTCAGCACTATGAGATACACTAAAAAATAAGCTGATGTGAGAAGATGACTGAATCATTCTTCCTAGAACCTAGAAGCACTGTTTTATACCATTGTTCTGGAAATCTTCCTCAGTACAGTCATAAAACAATGCAAGTCAAAGAGCCTTAGCATTCATCATGTCAAGAACAACTGTGATTTTTTTCCCCCAGAACTCTTTAATTTTACAGCACTCCTCGAGAATCCTTATCCAGTTTCAACTAAGGTCTGGCCAAAAAAATGTTATCTCTAGGATGATTTAAATTCAATCAATTTTGCTTTCATTCAGATTTCTAACATTAAAAAAATCAAGCCTTAAGTCATAACGGAAATTTACTCTACAGTTACAAAAATGGCTATGATAAAAAAGAAATATAAAAGTAAAGTATTGGTGAAGAGGTAGAAAAACTGGTAAGTATCCCCATACACTGCTGGTGGGAATGTGAAATGGTGTAGCCACTACCGATAAAGCTGGCAATTCCTCAAAAAGCTAAACGCAGATTAACCGTTTGACCCAGCCATTTTACTCCTAGGTATATACCCACAAGATAGGAAAGCTGAGACTCAAACTGATACTTATACGTCAATGTTCACCGCATTATTCACAATAGCCAAAAAGAAGAAACAAACCAATCATCCATCATGGGTCCATCAACAAATGAATAGAAAAGCAAAATGTAGTATATAAGTACCATGCGGTATCCTTCAGCCACCAGAAGGAAATTCTGGCACAGGCTGCAACATGGATGAATCTGGGAAATGTAATGCTAAGTAAAATAAGCCAGACACAAGAAACCAAATATTGTATGATCCTACTTCTACGAGGTATCTTGAGTAAGCAAATTCATGGAGACAGAAAGCAGATTAGCAGTTACCAGGGGCTGGGGGAAGGGAGGAATGGGGAGCTACTGCTGAAAGGCTATAGTTTTTTGTTTGGGAAGAAGAGTAAATTTTGAAACAAACAGTGGTAATGGTTGTCCAACACTATGAATGCAATTACCGCTACTGAACTATACTCTTAAAAATAGTTAAAATGGTAAGTTTTATGGCATACTTATTTTTACAATTCATAAAACTTAATAATCTATCAAAAGCATTGAGCTGTATATTTTAAGTGGGTGACTCACATAGGACGTGAATTATATCTCAACAAAAGTTTTTTTTCTTTTTTTTCTAAATCAAGTCTTCTTATCTTAGATACACCACTACAAAAGACAATCAAGAAGTACAATACTGAGTAAGGGACGTGGACCCCAGGGACGTCACCAAGGGCAGATACTGGAGTGGAAGTTTCTTTCTTCCTTCCATGCTGCTGTCTCAGCCCTCAGGGAGGATGAGGCCGCCACCTAGCCTGCTCACTTCACTCGGAGCAGCACCAGAGGAGGCACAGTGAACTTCGCACCCCAAGCCCTTGCTTAATTTTCCCCAAGGAGGTAAGGGCTCATCTGACGGCTGAGAGACTGGGATATACTATGCCACATTTCCAAAGGTACTGTGTTATAGACAGGTGACAAGCCATGCCTTGAACAACATCAAACACACACCTTCCCGGGCATCTGGGTGGCTCAGTCGGTTAAACATCTGCCTTCGGCTCAGGTCATAAACCCACATCTGGCTCCCTACTCAGCGAGGGAGTCTGCTTCACCTTCTCTCTCTGCCCCTCCTCACTGCTTGTACTCGCTCTCTCAAATAAATAAATAAAAATATTTTTTTAAAAAAAGGAAGAAAAACTGCACTCCTTCCCTTTCTGTGCCCAAGTGCAACCCGCACGCTTTGGCTTCAGGTAAGCACAGCTGAGCAGGGTCTCCAGTCATGTTGCTGACTCGGTCACTTAACTAGAGAGGTGGTTGACACAACTGGTCTTCCTTCCCCCATATATGCACATATATGTACACATATGTACACATTCACCTCAACACACAGATGGTGGTTTAGTCTCACGTCTGAGCTGCATTATCCACCCGATATACCAAAAGCTCTACACATTAGAGGTCAGAGTGTCATTTCTGAAATGATGCAAGGTTGCCACTCTTCATTTAGCTAATATGCTTTTTATGTGGTCTCTATCAGTCAGAAGCCCAGAGGCAATCAAGAGTGAGTGACACTTCGAACCCTTAACAACAGGGATACCTGCTAGGAATTCAAATAATGAAGACCAATGTTGATTGTCCTAAGTGCAGTGATGACACTGTGGTTACACAGGAGATGGTCAGTTCTCTTACGTGATCATGATGCAGAATTTAGGAGGACGTAGGTGACATCTACAGCTCATTTACAAATGGTTCAGCAAAATAAGCACCTTTGAGACAGAGCACTTGAGACACAAATGGAACAAAATGTTGAGGAAAGTAGGTAAAGATATGGTATTCAATATGTCATTCTCTAAACTTTCCTGTGGTATTAAATTTTTTTCAAAAATAACACCTTGGGAAAATACCCAAACAAAAATTTAGTGCTTTTGATAGATTATATGGAGTTCTCACCAATATGTAAGAAAATGCCAAAATCCAATATAAATATTAGTAATTGACATTTACAATACTAATAGACATAATAACTGACAATGACATAAATAGAACCAGTGGTTGCTAAATATATGAAAAATTAACTGCACTTAATAGTCAAAAAATGAAAATTAAAATAAGACCATTTTGGGGAATGCCTGAGTGGCTCAGTCAGTTAAATGTCTGCCTTCAGCTGGGGTCATGATCCCATGGCTCTGAGATAAAGCCCCGTGTTGGGCTCCCTGCTCAGTGGGGAGTCTGCTTCTCTCTCTCTCCCTCTGACCCCCCCAGCCCACTGCTCATGTGCGCTCTCTCTTTCTCTCACTTGCACACGCTTTCTCTCTCTTGAATAAAATCTTAAGAAATAAATAAGATACCATTTTAATCCTAAAAACTTGTCAAAATTGACACAGACATTAGGCTGACACAGGGTAGCATATTATACAGGTAACAAAAACATGTTTTCAGATATCATTTAATGATATGGAAAATAGAATTTATGATTTACACAGAATTGTATACCATAGTGGAGAGGAAAGGGAAGGGAAATAAACACATAAAGAAATCTAAGGGGGAAATCAACCCGAGATATTAAATAAATAAGCCCTCTTTTCTCATGTGCCATAGAAAAGTCTCAGAAATTTTAACATGTAACTTTTTAATTTAAATTCAATTTAATTAACATATAGTGTATTATTAGCTTCAGAGGTAGAATTTAGTAATCCAACACTCACGTATAACACCCAGGGCTCATTACTTCAAGTGCCTAACATGTAAGTTCTTTTTTTTTTTTTTTTTAACATGTAAGTTCTAAAGCAAACTTACCAATGTGTCTCTTACGCTTAAAGAACCTGGCCATCAACTTCTTTTAGTCCAAAGGAATAAAAATAAGTGAACTGAAAATAGACAAATCTCCCATACAGAATAATTCAAAATAATATATATACATACTCCACCCTCAAGGAAGTGAAGCATAACTCCCTATTCCTGAAATGTAGGCTGTGCGTGGTGACCTCCTTCCAAAAAGCATCATCTAAAAGGAGAGAGGAGTAACTTAAGGATGGAAAAATCTAACAATACCTTAATCAGGTGATGAAAGTCAACATCAGCATGATGTCATACTGATAGCATGTACCCTTGATATGATACAATGAGAATAGTACTGTGGTCTACCAAAAACATACTACCCAAGCCTCATCATGAGTAAAACATCAGACAAAGTTCATTAGAGGGACATACTACAATATACATGACTAGTCCTCTTCGAAACTGTCAAGGTCGTCAAGAACAAAGTTGAGAAACTGTCACAGCCAAGAAAAGCCTAAGGAGATATGACTAAACATATACATTTATGGTATCCTGGAGAGGATCCTGGCCAAAAGGTAAAAACTAAAGATGTATAAATAAATAAAATATGGAATTTAATTAATGATAACATTGGTCCATCAATTGTGACAGAGTCACTATACTAATGCAAGATACTAATAATATGGGAAACTGGGTGTGAAATATTTAGGAATTCTCCTATAGAATCTTCACAACTTTTCTATAAATCTAAAACTGTTTTAAAAATAAAAAGTGTATTACATGGAGCATGGGGTGTGGTGCATGAACAATGAATCTTGCAACAATGAACAAATTAAATTTAAAAAAGTGTATTCGCAATTATAATTAAATTTAATAGGTCACACTTTTAAATAATTTGTAGGATATTGCCAACCAGGAGAAACTTCTCTCAGCCTCCAGTGTTAGAAAGAGTTCTACTTCTCCTGAACAGCAGTGAGGTTCTTATCTGTTTACTCAGTTAATCTTGATAATGCTCTAATCTTAGCTTTGGCTACTAGGAAGCTTGGATATAAATCTATTAGTAATAATGAATAATCTTAGCGCTTTTACAAAGTTTGTACCTTCATCTTAGTTGTTCTAGTAATAGTTTCACTCCTTTGTGATTTTTCATACATATTTTATCACCTTTTATCTTATCCTTGTCACAGTCATCTCAAATCTCTTTAGAGGGAGGATTTATATATATGAATATGTTTTTGTCTGAGGATATAAAACTGCATTGTTCAAATTTCTGACTTCCCCTTTGTCATGTAATCAAAATTCTGGGTAGTGACCCACTCAAGGGTTAGAACGGGGCAAATTACTAAAGCATCCACCTGCTTTAACCAATGGTCATGAGGACTAATGGGGTTCACATTTGCTAGTATGACCAGCACAGACAAAGAGAAGGAACCTGAAAATGGTAATGATCACATTATTATTAATAACAAAAATAGCAATCATTATTTTCATTCATATAATGAGAAGAATGGAATTGAATTACAAATTAATCATAGGCCAGGTGGTGACTTTCTCGGTGACCCAGATAAACAAGGGTGGCTGCCATATTTAGGGGAATGAGAACAATAACTAAAGGTGGGTGGACAAAAAGGGGAGGACAAAGCCAAATAGCGGAAGAGGAGGAGGAGGAGGACTTCTTACACAATGTCACTGCCAAAAACAAGTCTGAAAGCTTTAAGACAAGGTGAAATCTGATCACTCTTTAGCCTTGACTCCACTAGAATAATAAAAAGCAAAAAAAAGAAAGAAAGAAAAAACACTCTCTACTTTTTCTGGCACTCATTTCCCCCAAAGCCTCCCAATCACAACAATCACAGTAAGAGCCAAATAAACACCAAATCTGAACCTCTCCTTGGCCCAGACAATGCCAAGTTCATGTTTCACTGCCCCAGGTTTTCTGGTATTGGCACATTCAGATTCAGACCCTCGTCACCATTACTCTAGAAAAGAGGATAGACAGTGGGGATTTTTCATTAAAAGGACCATGCATTAAAAAGGACCATGCAAAACTGTGTTCACAGGACCTCTAACTCCCTCAGTGACCCAAAAAGGGCACGTCCAGATGAGGATCTGAGGCTCAGCACGGGAACTAGTTCATTCCAGGTTCTTGCAGATGGTACACGTTGGAGACACTGAGCCCAGGCCAGTCTGACTACCAGGATTCCCCTTTCCATAAACTTCCATAACTTAATGCAAAGACTCCCTGCCAAAATCGATAGAGACAGGAAACTAAGTAAAATAACTAATTCCTTCCAAAAATTGCTTAGCAGTGTGTTGGAAGTTCTTCTGTTACCTCATCAGCCTACACAATAACGCCCCAGATCGGGCGCTGTCTTTGGCCCAGTTCTAGGTGTGAGAAAGCTCAGAGGGCTTACTTGTTTCGTCCTAACTGTGCAGGTTGAAAGAGAGAAGGGAGAAAGAAAGGAGAGACCGAGGAACCAACAGGAGAGAAAGGCAGGAGTAAGAGCCAGGGGTGCCGGGGGGAGGGCAACCACCTCGCAAGAGAAACTCCGTGCCTGGTGCCCAAGGCCCACAGGCTCTGCTTGAAGAGAGAGAGGCTAGAGAACAGGCCTTTGAAGGTGTTCATGACTCCGGGGCAACAGGCAGAGGAAGGGGGAATTGTAGATTTGTACTAATGAAAATAGAAGGAGCCATGAGTGTCACAGCCAGGAAGGAAAAAAAAAAAATGGCAGGGAAGACTGGACAGTCAATTAATCACTTCTGAACCTGAAACTTTCTGCTTCCTGAGGGTTTTGGATTGTTGTGGGAAGGGATGGAAGCCCCCGAGCACATTCTGATGGCCCAGAAAGAAGCTCTTGTTTTTAAACCGAGTTCGTTAAAAGTTTTTAAATACTTCTAATCCCTCACAGGTGTGAAGTACCTTAGAGTCGTATATCATTTCCCTGTATATCCTGTTAAGCAATGTTGCCCAAAATTCCCTGATCATATATAACCACCTGGGGTACTTGTTTAACCTATAAATTCCCAGGTATCCCATGGAGATTCTCATTCAGTAGGCTCAAAACTGGAGGCCCTGTGCTTTGAATAAATGAGTCAACTGATTCCTATCATCAGGCTAGTTTGGAAAAACTGCATTAACAGGACTCTCCCAAAAAGCTTTCAAGGCAGGTATTGTGATCCCCATTTTAAAGATAGGTTCAGGGGTGCCTGGGTGGCTCAGTCGTTGAGCGTCTGCCTTCGGCTCAAGTCATGATCCCAGAGTCCTGGGATCGAGCCCCGCATCGGGCTCTCTGCTTGGCAGGAAGCCTGCTTCTCCCGCTACCATCCCCTCTGCTTGTGTTTCCTCTCTCGCTGTGTTTCTCTCTGTCAAATAAATAAAATCTTTAAAAAAAAAAAAAATAAATAAAGATAGGTTCAAAGAAGGAAAGGACATGCCTAAGGTCACACAACTCACGTCCGGCAGAATGGAGAACTACAAATCACATTGTGACTCCACAGGAGGTATGCATGTCGCCACATGCAAGTCTGAGCCAGAGCTAGCTTCAAAAGCCCACTCCTTGCTATCTTAATATGGCATCCGACACCAGGAAATGAGGGTAGAGTACTAAAGAGAACCATCAAGAAGAACCAGGGAAGAAGTCAACTCCCTGCGTTGAATGACACTCAAGGAAAAAGAGAAGGAAAGCAAGGTCTTATTCCATCTGCAGTTCTATTTTTTTTTTTAAGATTTTATTTATTTATTTACTTGAGAGAGAGAGAGAAAAAACAGAGGAAGAGGGAGAAGAAGACCCCCAATGAGCAGGGAGCCCAACACGGGGCTCAATCCCAAGACTTTGGGATCATGACCTGAGCCAAAGGCAGACACTTAACCAACTGAGCCACCCAGGCGCCCCTGCAGTTCTATTTTTGAGTCCTCAAATTTTGTGGGCCAATGGGGTATTGCCAACACCCACACTATTAGCACTGCTTTGACGAATAGGTCCATTTGGCTAAAATGATATAAATATTTCACTATTGCACAAAGGTAGGAAAAAAGGTCCTTCTAGAAATAATGTTAGACATTGTCACACCACGAGAGGAATGCTCTAGATGAGATCTCCACCAACACACTGACATCCCTACAGGTAACAGCAGTACAACAGTGACCAAGTGTACTTTCTGGGGTAAAGTTCAGAACCCCCCCAGAGCCTGTGCCCCCAGGCAGTGGTAAGTAGCTGAAGTTCGCAGAGGCCACATTTATGATCACCTCCCTGGCAGTCGGGGAGGACAGTCACACGAAAAATGGTATGCTTGTGAAATGCATCCTCTTCTATCTCCTTTCTGGAAGCCCCTCATGCTGAACTGTTATCAACTCTTATCAAGAAAAGGTCCAAATCATACAAAACGAGATAGACGGGAAGAGCACAAGGAAAACGGTACTCCTGCTCCAAGCTTCCCTTGACTTTAAATAAAAAGGAAAATGGGGAGGATTTAGCCCTCCCTGAAGGAGCTGACTTGAAGATCAACACCTGCCTCCCTAAATATATGTATTTATACAGGTTTACCTGTCCTCTGGGAAATGGTCCTCTTCCTCACAGATCTGTTCAATACAGATTGTCTAAATCATTTTCAAGATGGGAAAACCCCTCCCCCTCCCCGTCCTGCTGCTTCTCTCGTGTATCCCCTGAAACCTGAGGTCAGAGTGACAACAGACTTGCAGACTCTGAGATTTCATGTTCAACCAGTCTCTATTACACACACACACACAGCCACTCTCTTAATTATAGCAGCTGCCGCTTCACACCAAGTATTTTTTAAATTGTCTCTGCCATGTAGCACATACGTATTTATAACATTCACAATTTATTGAAAAATACTGTGACCTCAACATATAGACCTCTACACTCTGCAACGGTTTAGGTACGTTAATATAAAAAGCAACACACTCATCCAGTTAAAATCAGCTTCCTCGAAAAACATATCTCTTGCCTTCATTTTAGGGGCCAAAAAAATACGTATGTTTTTTTTTCTTTTATTCACCATGTAAAATATGCCTTTGGAAATATGGTCACATTTCATGATGGACGGTTCATGTCTCCTTCAAATGTGTCCAATTTTAATGAATGGTCTTCACCTTGGATACCAACATTCCAGGCCTCGTAGGAACAATGGTGTTTGGGTATGTGCAGTGAAGGTGAAAGATGGATTCAAGATGTTTCAAGTATGCAAAATCGCATGCAGATGTACAAACAGTATGTCCAGTCAAAGCGAATTAAGAAAGCAATATATATACAGACACCCGAAAATGGATGAGCACAAATAAAATCCAACTTGTAATTAACATACCGTGCTGTGACACCTGTTGCCTTCCACGATAAGAAGTCTGGGAGATCAAAGAAATGTCCGGCCTTATCCCAGCAAGTCTCTTTCAAGTTCTGCCAAATTAAATATATATTAGAATCAATTATGGGCTTTTTTTTCCCCTATCCCTCTCCTCTTTCAATAATGTTTCAAATTTTTCAAAACAAAAGCATAGCCAACAACGTCCCATAAAACATCTGTTCAGGGGCTGGGGGCCAGGGGCGCAGGGATGGTATGTAAGCAGTACCTATGTAGGAAAGGAAAACTGGCAATTATTGATCCTTCCAAAAATGACCATCATTTCCCTTCTATCCCCTTGGCCAGGCTGGAGGGGGAAGAAGCACAGCACACTCTGTGAGGGTGTGCGATCCATCTTCCCCGTGAGGGGTCACAGGATACACTTCAAGACACACAGCAAGATTTCAAAGCTGAACAGTTATAAGCTGGGAAGAAAACTGCACTGAGAACCTACCCCATAAAATGGAATGTGTTCCACCATGTAGAATTCTCCCCACATCAATGGGTTCCAAAGGCAGGAGAACAGTTGGTCCCTGCCATCAAAGAACTTCTAGTCCGAGCCAAAGTGACTGGCACATACCCAAGTTATTCTTATAAAATACCTAAACATTTGTTTCTTCCAGTGTCTTCCACACTGCCAGTGTGTCCGATTTTTTTCTTGCCACTGGGCTTTTTCTTTCATCTGCCACCCCTATCTAGAACACCAATTCCTCACCCACCACTCCGTTGCCTCCCAGGGTCCACATCACCTGCCCCCTGCCCCCTTTGGTTTACCCTATCCAACCTTCCACTCAAGTTAGGTCTGAATCTCATATGACCCACACCACCCCACAATTATTTGTGTGCTGTCTTTCTTTACTGCAAGAATGTAAGCTCTACAATGTCAAGGACCTTGTCAGTCTTATGGACTATGATATACCCCACAACTCTCTCCTCCCCTCCCCTCCACAGGACTGGACAGTTAGCCGTGAGGGAGAAGCTACCTGACTCTAGTCCCCTCACACACTTAACTGGACCAGGGGTGGACATGTGACCTAACTGAGCCAATCAGGTTCCTTCCCCCAGGAAGTTAGACTCAGGATCCCAATGGAGTCATTTAAATTCTGCCTATGAATAAGGGAAGATAAATCTGGAAACTGTAAAGTGGACATTTTCTGCCAAGTACCTAGAGAAGCAGAACTTCACAAAGACAAGAGGAAAGCAGACAGAAGCAGTAGCAAGAAAGGTTTCCTACCAACCAGGCAACTCTCCAAGTCCTGGTTTCAATTATTCCGTTCCCAAGAGGCTACAATAAAAGGAATGTATCACAAGCACTAGAGTATCTTGGAGAACCTTAGGGTCACAGTGAAGAAGTTCCACAGAGAGATATTCCAGTATCAGTGAGAGGGTGACACCCAGCAGACACTCAATAAATATTTTTGAGACAAACTGCTCACTTTCACCTTCCAATCTCTTTCATGAGGAATGCTTCAGAGTTTAGGCATGGATTTCACCTGTGTTATCTCCTTAGAATGAGCAAAAGTTCTGAGTATTATTACATCTACTTTACAAACATAGGACTGGCCTTTATCTACATTTGCCCTCAGATTCTCTGAGTTCTTCCTACTTCCTCCTTCCCTATCACTACTGTGTGAGCTATCTATGAGCACGACAGAGAAACTGAGTATAATCCCAGGCCCAGGGTCCCATTAAAACAACAGTAATACAAAAAGGGTTCAGCGGTAAACGACAGTGTGTTTTTTTTCCATTTTCCATTATTGTTGCTATTTGTTTTAAATTCCTAAGCACTGAGGTGAGAGCTTACATCTAGAAAGAGCCAAGCCTCTCTTTGAATGTCCATATGTGTTCATGGCAAACGAGGTAAAACTTACAGCTGACTAAATGTGCCTAACCCAGCAGCCTCAGCCTGTGACCCTGTAACAGGGTCACAATCAGGAAAATGGTAGCCTTTGAAACTGTCTGAATCACCCTATCAGTCTGCCTTCAGGACAGTCCCCGACATCTCTTTCTCTGTGCTCTGTGGTTTCAGAGATCAGTTTCTAGGGAGAAGGAGAAAAGGCAGCCTCCTTCTATGGGCTCCAGAAGTCCAAGGCCAGTCACCAGAAATGAATGGCTAAACCACAGCAGCAACAACGAGATCTTCCAGCCAAAGCTGACCAAGGTTCCTAAACTCCGAAACAACTGTTTCTGTGAGATCTTGTATATGGTCATTAAGGATTTCGCATAATGAGATCTTTCAGCCTGGAGCCACGCAGACAGCCACCATGGACAATGGGACCTGAGCAAATGTCTCCAAGAGAACTTCAAGCTTCTTGCCAAAAAGAGACACACTGTGGTAGGAGGCGTGAGGCAGCCAGGGAACGTCATTTCTTCTTGAGACCGGGCCAGCTTCGTCTACCAAAGCCACAGCCTGGAGTCTAACCTCTGTCTACAGGATGAGAAACCAGAAGCACCTAATTAGAAGTATGAGGTACCCTTAAGAACATACGTGGTCTTGGAGGAAGAGAGAGCAGTATGGTCCCTGCTTTCTCTACAAAGCGGTCTGGAGATTAGCCAGCCAAGAGAAGGGGGCAGAGACTGCAGGGAGGAGAGGGAATGTCTCTCAATGCCTGATCTCTTACTCTGAGATGCTGACAGACTATCTGTAAGGATCCCATGCTGTTCTTAAGTTGGGCTACATGATTCACAAGTGCTTTGTCATCAGATGCCAGATGGGCCAAGAGCACGTAGCCCCATGGATGGATTTTTAATCCAGTTCTGTGGGAAAATCTCTCTTCCCTCCTACTCCCCAGCCACTACACAGTCCCAGCTGAGGGCCTCAATCTTACTGAATTAATTCTATTTTTGAACCATCAGGCCTGTGACTGTCCTCCAGCCCCCACACGCCTCATCTCATGTGATTCTCAGGGTGGTTCAGAGGTGTATAGGTGAATGTACAGCAGTCTCAAACGATGGACGTAGAAACGGTTTCAGACAGGACTTGGGCCAAAGTCACATAGGACTTCTAGCTCTAAAGCGAGTGTTCCTTTCCCTCATGGTGGTGCCACAGTCACCATCCTGAGGCTCCTGGATGCATCAGAAATGTGGGGTTTGGCCTTTGGGGAACGTCACGATAGAAGCCACTGCCATTCTTTACAGAAGGAAACAAATAAAAGCCCTTCCAAACACGTTTCTGTACACGATTTAAAGATTTTCAGAGATTTCTTCCAATCCTAATCAGCTCATTTAACATCTATGGACCCAATAACACCTCTATGCACGGATGATGACTGGGGCAGAGAAAGTACAGAGCAGGCCCTCACCACAAGCTAAGCCTTAGCTGTTATCTCATCACGTGACAGCTGAAGCCAGCACACACTAGACGCTCTCAGTGCAGAAGTTGAGTTAAGCCTATCTTCCAGTTACCAAGCAACTAACAAAAACTAGTCTTTTCAAGAAAAAAAAGGAATCAGTGGTGATTTGGGGTGTATGACTTGGCACGAAAGCCTTCTGCATTCCAATAACAATCCTTTGAGGTAAGCAATCCCCCAGGCTTGAAAGCAGCTAAAGAGAACAACCTCTTACTTTTTTTTTTTTAATCATCTATTACTTCATAAAACCACAGCATTTCTTGGGAGGAGGCTACAACTCAAAGTGCACACAGCTGCGGGTCTCAGCAGAGGGTGGAGCTAGAGCAATATATCCAAGATTCCAAGCCAGGCAGCGGCCGCCCTACCAGCCTTGGGGCAGAGAAATGTAAGTTTCTCCCTTACCCTCTCTCTTTGCGTTTGCGAGGCAGTGAGGTATCTCCCAGCTTCTCGATGCTGAAGGAACTAATGGAAACATGAAGCAAGTCCTGCAGGGTATGTCAGAAGACACCAGGGTTTAGGAGCAGCATGAGAAGGTAGGGAGGAGCAGCTAAAACGGGATCATCCAAGGATTTTATTATGAATTGCAAAGAGATTCTGTCTGGATATCTGCTGTACGCAGTGAACAAAAGGGAGGGAACAGAGCTCCCTAATTCCCTACCCAGTGAATGATCCTGCCCAAACAGCCCAAGTCTTCACAGTGCTGTTTTCCAGCATAACTTCCAATGAAAAAGCAAAACCTTATCCTCACTCTACATTCATGACTCCAAATTAGGGCACAGGCTGATAGGCCAGAGAAGAAAGATGTTTCGGTAGGAAACGTAATCCTCAGTGTCATTCTGAAACAAAAAATGATGCTGAAAACATAGAGCGGGTCATACTCTGCAGCCAGAAACCTCCCAAAATGAATGAAACAATTGTGTGTTTCAAACTGCCATCCACAAAGAAAAGACCGAACATCAGACATATTTCAGGTCAGACAGGCAGATATGCTGAGAGGTTTGCACTACTAGAGGCGTCTTTCTAAAAACTGAAAACCTACCGTTCCATTCTTTTGTTTAAAATGATCCAACAGTTCCTCCCGGCCTAGAATGGCTGAACTCCTTGGCATGGCTCTCAGGACACTCAACACCCTGGCTCTGGCTTGGCCATTATAATGATGAATCCTTCCAGGCTCATCTCCTAGCACTCTCCACCCGGCACTCACCTCATTTCCTTCACTTGCCCAGATGCATTATGCTCCTTCCACATTTCCACGCCTGTGTGGAGGCTCGTGCCTCTCCTTGGATTGCCTTCCCCACCTTCTCCGATAACCAAACGTCTACCTTTGATTCAAATCCAACTCAAATGTCATCCTTTCAGTGAATCCCTCTAGGCCCTCGCTGTATCCCAATTATATATACATGTGCCTAAGTCTACCTCAAAATGACAGACTCCCAGAGGGCAAAAACCAGCTCACAAATGAAAAAAAAAAAAAAAACAAAGTTTCGGGAGGTAAAAAGAAATTTAAAGTCAGGCCCTTTCAAAAGAAAATGACAGCAAGGCTGGAGAAAGATGTGCACAAAAGGAAAAGGTAATTAATAAGATGATGTATGACAATAATGTAATGAGCCTGATACCAAGGTTTGGTGAGTCAGCCTCATAACTTTATCGTAATATTTTGTGTAGGCCATGTATTTGCCTCTAATGAGTAATCACAGACAAAGTTCAGAGGAGGGAAAGGGCTTTGGGGTGAGAGTAGCCAGAAAAGACTTCATGCGGAAGAGATGTGAGCTGAAAGCCTACAGGTCAAGTCGAATAAGCGTCTGTGCCATTCCTGAGAATGAAACCCAAGAAACAAAAACCTGAATTGAAAGGACTGCCCCCATTAAAGAAGGATTTATTTAACTGTATCATTATAGAACTTATTTGGGAAATGAAATAATGCCATTGTATAAATTAGTTTTTAGGAACTAGATTTGTACCCACCCCCCCCCACCCTCTCCCTAGAGGCCTATGGCTGTACAGAAAGGCAAACTTATAACCCACACTAGGGCTGATTTTCCAACCATAAAACAGTTATCATTTTCATGAAAACTGATCATATTTAGCAAAGCTGACTTTGCTAGGAATATGATACCACCACATGCATTAGGAAAACAAGGCTGTGGAATGTGGGCTCTAAGAACACTGGAGTCAGGCAGACCTGAGTTTGATTACTGGCCTCACCACTTCCCAGCTGTGCAGCTTTAGGCAAATTAATTCTCTAAGCCCCAGTTTCCAAGTGCCATATTACTAGCATCTATCTCAAAGGATGTTGTGAGAAATAAATGAAATAATGTAGAGTGCCTGATAAGTCAACAAGTTTCACCCTCGTTACTGCTACAGAGTCCCATGTGTTTCAAAGCACTTTGACATGCATGATCTCATCTGCTCTGTATAATTCTGCAGGGCAGGGAAGGCAAGAAATGATCAACTTCACCTTGCAGGTTGAGAAACTAAAACCCGGAAAGGGAGCACACTGCCCTAAGGTTACACACAGAGAAGTGCAAGGCGGACTAAAATGTAGTTCGCTAATGACGAGCCCAGGACAAGTTCAGGTGCCCACCTCCTGAGAGTATAAGATACAGAAGGACCAGGAGGAAAGGAGGGATGCAATGGTGACCTAGACAACACGATTCCTTGGGTGTGGTACTGTCGGTGGGAGGGAGACATGGATAGGGTCCTATTATGAAGAGAAGGCCTTGGAATGGGTAAGAAGGTCTTGAAACAGACAGGAAAGAAAGCAAATCTGGGATCAGTGAAGAGGTGAAGATTATTCCCTAATAATTCACTCTCCTGGATCCCTTCATGCCCTTCTCATTGCTTCTCTGTCAATTTCTTGAGCACCTTTTCCTTAGTTGTCCTTTAATTATGGATACTCCCCAAAGTTCCTCCCTCACCCAAATGTTCCTCTCACTATTCACATGCTGCCTGGGGAATCTCCATTACTCTCACCATTCCAACCAACTACAAGTCAGATGACTTGCCAAATCTCCAACTCCAGCCTCTCCTCTGAGACACGCCTCCTGGATGTTCCACTGCACCCCTAACTCAACATGTGCAAAGCAGACTCTGTGGTTTTTCCCAAAATGTTTTCCTCTGCCTTGATTTCTATGTCAGTTGATCCAGTTACCCAAAGGGTCATCTTCTACTCCTTCTCTCTCATTTTGTACATCCAATCATTCATCTAACTTAAGCTCCCAATTAATTTATGAAGAGGTCCCCACAACTTCACCCTCTATTAGTATTAGTCAGGGTCCTCCAAAGGAACAGAACCAGAAGGAGATGCTTATATTTTATACATACACATAAAATATAATATATATATCCTTCACATATGCGAAATCTTATACATTATGTATATGAAGAAAATTATTATAAGGATTGGCTCACACAATTAGGGAGGCTGAGAAGTCCCAAAATCTGCAGTACACAAGTTGGAGACCCAGAAGTTCAAATCTGAGTCCAAAGGCCTGAGACCCAAGAGAATTGATGATGTAATTTCTAGTCTGAAGGCCAACAGTTCAAGACCCAAAAAGAACCAGTCCAAGTCCAAACACAGGAAAAGGCCAATGTCCCAGGTCAAGGAAGTTAGGTAGGAGAAGTTCCCTCTTGCTCAGCCTTTTTGTTCTACTCTGGTCTTCGACTGAATGCATGAGGCCACCTCGGGGAAGGCAATCTGCTTTACTTGGTCTTCCAGGTCAAATGTTAATCGTATCCAGAAATTCCCTCTTGGATGCACTCAAAATGATGTTTGAACAAATGTCTGGGCACTTTGAGGCCCAGTCAAGTTGACACATAAAATTACCCATCGTGCTACATCTTAGATCACTATCCTATTTTCAGGTCATCACCTTCCACTGCCTAGATTACAGCTACCATACCTATGGCATATTCTACAAGTGGCCAAAACTCTTCCTTTCCCTGTACTAATGCCTTCTGCAATATAACCCTGTAGCTCTTCCCATCAAAAGGTAAAGATGTTTCTCTACCACTTTACTTGGCCTGCCCTTACAATTTACTTTGACCAGTGGAAGGGAGTAGAGGTGTCGTTTTGCTACTTCTGAACCTCCGGAGGCTTTAAAATATCTTGCTCCTATCTTCTTGGAGCGGAGTGCTGCCTAGTGAGGCAGCTCAGGCTGGCCTACTGGATGACACAGAGCAAAAATGAACCACCCAGTCAAGGCTCCAGACATGCAAGATAGCTGAGCAAAGCCAACACCAAAACCCTACCCAGGAAACCTACTCTCCTCTTGACTGAGTGGAGACCAGAAAAATCATCTATCTTAGCTCATCCCAAATCAGCAAACTGCATAATTACAAAGTAAATAAATGGTTGGTTTTTCACTCCATTAAGTTTCGAGGTGGTCTGTTACCCCCCAACTGATAACAGAAGCTAACTTTCAAATATCACCCCCTTCAATTCCCACCACCTACACAGCCAATTAGAACACAATCGCCTATGTAACATGTACATTTGACTATATAAATCATTTCTTCGTTAAATATTTGGTATCGTCTACATATCAGGTACTGTGCTCAGTGCTATGGAAATGAGCAAACAACAGACACAGCTCTCACCTCAGGGAGCTTTAAATCTAGTTTAGTTTGTACCCTTCAAAGTTTTCTACCACCTTTGGAGTTAACAACAAAATTCACTAACATGGCATACACAATCCATGTCCTACTCACCCGCTTTATCTCTGATCACTCTGAGATACTATACTAGAATCACCCATATACACCATGCTTTTTCTTACCATAATATCTTTATTCCTAGTGTATTCTAACTGGAATACCCTCCCCTCTTCAACCCGGCCAACATGTACTCATCTTTCTGTACTCAACTCAGGTATTAACCACTCTACACACTCTTTCCTGATTCCCCTAAGCTGAGTGAGGTGCTCCCAGGCTACACCCCCATAATACTCTGTGAATATCCCCATACGGCACCTCCTGTTATACCCACTCATGGGTCTGTCTCCTTCACTAGATGGAAAGCTCTAAGGAGATGGGCAGGGAGTGGAAGGAGACTGTTCTTTTCAATCTCTCTATTCCTGGGACCTAGGATTGTATCCGCTTTACAGATGATGAATAATGTTAGCTGACTGGATGAATAAATTAGTGAGCAGAGATGTACAAGCTAAAGAGGAGTTTGTGGAAATGGGACTAAGGAATGAATGAATAAATGAATGAAACTGTGAATAAGAACTGTCCCAGTCTCTCTTTCCTCATTCAACTTAATGGCTTTTCACCGTCTGTCTTAGGAGCAGAGACATTCTAGCCAAGCCAGACTGCCAGGAAGATAAATTTCTCTTCTTGGGGTGAGTAGGTCTTTGGAGAAGTTTCATTTTAATTGGAAAATGGATTCATTCACTTCCTGGCTTGGATTCCTGGGTCAGTGCAACCCCGTGCTGAACGGCAGCCAAGCACCACTGCAGAGGGGGCGGAGGGGGGAACAGCACTCCATCACATGGCCTGTGTTCCAGGACACCTGAGGACAACCTGGCGTCAGGTCCAGGCTGGCCCTGACATGGATGCCCCCTCCTCTTTCTTCCCGAAATTTCCTTCAACCCAAACTTTACTCATCCCCAACCTGTAAAGGACAGGTACCCTCTACTGTTCCATTTGGCGTTCCTCTGGGCCTTATTTGGGCAGGTATATCCCACTGTCCCAGAGTCCACTGTCATTTCCTGCAAGGCACAGACAAGGTCCACAACGGAGAAATCCCTTCACAACTCGACTAGTAGGAAAAGATCGTAACTTCATAACCTCTTATAATGGATGCAGACTAGGTCAGCTTCACAGGCAGCATCCCTTCCATAGACCACTTACTGTGTCTTTTGTGAAGGTCTTTGTAGAGGACACCAAACACTGTATGATTTCTGTGACCCGGCTCCAGCTTCCTCTCGTGCCTCACTTCTCAACACTTTCACCTACCAGCACCCCCCACCCCCAGACCCTGATTCTCCAAATGGACTGATGCAGGGCAATTGTGAAAATGCGATATACTGCTGTCCACGGAGGCGCCTCGAACATTCTGCCGCCTCTTCCCCAGAGCCAGAAGGCAAGGCTGCGTATCCTGGCTCTAAGACTTCATAGCCGTGGTACTTCCAGAAAGCTACTTAACCCTCTTCACTTCAGTCTCCTTGTCCTATAATAACTACAGAGAACAATGCTGCTACCTACACCATCGAGTTGTTGAGGGAATGAAGGAGCAAATGTACGTGAAGTGTTTAGAGCATGGGGCACAGAGTAAGCACAGAGTAAGTAAGCATTTCTCAAATGACTGTTTTTATCATTAGAATGTCAGAGGCGTGATCTGTTTCCATCCTCAGGAAGGAGCAGGAGCCTTAGAGACTGACTTAGAGGTTTGACCATTCTGCTTCAAACCTTGGTTCTTCTCCTTGTTAGTTGTGTCCCTTCTGGTGAGTCGCCTACTCTGCACGGGTCTACAGCAATGTTCAGTTCACAGTACTGTTAGCAGGATCAAACTCGTTGAGTTTATAAATGTTAATGCGCCCATCTTAGTACAACCCCAATAACATTTAGTTTCCTATGCAGTCCTTACTCTTCTCAGATTATATGGGCCCTGTCTGTCTCCAACTAGACTGTTTCCTCCACTAAGGGAAGGACCATAATTTTCTCACCTGCATCGCTACAGTTAGCATGAAATAATTTATTCTCAAATGAAATATTTATTGACCAAGCTACAATTTGTCTATCAGCCCCAGTTTGTGGTCAAGTCTGTGCTAAGACCATAGATGAAAGGCAGGTGTATACTGGCCCCAATTCTCATGTTGTCTATTGGGTAAGTGGAATAGAGTCTGTGTAGGAAACACTTGGCAGTCATGTACAGAGTACAGAATAATCCAAGTTTAGGGGCGCCTGGGTGGTCCAGGCAGTTAAGCATTTGCCTTCGACTCAGGTCATGATCTCCAGGTCCTGGGATCTTCTGGGATCGAGCCCCAAGTCAGGTTTCCTGCTCAGCGGGGAGTGTGCCTCTCCCTCTCTTTCTGACCCTCCCCCTTCTCATCCTCTCTCTTTCAAATAAATACATAAAGTCTTAAAAAATAATAATAATCCAAGTTTAATCATACTTGTTATAAACTAAGGATACTGCATGGTCATGAAAAAAAGAGATAGCTGTGGGCAAGCAGCCAAGGAAATGTGTTGTATAGGAGGTAGTGCCCGACCTCAGCGTGGAGAGAAGGCACAGACCAGGAGAGACGGGGTGGAGGGTGGTCCAGCTAGTACCAAATGCCTGAGAAAAGTAGAGGAAGAAGCATCAATTGTATCCCCAGCCATGGAAAAGGAATCCTGAGAAGTTCAGCCTACGAGAAGTATGCTGAAGTATAGTAAGAGGAAATCTGAATTCGTATTAGACACTGAGGTCGGAAGGGAATGGGAGCCACCGTCAGTCCTGGTGGGGAGTGGTTTGTGAAGGCAGTTTTAGAAAGTTTGGACAGAATGCCACGTGGGCAGTCTGAAGGAGAGAAAACCCAAGAGGCAGGAGGACCTCTTTCCATACGCATTTCTGACACAGAAGGAGGAGAAAGCACAAGAAAAGGAGGAAAGGAAGAAAAAGACAAAGCAAAAGAAGGACAAAAAGAAAGGGGAGATGGGGCAAAGTCAATGACTAGGTTAAACATGAGAAATGAGTAAAATAAGACAGAAAACAAACAGGAAAATGAAGATACGTGGAAAACAACGGCAGGACCGTGGCAGTGTCCCCGCCGAGACACACCACGGGGAACGAAGGGCAGGAGTCAGAGCCCGCTGTCGTCTGCACACTGTCTCTCCTCTGGGCGAATGAAATCATGGCTGATGTCACCACCTCTGAGTCACACGCCCACCAAGGGAGAGGTGGCAAGAGCCCCTGCCTGGCGCTCAGTCCTACCCTCCTGGACAAGAGGGGTTCAATCACCACTTCATTCTCTGGGGTGCTGTCTAGTCTGGTCCTGATGGGACTGAGATGAGGACACTTCTCTGCTCAGGGAGGACACGGCAGCCACACAGGAGCCCTGGGCTTCAGCTTTAGGCTCTTGAGATAGGAGCATCAGAAAAGAGGGGAAAGACAGTTCCCAGCCTTTCTCTGCCCATGGCTGAGGTGCAGTGGCTCTATTCACGTGCAGATGGGAAACTCCCATCAGGAAGAGCATTAAACGCACAGATGGGACTCAAAAGGTGCTTTCTGACTGACTCACTTCACTGCCTTCCCACGTACGGGACTTGCAGCCCCACGGAGGTCTCATCTCCTCAATCGGCAGACCTTGCCCAGTGCTGTTGCACCTACCCAGCCTCCCTTTTGCAAGCCTGAGGGCTTACTTAGCTCCCCTCCAACATCAGCCTCCGCCCACGGAACACCTCCTCTTGACTGCTCTCCCCTAACTGGGGTGTACCTCCACGGTGACCCAAATTCCATCCCACTTGCAGTGCCCCATGACTCCCATTTCTTCATTTCTGTCCCTTTGCTAGAACAGAAGCCTCTGGGGGACAGGGCCTCTTATGTTCACTGCTATATTCCCAGCACTTTACCGAGTTCCTGGAATAAAGTTCATTTTCAATAAATATTTGCCAAACGAATGAATGTCCCTGATGGATTCTGGTGGGAACCGAGGAGCAGACACTGTTCTTAGACCACTCCCAAAACATGTACTCATTCTTATAGCCATCAGCCCGAGCAGGTTTGTTGCTGAAGACAAGACCCCATAAGTTACCAGTAACAGGGTAAGCAAGCCGCTCTGGGGCATCTGAGGATGGACTGGCTGTCTCCCAGGCTCTTCCACTCTCCCTGATCCTTGGCCGGTGAGCTCTTATGAGCAAGTACTTGACCAAGTTAGATCCCAGCGTGACCAATCATGAGCTGCATGCAGGACATGAATCCTCTCAGCCTGTTGCCACCTTATCAGACAGCACAGTAATACCCACACCCCAAGCTGTCCCTAAAGATTAAGTACACTTTCTTTATTAATTGCCTGCCCTCACAATAATGTGAATTCTTTCCTTCACTTTCAGCTTTCTCAGCTGCATCTAGAGATAAGAATATGAAAAATAGACCTAATTTTCTTTCCCCAAACCAACTACTTCCATCATCGTCATCATTTGGAAATATATCATTATACCAGCACTCTACATCTCACCAAATACCCTCCTCTCTACGACACAGAGAAACAATACTGCCATTAGTATAATTTTATAGACAGGAAGCTTGGGCCTTGAGGGAAGAGAAATGCCCAAGATCATGCAGAGAGTAAGTGAAAAGCCTGGGTGAAACCCCAGCCACTTGAATTCCAAGGCCAATACACTACTGTCCGATTGCCGCTTCCCAGGACAAGGGAGGTGCTCCATAAATACTTGCACAGTGATTCACCCTCTTTCTCAGGTCCACGGGCTGGTCTCTGACCCCCAGCCAAAGCCAGACCACGTGGCCTCACGCCAAGACAACTGCACTAGGGTTCACTCGGGTCCCGATACTATTCTCATCTATCTTAGATCCACATAATGCCAGGCTTGTGGGAGAATCTCAGGGCTCACGGAGACCAGGTGCTCCAAAAACCAGACCACGGACCAGTGTGAGTCCATGACCCATAATTTTCACTAATGGATGAAGTGATAATAATAATTATATTGGGGAAGATAAAATCCTTATTACTAAAAATATTATGAATAATCAATTAGCAAAAAGATCTTATTTCCTTATTACTCACTTTGCTTTACTTGGGCAAGCTCCAATAGGCTATACATGTAGCATGACTGGGAGAAAATATCTGTGCTGCAGTTCAGACCCTCTGGCAAAGCCCGGATGAGAGGCAGAGGCCAGGGAGGGCCGAGCCACTTACTCAGACAACTCGCTCATCCCCTCTGAACACTCCCTAGTCTTGCATTTTTTGAGCCAGAAGACACTGACTGTTGAGATTACGAAGCTTGGAAGGCAAACTAAAAGGGTGTAGGGATGGGTATTGAGAGGGCTGGAGAGCTGAGATCAGACTTTTTATTACTGAGGTCACTCACCAGTTTTACCTACTCCGTAGCCTCTCCATACAGAAAGGATTCAGGAGATGTGGAGTTTCAAGGCAATTCCTGAATGACTACCATTCGGCCAGCAGAGTGGCCACAGCCCAGTGCACAGAGACAACCCTTGAGTGAGGTCTTAGCTGCAGAGGCGTCTCCAGGACCCCCGGGTTCAGAAGAGGTAAGGAACTAGTTAAATAATTTACTTTTTTTTTTTGAACTATGAACACTTTGAAGTGAATGTCCAGGGGAGAAAGAAGCCCACTCTTCAAGAGGTAGCTAATGTGCTGGAGCATGGACAAGAAGGAATGGGTTGGAATTTGTGTCATGGAGGGTCTCAGGCATGATCCTTTAATTGGGACGACTCAAACAACTTTTTATTCTAGAATTCATATCTAACTTCAAAATTTCAGTCAGGCAAATTTTTATCTGGGATTTGCAACCTGAACTATAAGACCCAGCTCTCTTTACCCGGGTGTTCCATCTGTACAGAAGACTGGGGATTGTGCCTGGTAAAGGCTGGTGTTTGGCCAGCTAACCTCTGCAACATCTTTTTAAATCCATTTCCTGGAGTTAGAAAACCCAGGTTTGCATTCCAGCCCTGCCCGATGCTACAGTCATTAAGTGGTAACCTACTTCACCTCCCCTAGCCTCACCTTCTCCATCTGCAAAGTGATAACATCTACCTCCCAGGACTTTCATAAACATTAAGTCAGAGAGCAAACTTAAAAGCGCATGGAAGATATCTAATAAGTTCTAGTGCAAGTGTTGATGATGTTTGTAGACAGCAGTCAAACAGGGTCACTATCTTAAATAGAATTTAGTAAGTATCTCAATAAGGTAAATGGTCTTTAACATTTCAAACTGCTTTTTGTAAGTGTAACAATGTCTCAACTTACTGCAAAAACTTGAGGATTGATGGATGGATAGAAGTGCAGATAGATGGACATATACCTGATAAATCAAGTAAAATGTTACTGGCAGGATCCAGGTGATGGTTCTGAGTATTTACAATAACCTTCTCCCGACTTTTCTGCATGTTTAAAGATTATGATCATAAAGTGTTGGGGGAAAATAGCTTTTACAGCCTCTTGCACCTGGTCTTAGACTTGGCAACAACTTGAGATCAAGGATGCTCTTGGCTTCCACTTTGTCTCCCCATCACCAAGCACAAGTAACCAGCCGGAAGTTTGTTTCACTGATGAGAATACGTCCATACAAGAGCAGAACAGCTTTCTCATTTTGAACAACAACAACAACAAAAGAGTAAAACCAAGCCATATATCCAGAGAAATGAGACTGACTTATCTTTCCAGAAGAATCCCATCTAGCATCTTTCCTGATTTCTGGCCTGCCTCCTCTCTTGCCTTGATCAACATCTATCTACCTTGAGTCTCCAGATTCACCTCCAGGAGGCTAACTGAGCTAAGGAGTTCCTCTATCAGGACACACATTAAACACATTGTCTTTCTTCCTATCTTTTCTAAAGCTAATATTCCCTCCCATAGGTGCATTTTAGCTACTGTATGAAAAGAATGTTGTTCAATTTTTGTTCTACACTGAACCATCCTATGTCGGCATAAAGGCAGCCGAACTTAGCAATCTTGCTCTCGCCTCTCTGGTTACACTAAAAAATGTCTGGATATAGCTGCCAACCCTGCACAGTGGTCAGGAAGACAGGCAGCAGAACTGTTGGGCACATGGGTCTTCCTGCTACAGCCATACATGTGGCTCTGACCAGGCAATGTGAATTCATTTAGCAGGTACTTATTGAGTGTGATTTTAATGCACAACACTGTGTTTGGCTCTGGGGAGACAACTGCCAAGTATGGATAGAGATCTGGTCCCTGCTCCTACTGAGCTAAAAAAGCCATCAACCCAAAGGAGAAGGAACGTGGTGTAACAGGAAAAAAAAAAAAAAAGACATGATTTAGGACCACGAGAACATTCACTGAAGACCCGATCCTAATCACTGTAGACAATCACTTCATTTCTTTGAGGCTTGGGTGTTCACTTGTAATATGTGGCAAATAGTACTAAAATAGTACCTATCTGTCCCACGAGATCATGTCATAGATCAAATAAAGAAAATATACATCAAAGTCTGCCATAAGCCATAAGGTAAATTACAAAATATAGTATAATAATAGCTGACATTTATTACATGTTACTAGTTATCTTACCAAATTCTTTATTAGAGGGAGTGTCTCCTTTTTAAAATTACTTTGTTGGAATTATAAAACTAAAAGAATACCATACGTACTTGGCATAAATGAAACATGCAGATGCAAGGATGATAAGGAAAGGATTCACTGTCCAAGTAAATGAAGGCACCAGCCTCAATATTTTTTTTTTTAAAGATTTTATTTATTTATTTGACAGAGAGAGAGAGAGAGATCACAAGTAGGCAGAGAGGCAGGCAGAGGGAGAGGGGGAAGCAGGCTCCCTACTGAGCTGAGAGCCCAATGTGGGGCTCCATCCCAGGACCCTGAGATCATGACCTGAGCCGAAGGCAGAGGCTTAACCCACTGAGCCACCCAGGTGCCCCACCAGCCTCAATATTCATATATTTAGTTATAAGCCCAGTTCATGTGCAGACCCCCCCGGAGAGAAAATCCACAAAAGATGCCCTCGCAACAGCTGACAACACGGTCTGCACTGCTCAAAGGCTGGGAGGACTCTGGTCCCAACGTAACAGGGGCCCCTTTGGAATATAAACATTCCAAAGAGAGGCTGTTGGATTCAGTACATACACCTCAGATTCTCTCACAGGGTAGAGGAAGGAATTTCAAGGGTTATGCTCCTCTAGACACAGAGCCACAGAAGAAAGGCCAGGAGGAGTTCTGCCTCCATCTGGGGCCTTCACTACACACACAAAACAAGCTGGACTCAAGGTAATAGGACTGCAGCCAAGGTGTGGCTCTGGGGTGGAAAGGAGTGGTCATACTCCAGACTTCCCTTTCCACAATGGGGAAGAGAAAAGGAACTTACATTTGGTGTGCAGGAGAGATGTTCTTTAGAATGGAACTATCAGTCAGTTGTACACAACAATCAAAAATAGCATGATAGACGATTTGGAAAATTGATCCGTCTGTTCATCCATCCATCGGTTAAAATACCTACTGAATGGTTAGTGTTAGATGCTGAGCAGTGCCCTAGACATGAGGGACACAGGGATAAATGAGGCACAATACAGTGTAATAAATTCCAAGTTAGAGGTGAGGAAGGCATGCCATGGAGAACAAAGGGCAAGAGCCTAATCAACAACCGATGGAGAAAGTCAAGGAAGGCTTCCTGGAGTCTTGAAGAATTAGTGGAAGTTTTCCCAAGTGGAGGACAAAACCTTAAGTTTGCCACACAAAGGAAAAACCTGAGCAAGACTCAGAGGTGTGGGAGAATGTGGGTACGGCATCCCCAGAGCCACTGACCAAGAAGTTTCCCATCTGGAAAAGCTCTCCACTTCTCTAAGCGTTTTGTTATAGGAAAAGTAATGATGGATTCCTTGAACAAATTCCCACAGCCTGGGTCTCCAATCCAAACGCCTAGAGGGTAGTGCTGGGAAAGGAAATGAGTGGGGCAGGCTGGGTGGGGGGACACTTGCCCCTTCTAAAGGGGGCAGCCCCTGCTCGGCACCAGCCAATTCCTTCCACATGGAAATGTGGGCCCCCAACTGCCAAAACCTTTTGTTATTTCTTCTAAAGAAGCAGAAAATCTGGATTTTTATGTGAAATTTCTTAGTTTTTAAATGTTGAAAACTAATTTAAAAAAAAAAAGTTGTTGGGTATTTTTTTTTTTTTTTCCAAGCACAGGGTAGGTCAAACAAAACCCATCTGGGGACCAGATTCAGCCTGTGAATTGCCAGCCAGCAGCCCTGACGTGCTGCAAACAACGAGTACTATTTGAGAGCAGCCAGTAGGGCCGATGGAGAGACCCCAGGAGCTGGAGACGGGCAGGATTTGGTGAGAATCCTGGCGCCACCCGCATTTGTTGTGTAGCTTTGGGTAAGCTATTTAAGCCCTCCGGGTCTTGTTTCCCTCATCTGTATAATGGGATAATAATACTGTGTTGGTGCTTTTAAGGAAAACAAGCCCAAGTAGGGAAAAAAAAAATCCTATTCTAAATAATGCAGTATAAACCCAAAGGTTCGCTAGGACTATGAGATCATTTTTTTCATGGAAAACTATCAAGAAGTAATAAGAGCATGAACACTATGCTATAACAGTAGCAAACTCTTGTACCTCGTTAGTAACATTTTTTTGTATACATAGCCAGTTTTTTTCAATACTGATAACTTCTTAAAGATTTTATTTATTTGAGAGAGGGAGAGAGAGAACATGCATAAGAGTAGGGGGGAGGGCAGAAGGAGAGGGAGAAACAGACTTTCCACGGAGCAGGGAGCCCAACTCTGGGCTCCATCCCAGGACCCCTGGATCATGACCTGAGTTGAAGGCAGGCACTTAACAGACTGAGCCACCCAGACGTCTCTCCATACTGATAATTTCTTAAAACAAATGTATTCATAAGACTGCCCATTCAGGTTTATAATTTTTCCTTTTAACATTATAAATTTTATTGTTGTTATCCAAATATTTATTACCCACCCATTACTTCTAAGTCATAAACCAGAGATCATATCACACTTATGACTAAAATCCACTGACCCTTTCCCCCTTACTGTTAGAATAAAATCCAAATTCCTGCCCTTGCCCTCAAGGCCATGCAGGAGCTGGTCCCTACCCACTGCTCCAACCCACTTCCCACTACTCTCTGCCTTGCTGACACCCTCCCAGGCCTGCTGACCTCTTCTGCTGATCTCACAGGTACTTTCCTCCCCTCATGAATGTGCTGCCCTCTCTTGCTGAAATCACCATCATTCAGGTCAAACAAAACCTCCCAAGAAAGAACATGCTAGCCACGCCAAATCTGTTCATCTGCATTTTTCCTTTACAGCATTTTCCAGAAAATACACTTTGTGTGTTTTTGTGTATGTGTGTATTTATCTATTTTCTGTCTCTCTATATTAGAATCTAAGTTCTCAGAAGCCTACCCAAGGCCCTCACCTGTCTTGCTTACTTTAGAATCTCTAATGCCCAAGACAGGGCCTATCGCATAGGAGACGATAAACAACATTTGTCATAGGAAAAAAAAAAAAAAAAGGGAACCCACCACCCACTGTTCCTGGCCTCAGATCCTCCTGAAGTTATTACTTACATATTTCTTCCCCAAACTAATTTATCCAAATCCTGCAAGGCAAACACTTGAAGAATGGGGGAGAAATGGTGATAAGCCCAGATTCTAGATCTGAAGTGCCAAGGTTCCAATCCCAGCCTTGCCATTTATTAGCTGAGTGACCTCGGGCAAGCCGCTTAACATCTCTGAGCCTGTTTTATCATCTGATACTTACTTCATAGGGTAGAAGTGAGGATTATAGGAGTTTAACACAGATAAAATGCTTGGAAAAGTGCTAGATATATAATTAGCACAATATACGCTTTAGCCACTGTCTTCATTGTTCCATTCCTCTGATGCGATTGCTCGGGTGAGCTGTATCTTTCTTCTCCCCTCAGACTATAATCTCCTGAAGGAAAAGACCGCTTCTGGACCCCGACAGTGGATTACAGAGGCCCCCATAGGACGGGGATGGGTGTGGAGCTGCGGTATGGCTCCCAGTGTGGGTTTGCTAACCCAGTACAAGACTGTAAGTCATTTAATGTTTCTGAGTTTCAGTTTCCTTACCCACAAAAAGAGATCATATCGATCCCAGAAGACGAGTGTGAAAATTCAATAAAATAATCTTTATGAAATAAAATAATGCTGAAGCTGGAGGCAATGGTGAATTTCAGGGGCAACAGTAGAAGGAAATAAGTGAATCTGCTTCCAAGTTCAAAGTCGGCTGTCTTCTGGAATAGGGATTACACATAGGATGTGGATGACTCACATAAATGAATGACTCTGAAAATACGTTTTGTACTATTGTACTGGATATTTTCTATGATTGTCTCTGACAACCTCATGGTGGTTTTTAGATACTTTCCTTAGCTATTAGTCAAACAGGAAAAATACCACTCATTACAGTCAACTACATGAAATAAGATTTTCTAGTGTTTAAAATTCTCTCGGTTGGTGATAACATATTACTGACATGCCCATCAGTCGAACATAAACATTTTTAAACACAACAGAAGTGAAGATGTAACTGCTATCTGAATATCTACTTTTGCATACAGGGCTTTACAAATACCTGACTCAACTATAATAGTTCCACAAGGCTGACACTACTATTCTCATTTTACAGCTAAACACTGAGGCTCAGAGAGGTTGATTAAATTGTCTGAGGTCCCAGAATAGGTAAATGGCAGAGAGCAATTTAAATCCAAGTGAATCTGGCTTCAAATTCAGTACTTTACTTCTGTTACAGAACTGTGATTTATTCCCCAAATTTCCCCCAATATCTTGTATCAGCTCTACTGCAAAGCTCTGTTGAATATAGATGAACAATAGCTTTATACGTGCAATTTAAAGCCATAGTAACTAACAGTGAAAGACCATAGTTCCCACCATAATTGCCATTAAAAAAGAAACAGTATATTTCAAAGAAAGGAAATTAACATTGTTTATCTTCCACAAAGTTCAAAAAAAGAAGAAATCTAAGATAAAATAATACATATTATTATAGTCAAGAAGAAGGAAAGAATAAGGCCAGACAAGGAATAAAAATGAGCTGGGACAAGCCTCTTACTTCACAGAAAGGACTAGAACCAGGCTTTCCTGACCTCAAACGGGGGTTTTTTGTTTTGTTTTTTTCCATAGTTCCTCACCTCACAAAGAGCACTCCACTCACACATTCCACAGCTAACAGGAAGTTAACAAACTACCTCTCTAGGCATCCCACCTCCCTCCAAAGAATCTACATATACAGGAAGAGGCACATTAGAACCAGAGAATCATTTCTTCATTTCCCCAGTCCTCTATTAGGGGAACAGAGCAGAGAGGCCTGAACTGGGGAGAGATGGGAGGGGCAGATAGATTGTCTAAACCCACCAACAAAATCCTCTGACATTCCAACCAGTTGGTTCCAGTTGGGAATGAACAATGAAAATCTCAAACTATGAAGTGATTAGCTTTCTGCTCTGCTGACAATGGCAAAAAGAGGAAATGAGTTAAAAGTCGGATTGGAAGATCTCCACGCAGCCCCTACACACCAGTTAATTATCTTCCATTAACACTGAGCTTTCAGGATCTGCATCAGCCCTTAACTCTCTTGACCTTCCCCAGTCTGCACCTTGTTACCCTGCAATGTTTCATGTTTATAAAGATAGGAGACTCCAGCTGTTCCAGCCTGACAGAACTTAATTTACATTTGGCCTTCATTAAGATGAGAGTCAGAATCATTGAGACCAAATGGAAAAGCCAGACTGCTGGGGGTTATGAAAAATTCAAATGGCATTTTTCCTTTTATCTGACAATTCTTATTAAGGAGACATACATCAACCTGAAACACACAAACTTTAAATGTAAAGGACACGATTAAAATTCCACATTGCAAAACCAGGACCCGTGTGACTTTGCCCAAGAGCTGCGGTGGTCCTAGTCTATCACTTGGGTCTTCTGGGAAGTCTGAACTCCAGATTCTGCCTGACTCCCCATGTCATCGCGTTCCAGGCTAAGGACAAGGAGCTCACGAATGACAGCAGTACTAGAGTGAGTGGTCAGCTCTGACTCTGCCATCTTGCTCGTGCTCCTCATAGCCAATCAGCCTCCATGTCCTGCTGATAGTATTCTCTAAAAATTCTGGAACCCATCTCCTCTCCACCCCACAGTGCCTACTTCAGGCCTCATGACTTCTCACCTGGGAGGACTACAAAAGCCCTCTTACTGAGCCCTTCAAATTATTCAAAACTACTTACTGACTACCTACTATATGCCAGGCATTTGATTAGGGGTAGGGAAATAGCCATGAACAAAATGAATAGACTCTCTACCCCCCATGGATAACAATGGTGGAAAGACCCAAGCACCATGCAAATCATCGTACAAAATGATACATCACTGTTATTTATGAAAGATACAATGAAGTAATAAGAGTGCAATAGAAAGAGATCTCTAATTTATTGGAGGGTCAGACAAGGCTTTTCTGAAGACATAATAATAAAGCTGAAACTTGAATGATAAGTTAGGATCGGCACTTAGTAGAAGGAAGAACATTCAGGGGCAGAAGGCACAGCATCACATCACCAAGACCAAGAGATGAGCAAACTTTTCTCTAACGGTCCACAGAGTCAATACTACTGAGCTCTGTCATTGTGATGCAAAAGCGACCACAGACAATACATAAATGAATGAGTGTGACTGTGTTTCAGGAAAACTTTGTGGCCCTACAAATTTGAATTTCACATAATTTTCACAAGTCACAAAATATTATTCTCCTTTTGAATCCTTTTTCCACCACTGGAAGTAAAACCCATTCTTTGTTCCCAAAACATCCACAACAAGCAGCAGGCCAGTCGTCCTGCGCCGGAGTCTGCCAATCCCTAGACAAGACGGAAAGTGGCAAAGGACAGAGCGTGTCTGAGACACCCTGACGGAGTCCCGGTGGAGAAACTGAACAAGGTGAGGGGCGCACGGGAAGTAGAAAGGGGGAGCTGAAAATTACATCACATACCACCTTCTGGACCATGTTACAAATTTAGTAATTTATCCTAAGAGCAAAACCAAGCCAACGAAGCGCTATAATCAGGAAAGTATGAAAACTAGTTCTTAACTCCCACACACACATATTTCCTTACCCCTTCTCCAGTCTCTTCATCCCTGTCGAAGGCATCAAACACATTCCCTTCCCCTTACTTAAAAACCTTCTAGCACCAAATAAGCCCAGGCTACTTACCTGGCCTCAGCTCCTACTGCCCTCAGAGAAGCATTCGGGGCTCTCAGCCCAGGACCTACAGACCTTACCAAAAATGAGACTTTCTCTAGCATTTCCTCCCTGTCTTCTCGAATAGACAAAACCTCCACTCCTAACTTGAGACTCAACTTTAAGAACTCCTCTCAGAGGGGCGCCTGGGTGGCTCAGTTGGTTAAGCAACTGCCTTCGGCCCAGGTCATGATCCTGGAGTCCCGGGATCGAGTCCCACATCGGGCTCCCAGCTCCACGGGGAGTCTGCTTCTCTCTCTGACCTTCGCTCCTCTCATCCTCTCAGTTTCTCTCTCTCAAATAAATAAATAAAATCTTTAAAAAAAAAAAAAAAAAAA
>CM053606.1:40488407-40502598 GCA_028646535.1 Procyon lotor | reverse complement strand
CTGGAGGACACTGGACCCCTCAAGGGTAAGCCTGAGTCCTCTTCGCGCTTGTGTTCCCAGTGCCCGTGACACTGCGGGGTCCTAGCAGACCCTCCGTTAATATTTGGTGAATTAAAGAGCGAATAAGGGAGTAAACAAATGACAGCCCCATGAGCTGAGCAGAGTCATGTTCCTGACTTTCATGTGCTGTCAAACAACTCCATCTAACTTCCTGGCCCCCAGTCTCCCATTGCCCCATTCAAAAGAAGGTACTGTCTCCTGATTCTCCACCAATGGATGCTCTCAAGATATAAAGGGCAGAGCTTCTAGAACTAGAAGTGGTTCTATAAGTCTGTGGGCCAGCCACATCAGCATCACCTGGGAGCTTGTCAGAAATGCCAATTCTCAATCCCTACCCCAGGACTACTAAATCAGAAATCTACAATTTAACAAGATCCTCAGATGATTCATATACCCCTTAAAGTCAGAAAAGAGTCATAAGCCATCTGGGCTTTAAGGAGAAAATGCTAAAACTTATATGAGACGGTATCTTTTTTTTTTTTTTTTAAGATTTTATTTATTTATTTGACAGAGAGAGAGAGATCACAAGTAGGCAGAGAGGCAGGCAGAGAGAGAGGGGGAAGCAGGCTCCCTGCTGAGCAGAGAGCCCGATGCGGGGCTCAATTCCAGGACCCTGAGATCATGACCTGAGCCAAAGGCAGAGGCTTTAACCCACTGAGCCACCCAGGCGCCCCAAGACAGTATCTTTTATTTTGAATTTGCAATCATGACAAAATCAAAGAAATTCTAAGCATGGATTCCTATACTGGCTTACAATCAATCAATCAATCAATCAATATTTAAGAAATTTTAAAAACAGATTTGAGGCTCAAACATCAGGTAGTTAAATACATGATGAGATAATGTTTCAGGCCTTTCTCAGAAAACTCTGAAATGGAACTGATTAGATAGATGGATGGATGGTCAGCCTCCAGAGGCCATAGTCACTGACTGCCACGCACTCTAGAACATAATTATTTTCTATGTGCTTTAGTTAGTACAGTTTGCTCTCAAGCGCACAGTGCTGAGCCTCCAGAGAGGTTCACACCGAATGTGTAATCAGACCTCCTGGGATCCACAGCCCAAAGTGGGCCATGAAGCGGATGCTCAGTACGAATGAGCCACCTGCCCGATCCTTGTCCTTTACCCAGGACCAAGAAGGGGGCAATGTGTTCAACCCATCTATTTCCCTGCACCCATGTGTAGGCTGGTTTAAAAACACCACTGCCCCTGTTCCCGGTCCTACCTAAGTGACATATGCTTTTAAAGAGAGATTTCAGTGCAGCATGATATGATGGGGTGGGCTGGGATCTGGAGGCCAGCAGACATGGGTTTAAATTCTGGCTCTACCACTTTCTCTCTGGGATGGGAACCAGCCTCTCTCAACTCCAGGAGAGTCCTGGATAGTAGGAGAACCGATTTTGGAGTCAGCCAGCCTCGGATTCCAACTCCGGCTCTGCCACATACTTACCATGTCATTTGGGGTGAGTTGGTTAATCTCTACGAGCTTTAGTTTTCTTGTCTACAGACAACTCTCACCCCCTCAAAAAAGACAACAACCTCTACTTTCACAAGGTGGCTGCTAGGATTCCCAAGAGATAATCTGGGTCAAATGCTTATCACCGTGCCTGGCTCCGGTTAGCATCTAAAAACAGGAAAGATGGGGCACCTGGGTGGCTCAGTCATTAAGCGTCTGCCTTCGGCCCAGGTCATGATCCCAGAGTCCTGGGATAGAGCCCCGCATTGGGCTCTCTGCTCGGCAGGGAGCCTGCTTCTCCCGCTGCCACTCCCTCTGCTTATGTTCCCTCTCACTGTGTTTCTCTCTGTCAAATAAATAAAATTTTAAAATAAATAAATAAATAGATAGATAGATAGATAGATAGATAGATTAAAAAAACAGGAAAGATTTAACTGCAACCTAATCAATAAATTGGGATCAACCTTGCTCAGAGAGCTGCAGGGAAAATCAAACGTAACAGACTTGAGCACGGCGCCTGGTACAGACGGATCTGTAATAAATAGCACCCCCAGCTGCGATGAGCACGCTCGCTGCCCCCGCGGCACTCACCTCTTTGAGCCACAGAAGCTTCGGGGCCTGCATCTCCACCGACATGACACCGCCAACACACCGCAGGACGCTGTGCTTGGTCTCGTTGATCCTGCGGACCTGACTGACGGCCCGGTGGTCCAGCCACATGATGATGTTTCGGTGGGGATCCCCTAGCAGAAACGAGGGGGGACAAGCGCACGCTGTTAGCCTTCTAATTCAAGGGGGCACTTCCCGAATCCCAAGGGCACCAATTTGCACAGCTACCATAATTCCCCACACCATCCACAGCAAGGGAGAGGGCCAACACCAACATGACTTAGTAGACTCCACCCAATCCTTAGATTTCCCGTCTGGCCACGTGTCCTTTAAGTGTCACCCCGGGTTAAATGTCCACACAAAAACCAGTGGAGCTCTACCAATTAATTAGATTCTCATTCATTCTCTCCCAACTTCTTCCCCTCCTTTCCCAGCCCTTCTGTCCAGAAAACCTTGTCTGGGTCTATATTCAGGAAAAGACCCTATGAAGTAAGCCTAACACAATACGTAGGCTTTTAAAGATCTGTTTGGACAGACACCTCAACAGAATAATATAGCAAATATAACACATCGACTACCTCCATACAATGGCTTTTATCTGCTTATAGTTCCACTTCTTCTAGTCACTTTAAGATTAGTTAACTTAGGTGTTTTATCCTCGTCTCTCAGTTTGGTGGAATGGGAAGCAACGGAACTTTTTTCAGTTTGAAGATCAGGCAGACCTAATGGGGAATGTGCACTATTTCAGTTACAGGTGGAGATACACTGAGAGAGTCATTAAATTTTTCTTAGCCTAACTGTCCTTACCAATAAAATAGGAATAACAACACCTAATAGCATATAATGGTTAATTGGGACATTTCTGTTCACCAAAAAGGCAAGTTCCTATCACATAGTAGGTTCTCAAGAAGACGAAAAAAGAAGAAACACAATTTAAAACCCGGTGGGAAGGCAGCATGGGCAGGCACCTCACACCCTACCTCTACCATCCTGTAGCCCACATGGGAATGAACTGTCCCCCTCTCTCTTCCACAGCCTCGATTAATTCCTCATGTACTAATGGGCAAGCCAATATTCTTTTTAGTCCTCCGTTTCCTCAGATGACAAAATGCAGAGAGCAGCAATGAGTAAACTGGGAGATAATAAAGGGGAAAGATAAGAGGGGCCCCAACAGTAATCGAACCAGCATTTCACATATTATTTTGCAATTGGAGAATAGCCACAGCAATTGTATGTCTTTGCTAACAACAAATATTTATAAAGCTGTGTGTGTGTGTGTGTGTGTGTGTGTGTGTGTCCCAAGCCCTTTGCTAAACGTTTTACTCACATCATCTCATTTAATTCTCAAAACAACTCTCTCATCTAGGTCATTTTCCATGACAAGCGGACTCCGAGATTTAAGACATGCCTCCTATCTCACAGCTTGGAAAAGCATATAGCGTACTTTGAAAAAGATCTGTGCAGAGAACGGATAAATAAATTGGTACAGCAAACTTAAACTCAAGCTACACAGATCAACATGAATAATGACACCAGCTGGGATAGTTTTAAACACCATATATACTGTTTGTTGTTGCGGGTACACACGTGTTGGGAAAGCACAGATACGATGTGTTTGTGAACACCCACTACAGCCACATGGTCACCAGCCGGGCAGGGAGGGGAAGGCATGAGCCAAAGCTTCAAGAAGTTCTTCCTTTAAAAAATGTCTGTGCAAAGATGGCAAATTTTCATGGGTTTATCCTCAGTAGTGGGAGCAAAGGAGGTTGTGGATTTTATTTTCCTTATTTGCCATGTCTCTGAAAAAGAATCTTTAAAACTGAAAGAACAAAAAGCCAACCTAAGAAAATATCCAAGTCAGGTCATCAGCACCATGATGAGCCAAGGACTCAGTCTCTGCTTTGCCTGCTGGTGGGCAGGAGGAGGGTGTTCAGGTCCCAGAGAAGCTCCTCAAACAACAGTAATAGTTTGAAAATAAAGAGAAAGTACCTGAAACCTCCCAGAAACACATTTAAGATGCGTTTTGGTTTTTTTTAAATATTTTATTTATTTCAGAGTGAGCAAGAGAGAGCGAGCACACAAGCAGGGAGGAGGGGCAGCAGGGAAGGGAGAAGCAGCCTCCCTGCTGAGCAGGGAGCCCGATGTGGGACTTGATCCCAGGACCCTGGGATCCTGACCTGAGCCAAAGACACACACTTAACCAACTGAGCCACCCAGGCGCCCCTAAGATTTGTTTTTAAATAGCTGAGTGATTATACTGAATAGTATCACTGCTTAAAGCTTTGGTTCTCAACCCTCCCTTGCACATTAGAAGCATCAGGATAGTTTTAAAAACAAAATGATGTCCAGGTCTCATCCCAGAAACATCATAGAATCAGACTGTGGGTATGTAGGCACGTGGGCGTGCACACACACACACACACACAAATGTGTGTGCACGTGTTAATAGAGACAATGTCGGAACACCTGGGTGGTGCAGTTGGTTAAGCATCTGACTCTTGGTTTCAGCTCAGGTCATGATTGCAGGGTCATGGGATCAATTCCAACTGCAGGCTCCCTGCTCAGCACAGAGTCTGCTTAAGATTCTCTCTTTCTATCTCCCTCTCCATCTCCCTCTGCCTCTCCCTCTCCATCTCCCTCTGCCTCTCCCCTCCACATGCTCTGGCTCTCTCACTCGCTCTCTCTCAAATAAATAAACCTTTAAAAAAAAAATGGGGGGACAATGTCAATATTGCTTCTTAAATATCATATAAATGCAGCTGCAGCAGCTTCAAAACAGAAACACTTGTTGCTGAACTGCCTCTATAGGAAGAAGCTCTCCTAACACAGTGCAATTGTGAGACTCAAGTAACTTATTATATATATAGGAAGATTATTAATTCATGATTCACACTGTGGACAAAAAAAACAGGAAATTAATAATTTTTCAGTTCTTATAGAAAAATCACAAATAAAGGACTGCACTGAAAGCTCATTTAAGCGCTCACTGAACACCTGTTGCCTGCCAGGCACAGTGCTGGGTGCTGGGATGCCGGCAAGAATATGCCACAGTCCTCTCTGCATGGAGCATGTGGCTGCGTGGGCAAAAGCCAGTCTACCAGGCACATCAACAGTGAGAACGTAAGTGGGACGTGGAGCACAGAGAAGGCCGTGCACGGCTGAGCCTCAGGCTGCACAGAGAGCTTCCAAAAGGCACAGAAGCTTTCACTCGGTTCTGAAAACAACCGGCCACTGGTTAGCCCGGTGAAGACAGGGTAAGGAAGCAGGCTCTACCACAAGAGAGTCAGCACAAGAAACAAAGCACCGGCCACAGAAAGTGTTACGTTTTAAGAGAATCAGAAGCAATGGCTAGAGCGGAATTTGGCTTGTATACAGTCAGCAGACCCATGGGCAGACTATTCATCCATCTATTCACTCAATTAACATTCTGCATATCTCACAGGAGGTGTGCCAAGCATGCTTGTGGGAAATTACTATGAATTAGCAGAAACATCTCAATATTAGGTTTCTATTGCAGGGAAGCCTAAGTGGTAACTACCTTCCCGGCCCTGAATTACCACCCTTGCTGCTGCTTGCTCCCAAGAGCCCTTGCAGCTGGAATGACACAAGCAGAGTTGTGCTGGGAGTTAAGGGGGCTGCAGAGCAGAGAGAAGGCAGCCTTGGCACCACAGTCCAACCTGGGGGCTGTCTGATCTTCAAAGGGAGGAAGATCAAACAAGAAAAGGCTAAAATGAGAATACTTTATCGTGCAGTAATGATTAGTGTTCTTAAACTATTGTATTTAATTTACTTGAGGCTTTTTTCCTTTTCTCTTTTTTTTTTTTTTTTTTACCATCTTTATATTTCTGCCTGTGTTGTGGGTTTGCCTTTAATGGTGAAGGTTAATGGTTAATTTCCTCACAATTACTCCAGTTAACCAAGAGCTGTTCACTGGCATGCAGGCGTAAGAAGCCTTGAAACAACCTTTGAGTCACCTTTAAAATTCAAATATCATTTTCTACCACAAGATAATCCATTTCAGATAAAATCTAACCTTAATAGAACCTGTTGAAAGGCAAGAAGCTGGTAAGGGACACCTGCCGCTGGATGCATTTGATGGATGGGTACATTTTAACCTTTTTGGTGGAATAAAATTATTTCAACACTTATAATTAGGGTTGCAACCGTACTACCCTTTTAATAGAAGGCCTGTTAACAAGAGGCAATTCCACCTACAATGAGAAAAAAGATGGCCCCCAGAGAGGGTGCATATGTAAACAGGCTTGATAAAGAAGTCTACTCTTCCATTTCAAGTGTTCTTGCTCCTGGTATCTTAGCTGCCCATTCAGCTGCAGCCAGTGATTCTCCACATATCAGAACCACGGAGGAAACTCTGACAATGTTGATGCCCTGCTCTCTCCACAAGCCAAGTGCATACAAATCTTGGGGGTAAGGTTCATGAATTGAGGATTTTAAAAGATCCCAGATTGATTCGAATATAAAGCCAGAATTAAAAACCATGCATTTTAGGAAATCAGAGGTTAGCATCCTTGGAACCTAAGGCTGTTAACATCTAAAGTCCCTCCCCAAATGAGAACTTATCCAGCAGCATCCCTAAGATCTCCTGGTCACTACTGAAGGCAAGTCAATCAAGGAAGCGCTGACAGCCTCACCAAGAGGCCAGCTCCGTGGCTGGCCGTAATCTCATAACTGGAGTGCTTGCTGCTGCTGCAAGCTGAGGTCTGCTAAACCAGGCCCATTTCTTTGGTCTATTCTTTCTGAAGCGGCCCAGACTGGAGCTGTTCTGCCCTCCTGGGCCAGAATAATGCCAGGGGAGCCAGCGATCAGCCACTGAGAACAGGGAACATTCATGTTTGTCTTTGACACCCCAACACTTAATGAGAAGGGCTTGGCACACGGGAGGTACTAATAAATGTGGCAAAAAGGGGGAAAAGTGTGTGTGTGTGTGTGTGTGTGTGTGTGTGTGTGTGTAGAAAGACGGACATCACAACCACTGGGTTCTAACCATTCATCCACTTGTGTACTTCTTCCAGCACATGTAATTTATATAAATCACTACTCTATGAATTAGGTCCATAAAAGTGAGTGGGACACATTCTCTTTCTAGGAATTCATAACTGGATGGAAGAGATGTTTCTGAGCATTCAGGTGTCAGGCTCTCAATCCTCAGAGCAAAGCTATGGTTCATTATTCCAATTCTCTCGGAAAATACAGAGGGAAAGTGACTCGCTCAAGGCGTCATGGCTCAGCATCAACAGAGCTGAGATCTGGAACCTTCGTGACTGCAGTTCCAAGGTGTCCCAGCATACCTTGGTATCCACAGCTGGGCTCTCAAACACAGCCTTGGCCTAAAACACATTTGCAATGGCTACCTCGGCAACATCTTACCGACGAGGCCTAGAGCCATACTCCTTAGAGAAGGAGCATGCAATGTAGTCTCCACCACTACCGAATGTCTTCTGCTCATGAAAACGTTAAAAATTGATTGAAACTGATCTCCACACATGTGCTATTGTGGTTTTTTTTTTCTAAACCAGGTCCACTTTACTCATTTTTGTTACCTACCCGACCACTATGGGTTTTTGGGTTTGCAACCTCAGTGCTAGTGCTACTTGCTAAAATTTCCCAAGAGAGACAGATCTTGACCCATGAAAAATTTCTGATGATGAACCCAAGTGGCACATACATTTGAAACAGTGAAACAGCTCATTCCTGTACTCAAAAGTCTCTATCAGGACAATATCATTAAGTGGGAATGTCCTTTGGTTTGGCTACTGAAACAGGCCAATCTGTTTCCAGCTTCTGTGTGTTGCAGGGTCCTGTCTGCCTTACTCTATTTCCTTTAAATGGACTTGGCTCACCTGTTCAAATAAAGATGTCACAGGAGCATACTACACAAAACAACTACAGGCACTGACACAACCTTCCCAGGAAACACCCAGACCACTTGCCCATTTCAAGGCTGCTAATTACCATTCAAGCTAATGATCCCATGTCCTTCCTTCACTGAGCTCTCCACTATGGCTTTTGCACAGTAGTGAGCCAACTCTCTCCCTACTCCAGCCCCCACATCACCACTCCCACCAACTGTTCTCCAAGCATGTAACCTCCAGGACATGATTCTGGCCTTGGTGCTCCACCACTAAATCTCATCCTTGACAATAAGAGACATATGACCTCGTGCTCCACCTGGGGCCCAGCCAGTCTCCCACCACCAGCGAAAGAGAGTGGAAGACTCCTACCTTCGTGGTTTACTGGTAAAGGATGAAACTGCTTATCCAAAACCACCAGAGAACACGTGGCATCAAACCCAAGCCCTCGGATTTGGTTTACATCAATCCCTTGTACAACTTGCTGTTTTAAAAACAAACGAACAAAAATATAAATTACAAGACAGGCTTTTAAAAGACTTAAAACAGTTATGACTAGAAAAAAGGTGAATGGCTAAACTGAATAAATATTTACAACAGAAAACAGATAAAAACTGAATATAACTAAAATAACAAGATCCTATAAATTAATAAGACAAAGACAACCATTCTGATTGAAAATCAAGCAAAGGACATGGCAAATCGCTTCATAAAAGGAAATAGTCAAAAAGCATATAAAAAGATTCCCAACTCCAGTTAAATAAATTAATAATTTTTATTAATTAATAAAAACCCACCAATCTTTGCCTTTCGCATTGACTAATATGTATAAGATTAACAGTATACAGTAGTGGCAGCAGAAGAGGACCTTCTCTCACATTTTTCTAACAGTATAATAATTTGGTAGAAATTTTGGAGAATAACCTCAGAGTATTTATTAAAGTTAAAAATGTGCATAACTTTTGCCCAGTCAACTCACTTCTAGGAACCTACCTTAGTGATTTATTAGCATAAATTATATGTGGATTAAATTTAACTGTAGCACTACTTAAGAATATATTTAAAATTTGGAAAAACTATTTTCATTAGATTACAGTACATCTGCAAAATGGAATATTGTATAGCCATTAAAAAGAGGTAGAGAAGTAACTTCTGAGTATGGTACTCTGAAGGGGGTTAGCAAATTCTTTTAGCAAAATAAAAGTATTAAGCTGGACAAAATCATCAAAAACAAACATTTGGGGGCAAGGAAACATGACTAAAACCACATTTATTTATTCTTCAAAAATCAAAGCATTTAATTTTTGAGAAGGACTTATTCTTAAAAAAATCAAAATTGTATTTAAAACAGTCCCACAAATACAAAATAAAACAAAACAAAAAACTCTGGAGCCAGATGGCTCCCCTGGGAAATTCTGTTAAGCATTCAACAAAGAAATAATTCCATTCCTTCACAAACTTTTTTAGGATACAGTGAAGGAGGGAACATTTTCCAACAAATTCTACATGGCCAGCATTACTCGCATACCAAAGCCAAACAAAGACATCAAAAGAAAAGAACACTACAGGCCAATATCTGCCATGAAAATAGGTGTAAAAATCCTTAACAAAATATTAACTACAAAACATGTATTACATAATATGACCACATGGGGTTATACCAGGAATGCAAGGTTGATTTTATATCCATAAATCAATTATTACATTATACATATTAAGAGAATAAAGCACAAATGGTCATCTCAACAGAGGTAGAAAAAGAGAAAAACAAATCAATAAACTCAGATAAGAGAAGGTCTACAATCTAATAAAGAGCAACTACAAAACCTACAGCTAACATTAAACTTCATGATAAAATGAATGATTCTCTCCCATTATAAGCAAAGAAAAATGTCTCTTTCACCAATTCTATTCAACCCGTAGTTAATGTTTCCAACCAATGCAATAAAGCAAGAAAAGAAATTTAAAGCACATAGATTGGACAGAAAGAAGTTCAAGCACCTTGTTTTTGCAGAAAACATGATCTCATATGCAGAAAATCCTAAGGTATCTACCAAAAAAAAAAAGCTACTAGAAGTAATCAGCAAGTTTAGTAAGATCACAGGATACAAGATTTGCATATTAAAATTAATTGTGTTTCTACACACAAGCAACTAACATGTCAAAATTGAAATTAATAATTCCATTCAGAATAGCATAAAAAAAAACGAGGAATGAATTTATCAAAAGAAGTTCAAAATCAGTGCTCTGATATGTATAAAACATTGCTACAAATGAAACTACAAATTGGAAAAACATGCTATATTCATGAAATGCAAAATTCAAAATTGTGAAAATGGCAATGTCCTTAATCTACAGATTCTATACAACTCCTATAAAAATTACAGCAGGCTTTTGGATATTGGGGGGGTTTTTTGGTTATTGTTAAAAATCGACAAGCTGCTCTTAACATTTATGTAGAAATGTAAAGAATATAGAAGAGCCTAAGAATTTTTGAAAAGAACGAACAAAGTTGGAGAACTTAAGCTACCTGATTTCAACTTTATATAACACTATTATTACTAAATCAGTGTGGCACTGGCATAGGATAAATGTACAGATTAAATGGAAAAGAACAGAAATATGAGAAATAAGCCCAAACCTTGATGGTTGACGAATTTTTTTTTTATAAAGGTACCAAGAAAATTCAATGGCAAAAGGACAGTCTGTTTAATAATAAGGCTCTAACAACTAAATGTCCACATGCAAGGAAAAAAAACTTATACTTCTAGACTTTTATCTCGCATGCACACAAAAATTAATTCAAAATGTATCATATCTCCCACTGTAAAAAATAAAAATAAAAGATTTGGAGGTGAAAATTTTCTGACATGAATTAGACAAAGATTTCTTTAAAAGCAAGACTCATAAAAGAAAAAAATGGATATATTTGAATTTATCAAAATTATTTAATTTTGGTCTTCAAATCCAACCATAAGAAAATGGATAAACTACAGATTGGAGAAAATATTTGCAATTCATACATCTGATAATAGACCTACATATAGAATACATAAAGAACTCTTATAACTGAAATAAGAGAAAAATAACCCAAATACAAAATGGACAAAATATTTAAATATATATCTCACCCAAGAAGACATACAGATGTCCAATAAGTACATGGAATTATACTCAACATCACTAGTTATTAAATTGCAAACTAAATCACAATTGGAAAATACTGACAGTACTAAGTGTTAGAAAATTCAGGAGAAAGGGGAAGCCTCACACACTGCTGGCGGAAATGGAAAATATAGCCACTTTGGGAAAGCAGTTTGGCAATGTTTAAATATAACTTATCATACAAATAGAACCCATTAATTTTACTTCTTAAGCATTTACCCAAGAAAAATAAAAACATATGTCAACATAAATACTTGTATGTAAATATTCATAGTAGCATTATTCATAATACCCCCAAAATGGAAACAAATCAAAGGCCCATTACAGTTTAATCAAATGGCTAATCAGTGTGGTATACCCATACAATGGAATAGTACTCAGCAAGACTCTTAAGGCACCAACTCTTAAGTGTAACAACATGAATAAACAATAAAAACATTATGCTAAATGTAAGAAGTCAGACACAAAAGAATGCATGTTGTAGCATTCCATTTATATGAAATTTCTAAAAAAGATTAACTATAAAGACAGCAGAGAAACAGTTATCTATGACTGGGGCTGGGCAACGACCATAAACAGCCACAAAGGAACTTTTTTAAAATAGCAGAAGTATCCTAACATGTGATTATAATGATAATTGTAAGAATGTGTAAATTCAATAATATCACCAAATTATATATTTAAATGGATGGATTTTATGGTATGTAAATTATACCTCAAACTATTAAATATTTTTTCCCAATTACTTTTATTTTTTCAGTGTTCCAAGATTCATTGTTCATGCACCACACCCAGTGTTCCATGCAATACGTGCCCTCCTCAATACCCACCACCAGGTTTGCCCAACCCCCCTCCAAAACCCCTCCAAAATCCTCAGTCTGTTGCTCAGAGTCCACAGTTTCTCATGGTTCATCACCCCTCTGATTTCCTCCAATTCACCAAACTATTAAATATTTTTAAGAGGTTTAGCTAACGATGAAATGGAAAGACATCCCTGACTTGTTAGTAAGGTTAAAAAAATATAAAGATCCACTTAGGATATGGTTACATCAGATAAACCCAATGTAAGTTGAAAATAACATTAAATCAAAAATGCACTGAATATACCTAACCAGTCAAACATCATAGCTTTGCCTAGCCTGCCTTAAATGTGCTCAAAACCCCTCCATTAGCTTCAGTTGGGCATAGTCATCTATCACAGAGCCTATTTTACACTAAAGTGTTGAATATCTCATGTAGTTTGTTGAATACTGTACTGGACGTGAAAAATTGAACATTTGCATGGGTACAGAATGGTGTAAGTGTGTCGGTTCTTCACCCTCATGATTATAGGTCTCACTGGGAGCTGGGGCTCCTTGCCACTGCCCAGCATTGGGAGACAGCATCATATCACATATCGCTAGCCCAGGAAAAAGAAAACTCGAAACCCAAAATTCCAAGTACGGTTTCTATGGAATTCCTATCCCTTTCGCACTATCATAAAGTTGATAAATTGTAAGCTAGGGATGAATTTGTGTACAACAAATTGTTAACAGTAGTGATTGCCTCTGAGAGCAGAAACTATAGCTGGAGGAAACTGGAGACTTTTTACTTTGCTATATAATTCTTAAAGTTGTAAAATAATAGATTATTTCTATTTTTTTATTTTTGTTTGGCGAGAGTGAGATGGATACATGGGTATCTATGCTGAAAGCGGAGCCTGCCTAAGCTTCTCTCTCTCCCTCTGCCCCTCGCCCCCACTTGTGCATGCAAAAGTGCATGCAAAAGTGCACGCATGCATGCTCTCTCTCTCTCTCCAGAACAAAAAACGGTAATAACCTTTTAATCCCACAAAAGTCAACTCAAAAGTGTCCATATCCATTTAAAATACAAATTCTTCTTTCTCCCTGTTTCAGAATCCCAGACTTGTAATGTAGGATTCCAGGGGGGAGCATCTGCTAGTGACCCGTCTGTGACTGCTGGCAATATCTTTGCCCCACAGCATGAGGTGAATGCCCTAAAAACCTTTACGGCACTGACCCATCTACACTTAAGTTCATGAAATCTTTCTTATGCACAAAGCATAGCATACTCCATGTCACGTAAGCAAACGCACAGGTAAGATGACAGGTAAAGGGAACAGTGATCAAAAAGACTGAGTAAACTCAAACCTTCTCAAAAATTATGGTGGGACTAACCTCCCAGTAGGCGAAGAAAATACTCTCTTCAATCTATTTTATAAACCCCTCTGAAGACCTAGAGTTCCATATTCTACTCATGGCCTTTCACTCACAAAGGCTCAACCTCTCCATCTCTACAACAGAAACAGATCACAAAGAACTAGAAGAATAATTGTGGCATGCATTTAAATCTGATTCGGTTAGATAGCCACACCTCCAGCCTTACATGAAAATGTCTTATGATCAGGCTTATCCAGGAGTAGGACCACCCTACTCCCCAACCCCACCCCCATCTAAACCATCTCAGAAAGATGGCTGTCAAGCCCACACTACCCAGAAGGTACCTGGGACTTGATCTGCTGACCTGAGGATTCCTTTTAATGCTCTTATTAATGGAAGAAGAAAGCAGTCCAGTAAAATCACCCCAACATCTTGGCGTCGAGGGAATCTCCACAGCTAGAGAGAAAGCACATTGCTCTTCTAAAGAATTTCCAGAGAAGATTTCTGCAACTTCATTTGGTAACCTGGTCCATGTCTAACATCTGTCAACTCGTAGCTATGGGGCAGCAAACAAATATTTGGGGAAGGGATTGTGCATTGCTTTGTTCTGACGGTGGGAACCAGTTCAATCCTGCATATGTTTTAAATCAGCAGGCTCTGCCATATTGGGTGGGGAGACAGTATTCCTTTGAAACCCTCCAAACTGAGAACTGGGGGGTCAGAAGCATACCTGGCTTTTTCTTTAGCTCTATTTGGAGCAAGGGTCGAAGCCCAGGGCCTCACAGAGTCCAGCTTGCAAATGAGTTTTGTGGCTGATACTGTATTCTTTTCAATCTTGATTTGAATGCCTTTGTCAGCCTGGAGGGTGTGTG
>CM053606.1:40461973-40487907 GCA_028646535.1 Procyon lotor | reverse complement strand
AAAAAAATCCTTGCTTCTTTGGAAACTACATTTTATTAGGAATAGACAACACCTAATATAAATAAAACATATAGTGTACTAGAAAATGATAAGGGGATGAGGAATGCCAGAAAAGAGGGAGGTAGTTGCTAAGAAGAAGAGATTTGAGTTAACACATTAAGGACCTGAGGAGCTGACCTTATGAAAATCTGGTGGGAATTACTACAGGTAGAAGAACAGCAGTGCAAAGACCCTGAGGTGGGAACAGCCAACAAGCTAATACAGCTTGTATGGGGAGTATGTTACCTGCAAGGCCCCCAGAGGCACTTTACATAACAAAATTTACTCTAGTGACTAGCACAATGCATATATCCAACCCTGGACCATGACCTACACAGCATCTTAGCTTAGGTGTGGTTGTCCCTTGAAGAAAACCAGGGAAATGGAGACTAAACACTTCCATTTATGTCAGGGACACCAACATTCTTCTAAGAAGGGAAATTCTGAAACTACCTTCATCTCCTTTCTCTCCACTTTCACCAAGTCCTATTATATCTTCCTTCCAAACTCAGTCTTGTCACTCTTATTTATTCCTCTGCCAACATTCTCATCCAGCCATTCATCATTAAGGAGCAATTACCGAGGTGCCCAGGTGGCTCAGGAGGTTGTGTCCAACTCTTGATTTTGGCTCAGGTCATGATGTCAGGGTTGTGAGATCAAGCTCCACATCAGGCTCCGTGCTAAGCAGGGAGTCTGCTTAAGATTCTCACCCTCTCCCTCTGCCCCTCCCACTGCTATGATCTGTGTGTGTGTGTGTGTGTGTGTGTGTGTGTCTCTCTCTCTCAAATAAATAAATCTTTAAAAAGAAAAAAGAAATTATTAAGCACCTGTGTGTGCCATCATGGAGTACATATGCTAATAAACAAGAAAGACACAGTCCTAGCCTCCCAAAGCTGATCATTCAAAGGAATCTCAGCCCCCAGAACTTCATCAGAAGAAACTGCCTCCTAACTAGCATCCTTGAATTTAGTTTCTGTTTCTTGTAAGCCATCCTGAATCTGCTGCTGGTCAATCTGAACTCAGGATGATTCTAGAAGATACCCTATAGGCCTCAGAACCAGCTGTCCCAGGTTTGCCCCCTCATGCAATACAGTCTCCCCTCTTCCTCCAATCAGAACCCATCTGCCCCAACCTGGGCTGGCTCCTTCACAAACTCTTGTCAGCACTTGTGTCTATGCCATTCCTCCAGCTCTGAATGTCATCTCTTAGAGCTCTCCAGAGTCCCTGCTGACCATACACCCTTCCTCAAGCCTTCTCCGCTAACTGGGAGTAGAGAGGTCCTGATTTCTTTACTCGTTCATTCTTTTAAAACTTGAGTCTACTAGATGTTAGGACCTGGGTGAGCAAACTGTAGTTCCCACCCCCTGAAACATCAAATCTAGGAGATAAGATAGAAATCAACTAAAAAAAAAAAAATCAAAGATTTATTATTTATTTTATTATTGGATTATAAAATGACTATGATTTTATTTTCATCAAAAAATGGATGATTCACAAGCCATGTGAAATTCTATAAAGGAAAAGTATAAGATACTGTGACAACACTCAGTAAGTAAAATGGAACTTAGTTTGGAGGTGATATTGGGCGAGAAAGGGCTTCTTCCTTGAAGAACTGGACTTGCAAGCTAAGATTCGGTGCAGCACCATCCAGGGGAAACTTCCTGCAGTGATGGAAATGTTCTGCTCTCTATCTGTGCTGCCCCAGACAGTAGCCACCAGCCAGGCCTGGCTCCCAAGCATCTGAAATGTGGCTAGTGCATCCATGGAACCAAACTTTAAATTGTTTTTTGTTTTGATTAGCTTAAATTTAAACAGCCACATATATCTAGTGACTACTGCATTAGGTGGTGTGAATCCAAGGATGAAGAGGAGTTAGATACGTTGGCAGAAGGCGGTAAGAGTCTGTAGGAAGGAGAAGGAACATATGCAAAGGTCCTGAGACTAAACGGAGCATTCACTGCACGCTTGGGTAAAGGACAGAAGGAGAGTATGGCCGGAACGCAGGCAGTGGAGAGAAGCATCATGACATGAGCCAGGAAAGTAGGTGGAACCCAAACCAGGCAGGGCGTGAAAACCTAGTTAAGGATTCTGACTCGAATCCAAATAGCAGTGTGATGCTATGGAAGGATGGTGAGCAAGAATGACATGATCAGGTTACATTCAAAAAAAAAAAAAAAAAAATCATTCCGGCTCCAAGGAGAAGAGATTGGAAAGTTGAAGTGGATACATGACATCAGTTAGGTTCTTGCATGAATCCAGACAAGTGACAAAGGTATGTGGCACTGGACATGGAAAGAAGGCAAAGATCTGACCTGAGTTGAAGCTTATCACTAACTTCCCGAGTGGCTTAAGGAAAGTCACCTAACTCTCTGGGTCTCCTATTCTCTTTTCAGCTGTAAAATGGGAACCACCAGCCTGCCCCACCTACCTTGTACGACAATCAAATGGCTATGAATGTGCTTTGTAAACTACAGAGTTTCTATTACTATAAGGGGTTAATGTTATTGCTCAATCCCACATGGGTGACTCCCTCTCTGCTCCTCCTCCCTCCAACCATTACTCATATAGCTAGTACAACTTAGAACAAAACAATACTTCGCTGGCCTCATAGGTGCTGGGTTTTTCCATGCAACTGAACTATTTCATCCTTAGGGGCAGAGAATATGTTATACACCTCTTCTGTACACACTCCAGGGTTTAGCAAAAACCATAGCACATAGTAGGTGCTCAGGGAATTATGTGAGAACTAGAGGATATTGGACAAATGCTTCTTGGCTCAATGACACCTCCGGCTTATCTTTTTCCTTTTTCCTAATGGAAGCTGATACTGATTAGACACAAACTTGCAATGTTTTCACCTTCTTGGAATGATTAAGATTGTTGGTCCAAAAAGAGATAGAAGTCCCTAAAATCAAGGACAGTATAGATCTCTAAGACTTATGTGTTCCCACAGAACTTTTTAAATATGTGAGGACCAACCCAATAAAGAACCTCCAATTTTCGGGGCAGTGGGAGTAGTCGAACAGAGAACAGGATTTGGAGCCATCTTGCTCGGAGTCTTGTCCTGTCTCTAACACCTGTTAGTTTCAGAGCCTCAATGTTCTCATGTGTCACAGAAAGAATGGCAATCTGTCTCACACAGTTACTGCAACGCTTAAGATGAGGATGCCAGAATTTTGTTTGTTTGTTTTGAGCTCTAAGTAACATTCATGCAGCGACCAAATGCTATGTGGTAAGGACAGGTGAAGACAGTGGGCCCTGGGGTGGCAGAGAGGGCTTTCTCACCCTCTCTTTCCTCTCACATTGGCAAGGGAGGACAGGGGTCAGAGGTCACCAAAGGCGGCTCCCAGGAGCAAGTAATGCTGAAGATTGCAAGTACCTGTGCAGGAGGTGGGCTGGTGAATGAAGGTGAGAGAACATGCCAGATAATGAATATAACAGACATCTCATCCATTCATGTACTCAACAAACATGAACTGAGCATACAAGAGGCAAAGAACTCTAGGGAACTAGAGATAGACAGGACATGACCCCAGCTCAGGGGGCACACAGTTTCCACAGGTTAGGGAAAGGCACCTGCAATGCAGTATGGTTAGTACAACGATGAGGGTGAGCTCAGGGTCCCCTACACAGTGGCAAATTCCAAAAACTTCAGGGAGCTTACTATGACTTCCAAGCAGGGGGCATGGGGAGTTAAATGAGGCTGGAGAGAGGGGCAAAGGACGGAGCATGAGGGGGGCAGCAGTGGCCCACCCCTCGCTTGTATGAATCATGTGACCTTGGGCCAGTTACTTAACCCTTCAAAGCTCATTTCTTCCAGCTCTGGAACAGGCAGAATTATAAAAACTCTCCCAAGAGGCTGTCATGTGGACAAACTGAAGTGATGGATATCAAGTATTTGGCATGGTACCTGGAACATAATGAGTACCCAAGAAAGGTGAGTAGTCATCATCGCCACCATCTTGTTATTTTTGTTGCTGGTGTTCTGATTAACTTGGCTAGGAGGAAAACCATCTCAGGCAGTGGGAACCACTCGGGGAAAGGGAGGTAGTACCACTGCTCTCAAGCTCTTACTGAGGTCTTTGAAAAAGAAGAGACAGGACAGGATGGATGCTACATGGCCCTCTGCCCTATGCCAGAGCTTGTCAAAGCCTCCCACACAGAGAACCCTAACCAGACAGGGAGGGAAGGTAGGTTTCCAAAAGGCGCCTCTCTAATCAACGGGTTTTATCTTAGAAGTTCATTCTACTCTGCAAGATATCCATTCCTGTTACTGTTTCCATCCTCACAGCCACAGGAAGAGGCAACACTTCCCCATTTCTGGGCACACTCACTCACTTAGTCCTCACAACCACCCTTTGGACATAAGCTACGATTATCATTCCCATTTTACAGATGAGGAAACTCAGGCAAGAAACATGAAGCACTTGCCCAAGATGATGAGCTCATCAATGTTGGCAATGGGCTGTCCATCCAGGCAGGCGGACTCTAGAATCAATCCACCTAGGTGAGCTACTTCCTTGATATAAAAATGCTTCCTTCTCTAAGCCTAACACCAGCAATGAGCTTTGAGTAGATGGGGCACGCCCCTGCTATGCCTTCTGGCACACGACCACACAGCCATAGTGCACATGATGGAACAGCCTAGACCCAGCAGCTTTACCCCAGTCACCTCGATGAGACAGCCTCACTTAGGACAAATGCCCACAGCACTCCTGGGGCTCACGGGGCTCACACAGATGACGAGCTGGCCGCCACCGGGAGATGATTAAAAATCTACCATTAAACCAAGCTGTACTTAGAGCAGACCTTTTTTAAAGTAGCTTTTCATCAGGGGATTATATTTTCTTCTTGACAATTTCCTTAATGGCAAGCAAGGCTATACGTTAGAAGAACAAAGGAGACCCAAGGGCAAAGAGTAGAAGATTCTCACCAAGGCAGAAGCCGAGAGTGGGGAGGGAGGAGGAAGATTAAACAGGCAGAAGAGCTATGCCCCCACTTTTATTCCTATAGAATGCTCCGGCTCTGCCCACCCCCAACCTCCTCTCTCTGCCTTCTTCTCTGGGGGCACTAACAGCAGCCCAGAGCTCATTAAAGTTTAAACAGACTGATCAATACAGACAGAATGGTGAATTGTCCATCTGCAAATTACCAAGCCCTTCATGAATATTTAAGAACAAAACTAGGAACAGGGAGAAAAGAGAAACCAGGACTTTATTTTTCCCTCCGCGAGAAACAAAAGACAAAAGTATCTCTGTCCCTCTTGATCACCAGGTTCTAAAACCAAATAGTCAAGTGAACAAGGGAGCGTCACTTCCTTTCCTGAGCCAGTGGGTGGACTACAATCCAAGGCCATTCCACATCAACGGGAGTTTGGCACAATTCGATGTCCTTGCTTTCTCAAAACATGCCACGTGTACCTACCACTCAGGCCTTTGCTCCTGCAGTTGCCTCTGAACAAAATGAGGCTCCTCCTAGCCATCCACCTGGAATGCAGGACAATCCAGCAACTCATAGTGCAGCATTGGAGTCACCCCTGCCTGCCTTCTAACTGCATGAACTTGGGTAAGTCACCTAACCTTCTGCACTTGTTTCTTCCTCGATACAATAGGGGTTGTAATAAGGACCGTTGTGAGGATTCACATACATGACGCATGCTAATACGGCTTACATAACAGTGGACACACCTGAAGGCACAGGTGTCAGCTATGATCATCAGTGACCTCTTCCACAGTCGATCACACGGGACAGGAACCTCTGCATGTTCCACACCCTGGCTCCTGTCCACCTGAGCCCCTCTGGGTTACCCTTTCCTCAGCTCCCGTCATAGCCACTGAGCCCCCTGCACATACTGAGTCATAGTTTAGCCATCTGCTGGTCTCTGCCACTAGACTGTGAGCTCCCGAAAGTCAAGGCCTAAATCTAAAGTATCCCAACACTGTCCCTGCTGCCAGGTGTGCGCAACATGCTCAGCAGGCGGGAGCAGGGGAGCAGAAGCAAGGACAGAACGCCACAGCTGTGGCCATACCTTTGTGACAATGCAGCATGCGGCCCAGATGTCCTCGGAGGACTGCTCATGGTGGTTTAACTGAGGCTTCCATTGGTTGATCGGATGGTCTGCAAAAGCCAGAAGGATGCCCCTCTGGTCCACGAGAGCCGCACGCACACTGCCTGTTCCCACGTCCACACCCACATAGTAGCTCCTGGATTCCTGATCTCCGCCAGGCATTGTGGTCCCTCCACCTGCCGGGATCAAGGACAAAAACCGCATGAAGACCAAGTGGATCTGCACAATCAGGCACAAAACACCTTCAAGTAGAAATAAAAGGGGTGCGGCTGACCAACTGATAGCCTTTTACTTATTCCACCCAACAAAAACGCTGAGTACTAACAGTATGCTAACGGGGACACCGAGCTAGGTGGTGGGTTAACAAGACAGGCAAGGCCTCAGACGTGGAGTTTCCATTCTTGGAAGGAAGTCAGATGTTCAGCAGTTGCAAGTTGCACAATAATTTAAGCAACATCATGATCCTGGGTGAAAAGTGCTATATAGGAAAATATGGGGCTGTAGAATCCAGCCAATCTAGAGGTAACAGACATGCATTTACTCTCACTGAATTTGACTCAGGAGGAGGGCAGTGGCCACAGTACTACAAAGGAACCTCATCTACCCTGTCAACTGTCCATTCCAACAATGATCTACTGAGTACCTGTTACATGCCCAACATGGTGAAAAGGACATGCACCCCCCTCTATTCCTCGCTGGGACCCTGGAAGGAGAATACACTGAAATCTCCAATTTACAAGTTGTCGGGAGGAGACTCCAAGAGATACATGGTATTTCTCTTACAGCAAGGTCCACACAGGTAAGAAGAGTAAATGTACATGATGCATATTATACTGATGGGGACACAGGTCTCAGAGAAGCAAAGAGAGGTGGCGGCATTGCTGACAAGCAGCCTGGACCCACGGTCTCCCCTCTGCGCACTGCCAGGTCCCCGGCCCTTCCCATTCATTCTTAACAGCTTGAGGGGTCGTTTTGGAGAAGAGGCAAATATACTGCAGCCGAGTCATGAAGTGACTAGCAATGGGGAAGGAGCCTCTCGGGAGACAGGATCAGGAATTTGTTGGACAATCTGTTTTCTTTACAGACCCCTTGTGAGTTACAAGGAAATCGGACCAGAGAACACTCAGGAATTCCTTGGCCTTCATTGCCGCTCTAAGTCCCTCTGGTCAGATTAGCCCGAGTGACACAGAAATCTCACAGAGGCTTTCATTTCCAGATCAGCCTTCCACTGAGTAAGAACAAAGCCCCAAGACAAGCACTCCGGTGAACGGGCTACAACTCCCCAGGTGCGCTCGCGGCAGACTTAGCACCCGGAGTCTCATTTCCACCGAGAAAGCGGTCTGAGCCCTTCCATTTTAAAAAGGTAATGTTTCCTTGGCAAAGTCACACTTGGGGATTCTAAAATGAAGCCAGCCCACAGATGTTCAGTTACTGCTTCCTGGATATTTATCCCGGTCAAAAACAGCTTCATTAGAAGTGATGGCTGCTGACTTAATCACAATGATTCCCCAACGTTGTCTGCCCCCTTTGGCTCGCAGGCTCCCTGGCAGGTGGAGAGGGAAACCGGGAGGCTGTGGAGAGGGAAATCGGGAGACCGTGGTGAGGCCATGGGCTACCCTCAGCTGGGCTTCGGGGAACAACTCCTGGGCTTCAGCCTCTGTGCTTTCCCATCATCCTGCCTCCCTCGCTTACAAGGTTTCTTTCAGGAGCTACGCGGGACCCACAGCCCCAGTTGTCAAGCTAGACATTCCTTCGTTTTCTTCAAGCCAGGACCTGGAGAAAACTTAAATAAAACAAGTCAAAGTAGACTGCTCCCTGGGAAACCAGGCTGGGCCCGGCCCTCCCTCCCCCCTCCCCAGAGCCTTCCCTTTGGCCCCTGTGCTGGGTCCTTTCCCAGGACTTGGGGTGGCTGCAGTACAGCCCAATGCCCCAGGCATGGCATCCGGGGCCCACCAGGAGCTTCCCTCTGTTGTGGCTGTCGAACATAATCCTGTCCATTCTCACGAGAAACTTCGCACGTCCTGGGGCTCCTCACAGGTTCCCGGGAGCACCCGCCCCACTGCTCTGGACTTCCCCTCCTCTCTTGTGTGCCTGGTGACTGCGGACTTACATTTTCAGTTCCAACTCAACCACCTCCCTCTCAGGAAAGACGTCCTTGCCTTTCTCCATCCCTTGGTGCCAGGAGAGTACAGCCTCCCCACTTTCTTTTAAATCCTACCCAGGTTCCAAGTCTGACTCCCTTACTGGCCTGAACCTGAAAAACAAATGAATTGAGTGATTTCTGTATCCCTAGCTCCTAGCAGTGTCTGGGATAGAGTCAATTTTCAATAAATATGTACTGAATGAACAACTAGCTCGGTGAAATCAACAGAAAACAAGGATGAAAAGGCTCCTGCTTTAATCATTTGAATTCTTAATTTTTGTACTTATAGGCACTAGTGTTTGCCTTTGATTCTAATCTCTGTATGCTTCATTCATCCAGTTAACAAATATTTACTGGATGCCTACAACCACATTGTATTAATTCTAGGACACTCATTTTTTTTTTCACATTTTGCTTCTCTGAAATGAATGACTCCCACAATCAATGGCATCTTACAATTAATTGGCAACATTGTCTTTCTTTCTTAGTGGTATATGCAATAACAATGCACCTTCAATTCAATGATGGAGATTCAAAGAAATGCAGCTTGTGCCAGACACCAGGCACCCCTGCTGAGAGCTAAGGATCCCTGAAAGGACAAAACAGGACGACAGTGCACTGGCTCAGAGCTTCCTCAACGTTCTTTATCTGCAAATAGGAGCAAGACTGACCAAGCCAGCTGCTCCACCTCCCACACTCACTCTTCTTCACTTGGAATTCCCTCTTTTAGCATCTGTCTCAGGCGTGAAGGCCCAGGGGTGCTGCTCCGAACACTGATCCTAGCATGCCAACAACCTCTGCCCTTGGCTAGAACTCTCCAAGCCTATTCTAAGAGGAACAAGGAAATAAATAGGAAATGAAGACTCCATACAAATTGACCAGCCATCACCCAGGCTTCTCCCCACTCCTGCTAGCCCCAGTGACAAAAGAGATTCCCCCAGGGGGCTGGCCCAGCTCCTCAAGCCTGAGTGCCTCCCTTCTAACTCTTATCTTCCTCGGCAGGGAGCGAAACATCTTATCACCCACCACCGGGACATCTGATTTATTTCCAGCAAAATCCAGAAGCAGACTTCTACTCTGCAGCTCACCCAGGGCTTACCCCAGTTCTGAGTTTTGGACCCATGTCTTCACTAAACAGGAAAGAGCCCACCCTTCAGGACAGCCCCTACCTTACAGGAAGAGGGGCACTTTACTATTAAACAATTAACTGTTGCTGGGATCACAGCTAGCCCCTTTGCCAACCTGGTGCCTGGCACATAGCAGGAACTCGATGAGTCTTTGTGACTGGTGGATATCTTTAAAACCTAACCTTGGGAAATAATAAAAGGTACTATATTTACTGTATCTCCAATGCTTTCTTTAATAACTTGCTTATATTGCCATACCACTGTTAATCCTGACCTCAACTCCTGAAGATAATTCAGGAAAATATCATCCCCATTTTGCGGATGAGGAAAATTGAGTCCCAGACAGGTAAAGCAGCTTGCCCCAGTATGTTAAATAACTAGTAAGGAATAGAGTTGACAGCCATCCCATTCCCTCTGGCTCTGAAGTCCAAAGGTGCTATACTGCCCGATTCTCCTCCATTTATAAAACGCCTATTTGCCAAGGACCCTACCTCCTTTGTCTAAGATTGGCTACCTCTGAATTCAATCGGCCACCTCTAAAGCCTGACCCTTCCCCAATGCCAGGCTGCCTCTCTCTGACAACTCGCCACCCCGTGCCCCGTTTCTAGACCACATTACCAAGACATCAGTCAGAGACGGTCAAACCCACGGGGACCTGGGCACCATACCTCCCAGCACTGTTGACACGCACCTCCAAGTTCATGTTTTTCTAAGAAATAGATCCTAATTAAATATTTCAGGTTCACCATGTTTCCCATTACTATAGTTTTAAGTGATCTCTTTGTGATTGTTTCCACACCTGGACCCTGAAAGCAGGGAAGCAAGGAAGTTCAAGCCCTTGGGCGGCTTCCCTGAAACTCGACCCTGAGAGTTTTAAAAACCCTGCCAGAGAATTTTCTGCAACTCAGATCCTTTGTCTTCCCCTCTGTGCCCTTTGTTCCTCGGTCACAAGTACTCTGCTGTGTGCTGGACGCCACACTATATCCAGTTCCCCTCCTCCTCAACAAATAAAACAACTGCAAAATGGAAAACATTCCATTTTCTAATTTGCTAAGAAAAAAATAATAATGTAGGATCCGTCCGTGTGTCTGGCACTTGCACACATGCCTTAATCTCTTCCAAATGAAACTCAACCAAGTTGGTAAACCTATCACCGCTTTATACCTTCAGGGGGATGGGGAAATTCACCCAAGGCCCACAAATAGCAAACGGCAGCACCAAGATTTGAACACCACAACACCAACCTAAAACTGAAAACCAAATTCTTTGTTAACTTCTTCAGTAATAATTATCAACAACAAATGTAGCAACAACTAGCAATTATTAAGCTCTGCCCTACAAATCACCCACATGATTTTGTGATTCCATCACTCCCTGTGAGGTAGGCAGTACGAGCCAATTTTCCAGTTAAGGAGACTGAGGTTCTCAGCAATAAAGCTGTTTAAGGTCACACAGTACAAAACCTGGGGAGCTGGGATTCGAGGCTAAGTTGGAAAGGCTGCAAAGCCCAATTTGCGAACAGTGAGGGTCAGAACTTTGGTTCTATCTCAATTCTTTTTAGGCAAAAATGACTACTCTAAAAGAGAAATTACTGTTAGAGCTATGGGGATGGTGACAGGCAGACAGAAATGAGGACATGGACTGTGGGGACTACGAGAAAGAAAATAACATAAAAACTCAAGTTGGTACTGGATGTGAGTCCTGGGCCACCTAACTTCTCAGTCTGCAAGATCCTTCAAAGGGCAGAAACAGCCTTCCATTCAAGTCCCCAGTGTGGATGGTGATGTAGGAAAGACACGAGACTTAGAAGCCAATGGCCAAGAATTCTTGAGACATCTTTTGTAGAAAGGGTGGTTTTATCAAAGCACCATGGGACAGGACCCAAGAGCAGAAAGAGATGCCCTGGGGTCAAGAGGAGTGGCCCATTATATACTTTCAAGTTGGGAGAGGATTAAGCATAGCCCAAGCCTCCCAAGTATTTTGGAAACAAGGTTTCCAAGATTCCAACCCGGGGCTAGCTATTGTTGAGAAAGGTCATTTATTATTGTTTAGTAAACCCTCAGTCATGAGACCCTTCAGATGTATATGGGGGGGTCACAGGCTTCGAGGATGATTGCCAACATGTATCTTGGGGGGTAGAGATGAAGAAGTTTCCAAAGGGGGGCACCTGGGTGGCTCAGTGGATTAAAAACTCTGCCTTCATCTCAGGTCATGATCTCAGGGTATGTTAAAGTAGACTTTACAGGGTCCTGAGGGTTGGGCTAAGATTAAGATTGCCTTTTGCCTTTAGCAAAGTATCAACATAGAGGAATGCCACTCTGCCTGTTTCAAGGACTTGCCAATGGGCTAGAGATAGTGAGGAAATGTAACATTTTTTCTTCTGCCTTTGTTTCCCACATCAGATGGGACTCATTTTTAGCCCCTATTCATGATCAAAATACTGTTCCTATGATAAATATTTACACAGTTCATTAAATAATTGCTTGTATAAATATTATTAGTAATGTGCTACAGGAAACCATAGACTTCATGGCTGATTCTTCAACAAACGTACAAGTTGCTCAAATGCAGCATGAAAAAGGAAGAGGGACATGGACTTGGGAGGCTGTTCTCTGCAAAACTATTTAAGCAATTCTAAGAAAGGGGTCAACGCTACGAACACTGTGCTGAAAACCCAAAACCCACCACTTGGGGGTTGTTCTCTTATTTTTCCTTCCTCCTTTTCCCCTGTATAACTTAATAGCAATAATATTGTTTCCTAAGACTACAATCCTCCAGAGTGGGTGAGCTTACCTTCAGTCCTATTTCTTAAAAAGTCACTCCTCCAGGACCAATTAGGTGACAGTGTGCACAGAAACAGCGTCCCAGGGATCTGAGAGGGAACTTAGTATCCTCTTTCCACTTTGATCTTTGGACTTTGCTGGGAGCTCAGGTACCAGAGTTCCACACTAGTTAGTTAGTTAGTCATACTGCAAGCAGGCAGTCGGTAAGTTTGGAAAGAAAAAGATAACCAATGAGTATGCCTGTCCACTTCAGCCTTCTAACAGAAAGAACTAAACAGCACTTTAAACAAATTGCACACGCTGTATGTAAGATGGGAAGAAAGCTTGGTATGGGAAGTAAAAAGCTAATCTGGCAATAATCACTGGTTGTCTCTTGGTTTTACCAAGAATACAAAGGGGAGAAACCAGTACAGGTCACTCACAGTTACTTTTTCTCTTAACGTGAAAAGCGGTCTCCTACAGTTCCAATGTCATACTGTTTTTTTTGATTAACTGAGATTGTATAACTGAAGTCATTAGCAGAACTAACCTGATGTACGGCACATGCTCCATCAACAGCAGCAATTACTAGGGCCATTATTATGTCCCTTCCAACACCAAATCGCCTCTGGACGCCTGCAATATACATAGTCTAGACCTGGGTGTTCTCACTGTATCTAACATCTCAAATTCCAGTAAATAAAGCAAATATTAAGTGCCTTCTCTGTGCTGGGATGGTAGGACTAGGATGCAAAAAATACAGGATCTCTGGTTTTAGAGTTAACAACTTAATGTAAGGATCTGATTTTTGAAAATCAAATGGCGATGACAAATCATTCCTAGTTTTTGTACTTCAAACTACACCGAATGCACCTAGAAAGCTACACTGGACAATAAAGTGGCTTCATGCTGCCACCAGAATCCCAGCCACACTCCCAGGGCCACGCGTCCTATTCCAGGACCACCTTTCCCAACAGAATGCAGAGATGATGGCTGGAAAAGGAAGTATCAGCTGACTGTCTTCATCACTGTTTCAACCACTAGAACGAGAAACTCAGTATTTTTCAGGATGCCGAGGATCTTGACTATATGTCCATTTTCAAATACAAGCACGAGGTGAGTCAAGGAGGTGGACAGTATGAACAGCAGAAAGGCTGGCTGTTCTTTTAATGCATGGTTGGGTTCCAAACGGTGGGAAAGTCGGACTCACCCAGCTTCCGTGCCTGCCTCACAGCGTGGCAGCCACAGAATGAAAACGAAGCCAGTTCTGCATATGGGCCGAAACCACCACCCTCCACCAGCCGCACTGGCAAGACTCAACAGCTGACATGAATACCAAAGCCAACCGTGCTGAGGACAAACGCGCAGCACAGGTCCTAAAGAAATCATGGACAGAAAATCTGACTCACGAGAAGACAGCCCCAAACTCCAACAACAAACAGTGCCTTAAGAGGAGAGGAAACTTTGCATCTCCCACATCCTCTTCTATATGACACTGCCGGCTCCCTCTTCTTTTCAATCCTTGTGATCCAATAAAGCAACTCCTTATTTGTTATAATACCTCCCAAGCTCCTTATAATGCCCTACCAAGCTATTCTCTTTGCAGCGAAAGGGCGAAGGGCTGCCACATTTATAACAACCCAGGGATGCATGTGCTGTTTCTCCCGTTTACAGATGGGGATGCTAAAATTCTGCGAGGATCAGTCTCCAGTTTAGGGTCACAAAGCCAGGAGAGGAGGGAGGCTGTATTCAAATCCAGGATTGTCTAAGCCAGAGCAGGGCTCTTACTACTACTGTCCCTAAAATGACTTGGCTTTCCATATGAACCAAGTTGCCTTTATCCTGGGCAAACTGAGAATGCCTTTCCAAGTGTGCTTATCCTGTGAAACCTTCTTGGACACTCAGTCATTAGAAATGGCTTCTCCCTGCTCTGATTCATAAAGATGATTTTATGTCACTATACATGCTACTGTAAGAAACATTAGATATTAACTGAGAATGTTCTGCCTGCTACTTCCTTGTACCTTCTGATAGGCACAGTGTAGCTTAATATAGTAACAGGGGAAGTACTGGGTTGTGGGGGAGGGGAAGATGTTTAATGTATAAAATAGTCAAATACCTTATAAAATAAAAAGCCTCTAAGGATTCAGTCCCTGGAGAGTTCCAGAAGCACTATCAGCAAGCCTCTCTTCTGTGTGAGGCACCCCGCTCCTCCCCCAGGACAATCTCCCTCCTTGACCAGGCACGGATATGGAGGGGAGAAGGAAGACAGAGAGACTCCCCAGATAAGGGGTCTCGTTGGAGTCCGTCTATCTTCTACAAATCCAATTTACACTGAGTTCACTAAAAGCCAGAGTATAAATCTCATGGTCTCACACTCCCAGGACCCTGGAAGCAGAAAAATGGCAAAAAAAGAAAAAAAGACAGTGAGGACTGGCGTCCTGATTCTAAATGCTAAGTTATAATATTTGAACCCTAATATGCCAATTACCAAGCTACGCCCATAACAGGGAAAACTGTACGCACACTTACTGATTTATTATTACACGGACTCTTCTTTTTGGAACATGAATTCCTGACCTCTGAGTTCTGAATAATTTAAATATACGTGTAGTTTCTTTCACTTTCTTCTCCAAGAGACTGCTGTTGATTTGCTGACATAATTAACTATGAAACGATTTTCTACAGAACTAACCAGACTTTCAAAGCAAGGCTGTTATCATTAGCATATTGGCCAGAATCCATGGCTTTTCCGAGAAAAATCACTCAAATTAACACAACAGAAGAACCCACCAACCTCAGTGACTGCTGTCAGATGTCAGCACACTCAGGAAGGGCTCAGTGCAGTCTTAGTTAGAACAACAAAACCCCTTCCCCACACAATCTTCCAAAACTCCTTCCTCAGAGACCAGGCTCAGCCGGAAGTTGGCTGAGGTCTTTGGCCTCTTCTTGTGTTTACCTATTTATGAAGCATGACCAAGTGGATTTAAGGTCCAAGGTGAAAGGCATAAAGAACGAGTTATTTGAAGATTAAACTTTACACTTGGGGAATTGGACAGTGCCTTTCACAAACAGGACCTGCCGAAATTACCAAGGGCTATAGCACAAGCTCAAATTGCTGACTACAGCAATGCTGCTTCTTCCCAAAATAAGTCCAAGGACCTCAAAGTTCTGGCTCCTGCCTGCCTCCCTAACCTCACACTCCTACCTCCCTACCCCGCCCCCCCAAAATCAACCCCCTATACTCCAACACTAGGAGCTGTCAGCAGTCTCTCAAATGAAGGTTTGGCACCTTTGTTCATACTGTTCCCTTCTTCCTGTAAAGCAAAGAATACAAACGTGCACTTCACAGAAAAAGAAATATAATGAATATGTATGAACCTTTAGCCTCACAAATCATGGAGGAAATGCAGTATAAAACAATACAATTTTATGTGTAACAAGTCGGCAAAAATTGAAAATATTGATACTACCCAGTTTGGGCAAGAGTGTAGGGACATAGGCACTTTCACATACTTTTAGTGATAGAGTAATGGATTCAGCCTTTCTAGAACAATCTGGCACTATCTGTCCATTTCTGAAAATGAACCCTTTTACCCAACAGTTAAACTTCTAAGAATTTACGGATTGGCAAAATATAGATACAAAAAATGTACACTACAACATATTTTTGTCAAGAAAAGAACACACTCATAAAAAGTCTGGAAACAAATTGTTTATGAATAGGGGACTTGCTAAAACTTATACATAAACAGCTATTAAAACCAATGAGAAGGAGCTAAAGAAAAATGTCAATGATATGCTATTACATAAAAGAGCAAGTTCTTTGAGACCAGCATGACCCCATTTGTATTTTTTTTTTTTTAAAGAAGACTATCAGTGGTTCTCAAACTGGGGTCTCCAGCAGAACAGCATTGGCCTCCCCAGGGAAGGTATTAGAAATGCAAATTCTCAGACTCCAGCCCAGATCTATGGATTCTGAGACTCTGGAAGTGCAGCCCGAAGGCCAGGGCCACAGAGGCCCTCTGGCAATCCTGACCTACACTACAGAAGGACAGCCAGTGCATCCTGTAAAGACCTAACAGACGAGATTCAGGAAGAACACACAAACTCCTACTTCCCACAGGGACACCCAGGGAAAAGAAAGGTCGTGGAAACTTGGAGGGTAATCTCTAAATGCCTCTCTCCGCTGCCACCATTTTTACAAGGTGCAACTGTAATAATAAGAAGGAAGACCTTCCTAACACCAAGTGGAACTCTGTGTTGCACGGCTTCCACCCTCCATGCCTCATTCTTGTCCCACAGGATCGTCCAAACCACCTAATAGTCCCTTTTAGGTGAGCTAGCCCTTCAAATGCTTTGAGATGATTCTTGTGACCTCCTATTGGTCTTTCTATCCTCCATGCTATATATTTCTAGTTCCTATAACTGCTCCCCCATGCCCTGGCTTTTTCTAAAATAAAAGGGATCAGGCACACTTGATAAATTTCCCGAGAATGATCTTCAGACGCTCATGTTCCCATCTGACCTTGTGCAGAGCTGAGGTAAGTGGACTAAGAGCTCACAGAAAGCATGCAGGTCTCCAACTGCTTGGAGAACTCCCCAGATGCAACATATTCCGGGACAAATCAGTGGCCCACTCAGCCCAATATCCAATCTCTGACACTATCACAATAATCTGTTCAGGAGAAAAGGGAAAGGGAGCTCAAATATCTTCACGAACTGTCTACGATGGATGGTTCTAAGAAAGCCCTCATCAAGTACCCTGATCTTCTCTTCCAAGGTCCCTAAAATTAGTGTGACCTGTGTGTATGTATCTTCACATGAATCCAAATGTTTCCTGAATGTATTTTGAGCCAAGCCTCATCTTGGATCAATAAATTTCTTAGAAGCGTTTACTCTGTGCCAGGCATGGTACCTGTGACTTAGGACATAGGCTTGCTATTCCTCCCAACAACCCTAGAGGGGTCCACACTTGGAAATGGGGTAACTAAGGTTCTGTGCACTTGAGTTATTTGGCTGCCAACACAGAGCCGGTAAAAACCAGAGAGGGACTTCAGTCCTATGCCTCTTCCTCCAGGCCACACCATATTTCTACACATTCTAACAGAAGCCTCATTCGAACATCAAAGTTGGCGAGAAATTCTATAATCCCAGAATTTGGTGAACTACACTGAGATTGGTCTTTTGAAATCACTCTTAAATTTATAGAGCATCTTCCTCTCAGCCTTCATCCCCCACAACCCACCAGTAACTGAGTCCTTTTTTAAATTCTCCATCCCATGGCCAGTTAAGCAGAACGCAAGCTACTCAGCCGTCAGCCTGGTCTGCAACCAGAGGCCCAAATCTAGATGGCCAAGGGACTGGTAACACATTGAGCCTGAATGATTTCTACCTCATTTCCCTAGTCTCCCTAAACCCCACACATACACTGCTGTATATGTACCCGCTGTTTGAACTCGTGCTTCCTGCATGTTGGTAAGGACCTCCTCAATAATTTAAGATGAATGGGCTGGGGGCGGGGGGGGGGGGGGGTTGTTATAGAAGTCTCCTGGGAAAAGTATGCCTCGTTTGGGAAGGAAATCTCATCATTTCTCCCTCACATGTCAAACCATTCCTTCTCTCCTCTCTCACAGCCAGTGGCACCACCAACCACTGTGCAACTTAGCCAGGCATCTGGAGGTTATCATGACTCCTGTGCAGTTATTCTCAGCTTCCATCACTCCTTACAGAAAAGAAAATACTTTTCTCGCTACCCTGTGTCCTGGGAACTACAGTCTGGATATCCAGGCACTCCAATCACCTGTCCTCTAGTTGGGTTTGGTCAATGGAGAGCACTAGCTTCAAGGAGGAAGGAGAGTAAGGTCAGGACTCTCTTTGCTGGGAGATGAACCAAACTACCTGCATTTCTTGAACTAAGGTAATGAATCCTCTCAAGGCAGCTTTCTGCACATACTTACTCCTTTGGGGTTCTGGTAACCAGTCCTCACCTTGCCCCTTTAAATAGAAGGATAGAACAATTCTATTGTTATTAGCCCTAGGGATGATTCAGGAGGCCCTCATTCTCTCTAAGTAGTCCGAAAATGATCCTAATTGGAGGATGTCTTGTTTCCTTTTGATCTACTTCCTCGATTGTGCCCTTTCAGTCCTCAAGGAGTAAGTGGTCCTATTATTGCTGATGCCCGGATACTTCAAAATCCCTTCCTCAAACCCTCAAATAGTCCCTTCTTTAAATTTTCTTCAGAAATTCCAGTTGAAGACCTCTACTGCTAGCCAAGATGAAGTACAGGAACTGTCTTTACCCTTCCACTAAAAACAACTTAAAAAAAAAAAAGCAAACAAAATATAGGAAACAAGGGTTCTCAAGACACTGGACATTAGGCAACGAAGTACAGTGATCCCAGTAAGGTGGGGGAAAATGAAGTGTCCTGAATTGGCTCAAGCTTAATGCATGGGACCATGGGACAGAAGTGGAAATTGGGCCAAGCCCTGCAGTCTCCTTGAGTGGAGGAGACAGAGCCAGAAGTTTGCAGAAAACAGCAGATTAGATTTCTTGGGGCAGAGTACAAGAAAGGAGAGAATTACACAGAGGGAGAATTCCAGAGAACTGCAAAGGGTGCTCTTCAAGTATTCAGTAGAGTACCAACCACTGTATGCATGTGAGGAAACCATCTAAGCCAGAAGCTCCCAGAGTGAACAATCAGTGGACTTCACACAGCACCATGAATAGTACCTATTCACAGCCAGAGTGGAAAACCTTGTCATTGGTAGGGCACTGGGTACAGTACACAGAAGGGTTTTACCTCAGCAGAGAAGAATTAGCCCTGGTCCCACCTAACAAAGCTTAAAGCAAGACTCAGAAGAATCCAATGGTTTCCTAATACCTCACACATGCCCCAGAACAAAGTTCAAGTGTATTTATAAAATTACAAAAATATCTAGGACCAAACAAGGTAAAATACACAATGTCAGCTATTGAATCAAAATTTACCAAGCACACAAAGATGCAGGAAAAGACTACCCAAAATGAGAAAAATCAATGGGCACTGACCTAGAATTGATACATTTGACAAAATTAGTAGATACAGATATTAAAACAGCTATGATACCTGTACTTCATATGTTCAGAAACCTAGAGAAGACATTGAACTTGAAAGTTCAGACATGGAAGATAAAAAAGACTCAGGCTGAAATGCTAAAAATGACAAATAAAATGTCTGCGATGAAAAAGTGACTGTATAGGATGGGACATTACAGAAGAAAGGATTACTGACCTTCAAAATACAGTAACAGACACTATCCACTAACAGAGAAAAAAGATTTTTAAAAAATAAACAGCCATCAGTGAGCTGAGGAAAAACTTTAAGTGGCATAATATATGTGAAAAGGGAATCCCTGAAGGAAAGAACAAAGAAGGGGTCAGGAGCAATATTTGAAAATATAATGGACACAAAGCTTCCAAATTTGATGAAAACTATAAACTCACAGATTCAAGAATATCAATGAACCCCAAGCACAAGAAATATGAAGAAAACTAACCCAAGAAACATCAGATTCAAACTATTCAAAACCAATGATAAAGAAAATCTTAAAAGTAGCTTAGGGGGAGGGGAGACAACAATATGTATAAAAGAAAGAAACATATGAGAAGGGCAATATATTTCTCATCAGAAATAATGTAAATGATAAGACAGTATAGTAAGATCTTTCAAATACTGAAAGAACTTCCTATCTAAAATTCTGTATCTTGTGAAAAAAAAAACTTTCAAAACTAAAGCTTTAATAAAAACTAATTCAGACATAGAAAAGATGAAAAAATGCATTGCCAGCAGAAATCCCCACAAGAAGCAGAGGGGGAAATGTCAGCACATGGAAATCTGGATCTATAAAATGGAATGAAGAGCAGAAGGGTAACTATGTGGGTACATATAAAGACTTTCTAAAAATTACTTGAATGTCTTAAAAAGATAACTGACTGCTTAAACTAAAATAATAACCACATATCGTGGGGGCTTAAACTTATGTATAAGTAAAATGTACAACATAAAACAACAGTAGCACAAAGGCTAGCAGGCAAGAATTATAAACATACTGTTACAGAGTTCCTATATTATACTTTAAGTGCTATAATCTCACTTGAAAGTTGACTGATAAATTAAAGATGTAATGTATACTATAAACCCTAAAGCAACCATTAAAATAATACCAAAAGAAGAAGTTATGTCTAATAAGCCAATAAAGGAGGAAAAAATGAAATTATAAAAAAAATAATCCAAAAGAAGGCAGAAAAAGAGCATAAAAAGAACAAAGAACAGATGGAACAAATAAAAAAGAAAAAAAAACTAGATGGTGCATTTAAAACAAACCATATGAATAATTATATTAAATATAGCCTAAATACCCCCAATTAAAATGCAGAAATTATCAAGCCTTACTTAGTTACCCAGTATAACTATATGCTGCCTACAAGAAACCCACTTTAAACATAAGAAACACATAGGTTAAAAGTAAAAAGAAGAAAAAGATACATCATTAAACAACATTCAAAAGAAACCTAAATCATTATCATACTAAGTAGATTTCAGAGCAAAAGTATTACCAGGTATAATGACAAAGTACATTTCAGAGCAAAGAATATTATCAGAAATTAAGAAATAATAAAGGGGATGATTCAACAAGATAACCTAATAATCCTAAATATTAACACACCCAATAACAGTGCATTAGAATACATAAAGCGAAATCTGATAGAACCACAAAGAGAAATGCATATATCCACAATTATCCTCAGAGATTCTAATACTATCACCTCAATAACTGATAAAGTAAGTAGACACAAAATCAGCAAGGATGGAATATAATATGATTGACATAACTGATATGTAAAAAGCACTCTACCCAACAAGAGCAGAACACACATGCTTTTCAAGTATACACCAAACATTTACCAAGATAGACCACATTCTGGGACATAGAACAAGTCTCAAGAAGATAAAAGGATTCAAATCATACCAAAGTACCTTCTGTGACCACAACAGAATTATAAATCATTAATAAAAAGATGAGTCCTCAAATGTTTGGAAACTGAGTAACACACTTCTACCTAACACATGGATCAAAAGAGACATTTAAAAAATAGAAATATTTTAACTGAATGAAAATAAACATGTAGCAAAAGTTGCAGGATGCACCTGAAGCAATAAATTTATAGCATCAAATGCCTATTAGAAAAGTCATCTCAAATAAATAATCTTAATTATTCACCTTAAGAAATTAGAGAAGAGTAAAAGGAACCCAAAGTTAGCAGAAGAAAGGAAATAATACATTTCAGAGGAGAAGTAAGTTTAAAAAATATATACATAGAAAATAAATAAAACCAAAAGCTATTTTTTTGAGAAGATGAATAAAATTAATAAATTTCTGGGCAAAATGATCAGGACAATAAAGAGAAACAATAACAACATCAGGAATGAGGGAGATGAAATCACAACACATTCTACAGATATTAAAATGAAATGAGGGACTTGTGAGCAATTTAGATATGTACAAACTCCTTAAAATACAGAAACCATCAAACCTCACTCAAGAAGAAACAGATGATCTGAATACTCTTATATTATTAAATCAATTGAGTACTCCCTCTTCTCCACAAAAAAATAAACAAACTCCTGGCCTAGATGGCTTCAGAGGTAAATTCCATCAAACATGTAAGGAAGAAATAATACCAATTCTATATAAACTCTTCCAAAAAATTGAGTTGGAGGAAATATTTTCCAATTTATTTTATGAGGCCAGAATTATCTTGATAACAAAACTTAAAAGACAAGGAAAGAAAACGATATCAATATTCATCATTAACACAGATGCAGAAATTCTTAAATTTTAGCAAACAGGAACCAACTAAATATAAAAAAGATAAAAGGTCCTGACCAAGTGGTATTTATCTCAGGAAGACAAGGTTTTACACTCAATAAACAATAAAATTAAAAAATCAATGAACATAATTCATCATATTGAGGTTAAAAAGATCTTAATAGAAAAAAAAGCAACTGACAATATACAACATTTAGTCTTCGTTAAAAAAAAAAAATACAGTATGTCTCAGCAAATATGGAATAGACAGGAACTTCCTAAACCTTCCTAAAAGACTTCCACAAAAAATGTTCAACTAATATCATACACCATAGTTAATGATGAAAATATGTTTCTCCCTAAGATCAAAAACAAGACAAGGTGTCTGTCCTCATTACTTCCTTGCAACAAAGAGTAGTGGTTCTAGCCAGTGCACTATACCAGAAAATGAAATACAAGGCATCCACACTGAAAGGAAGACATAAACTGTCATTTATTTACAGATAACATGATCACCTACATAGATAATCTGATGGCATCTATAAAAAGCTTTTAGAATTGATAAGTAGTTGAGCAAGATTGCAGGATACGGACGTGATCAATACACAAACAGCAATAAACCGGAAGTTAAATTTTAAGATTTCATTTACAATGGCATCAAGAAATATGAAATACCTACAGATAATCTGACAAAGATGTGCAAGATCTAGGTACTGAAAGCTACAAGACATTGCTGAAAAAAATTATTTATCTGTAAATAAACAGATATACTGTCCATAGATCAGAACACTCAATCTTTAAGATGTCAATTTGCCCCCAAATTAATGTATAGATTTCAGTGAAATTCCAATTAAAATCTAAACAGGCCTTTTTTCAGAAATTGACAAAATGACTGTAAAATTAATACAGAAATGCAATGGACTTAGAATCACCAAACAACATTTGAAGATGAAGGATCTATTCTACCTGACTTCAATACTTATTACAAAGTGACAGTCATCAAGATTACGATATTGGCATTAAAATAGATGAAAAGATCACTGGAACAAAATAAAACATCCAGAAATGGGCCCATATGTATACGTAGTCATTGATTTTAACCAAAGGCACAAAGGCAATTCAATGAAGAAAGGACAGGCTTTTCAGCAAATGGTGCTGGAATGATGACATAAGGGAAAACATTAACTTTGTTCCATATCTGGTGTTAGGGATTAACTTAAAATAACTCAAAAGGGATTGTGGATTTAATGTAAAACCAAAACAATGAAGCTTCTTAAAAAAACAGAAGAAAATATGTGATAGCTCGGGCTAGTCATGACCTCTTAGATACAATTACCAAAACCATGATCCATGAAAGAATAAATTGATAAAACAGACATCATCAAAATTACAAACTGACAAATTAGGTTCACCAAAATTGAAGACTCTGCTTGTGAATAGATACTGTTAAGAAAATGAAAAGGCAAGCTTCAACATGGGAGAAAATACTTGCAAATTACAGGTGAGATAAAGAACTTATAATGAGTACATAAAAAAGTTCTCAAAACTCAGTAAGTAAACAAACAGTCCTTTTTTTGTAAACAAATGGACCAAAGATTTCATAAATACCTCACTCAAGAAAATATATGAAATATATATGGGCAAGTAAGCACAGGACAAGAAGTTTGAAAATATCAGTCATTAGGAAAATGTACATTAAAACCCTCAGGGGCGCCTGGGTGGCTCAGTGGGTTAGGGCCTCTGCCTTCGGCCAGGCCCTGGTCCTGGGATCCAGCCCCGCATGGGGCTCTCTGCTCAGCGGGGAGCCTGCTTCCCCCTCTCTCTCTGCCAGCCTCTCTCTGTCAAATAAATAAATAAAATCTTTAAAAAAAAAAAAAAAGAAGAAGATTCCATGTTATTAGAATGGCTAAAATTTTTTTAAAAAGGGACCCCACCAAGTATTGGAGCAATCAGAAGTTTCATGCACCACTGAAGGGAATTAAAATGGCACAACACTTTGAAATACAGTTTCTTAAAAAGTTAAATATATACCTACCATATGAACTAGCCATTTCACTTCTAGGTATTAAGCCAAGAGAAAGGAAAGCATACGTCCACACAAAGCCATGTATATGAATAGTCATAGCAGTTTTACTTGAGAGTAGCCAAAAAACAGCAAATAATCCAAATATCCATCAACAGGTAAATAAACTATGGTAGGTCCATACAATGTATAAAAAGAATGAATTATGTGTGCACCCTCACCTTGGTGTCCTAAGATGATTATGCTAAGTAAAAGCCACCGTGCAAAAAAGATATATATTGTATGAGCCCACAGATAAAACCCTAAAATAATATTAAATAATCTCTAGTAGCAAAAAGCAGATGACTGGTCGCTGAGGGGTGGTAGGTGTGGAATAACCAGGGAGGCAGAGATTACAAAGGAGCATGAGAAATCTATATGGGTATTAAAGGTGTTCTTTATCTAAATTGTGATGATGGTTTCACAGATACCTACATATGTCAAAACATCTCGTGTTAGACACTTTATATACAGTTTACTATATGTCAAGTGTGCCTCAATAAAGCTGTTGAAAAAAGCTCCAGCTGGGAATGCCTTTTTCCCTGATGGCACAGTAACTGCTACTTTCTTTCTCCATCCCTTACCTTCCCCTTCAATCAGTAGTTAATTCCTAACCATTCTACAGCCAACCTTTGAATGATGCAGAGGCTAGCGGCAATGACCTCCTGCAACGTCAAAAATCTGTGTACAATTTTTGGCTCCCCAAAAACTTAACTTTTAATAGCCTACTGTTGATGAGAAACCTCGTCAAAAACATGAGCAGTCGGGGCGCCTGGGTGGCTCAGTGGGTTAGAGCCTCTGCCTTCGGCTTAGGTCATGATCTTAGGGTCCTGGGATGGAGCCCTGCATCGGGCTCTCTGCTCAGCAGGGACTGCTTCCCCCTCTCTCTCTCTGCCTCTCTGCCTGCTTGTGATCTCTCTCTGTCAAATAAATAAATAAAATAAAATAAAAAACATGAGCAGTCAATTAACATATATTTTGTATGTTATATGTATAATATACTATATCCTTATTATAAAGTTAGCTAGAGAAAACAAAATGTTAAGAAAATCCTAAGGAAGAGTAAATACATCTACTGTAAAACATGCACGTATAAGTGGACCTGTATTCAAGCCCATGTTCTAGGGTCAACAGTATTCTCACCTCTCTCTCTCTCCAGTCCCAGAACTATTACCCTAACCCATCTCTCACCTGTATTATAAAAGCGTCTCTCCAGTCTTTGCCTCTCCAATTCCCTTTCCACCCTGCGGCCAGAATTAACTTCCTAAAACACAAATCCATGTCACTTCAGACACCTCCTGACTACTCTGGAGATGTATTTCAAACGCTCTCACCTGACCTTCCCTGATCTGGCCTTTTCACCTTCCCCAGCCTCCTTTCTGGTGATTTCCCATCTCATCCTATCCTGTTCAGCCACACTAGTCAACAATGGGCCAGGTTATATAGCTTTGCACATGCTGTTCCCAAGTCAAATAATCCCCTTCCAGGGAACCCTCCTACACTGTTGGTGGGAATGCAAGCTGGTACAGTCACTCTGGAAAACAGTATGGAGATTCCTCAAAAAGTTGAAAATAGAGCTACCCTACGACCCAACAATCGCACTCCTGGGTAATTACCCTAAAGATACAAATGTGATCTGAGGGGGCACGTGCACCCGAATGTTTATAGCAGCAATGTCCACAATAGCCAAACCATGGAAAGGCACTAGATGTCCATCAACAGATGAATGGATAAAGAAAATGTGGTATATATATACGATGGAATACTATGCAGCCATCAAGAGAAATGAAATCTGGCCATTTGCAATGACGTGGATGGAACTGGAGGGTATTATGCTAAGTGAAATAAGTCAGTCAGAGAAAGACAATTATCACATGTTCTC